>BPLQ01007821.1:0-323112 GCA_021605075.1 Caerostris darwini
ACAAAATAGGTAGGGTTCGATCAGTTGACTGACTCGCCAGTAGATGGCGCCGTCAGTCCCAAAATCGAGCCAAAGAGTGAGTTACATACATACAAACATACAGGTGAAGCTAATAAAAGCGTATTAAAAGGAGTATTTTAAAGATTTGAATAGGACCACTAAAAATGGTAGATAAAATATTTTGCTCAGAAATATTAATTCCGGAAAATTTCATTATAAATATACGAAAGATAAACATTACGTAGAATCGTGTCTAATATAACATTCAAGCATTCAACTAACATCCTCGAAGAACTTAAAATTGACCCATTTCTGAACTACATTAAAAATCATTGATAAATAATCAATAATCAATTCAATATTATAAAAAAATTTTTAAAAATGAGATTTTAATGAATTGTATAAAAAAAATGTTTTTCTTTAATGCTACACATAAGAATTAATACATGTAAAATATTAATTTAAAGAAATATTAGAAAATCAATGAAGGGTCTTGAAAATACTAGAAAATTCCATGCTGTACATTCATTACAGATTATTATTGTTTGCTATTTTTAAGATGGTCAATTAGATATTTATTCTGTATATGCCATTTTTATCTTTTAAAGTAACCTCTCTTGTTATTTTATCTTCACCTGGATGAATCTTGATAATTCAGGCCAGTAACTAATATCGTACCTTTGCCTAGTGTTAATGAAGAAAATTGATTTTTATATTGTCTATTTTTTGTGATCAGCTTATTTTGTGAATATTTTTATGAAAATGTACTTTTATATTCAGAATATAAGAAAAAAGGATTTGGTTAATTCAGACTAGAAGAAAATTTTTTTTTGGAAACATTTTCATATCGTTTTGATCGTGAGAGGGTAATTCCTCCAAAAAACTAGCTGTATACAAGAAGAGATGTAAAATATCTTACAAATAAAGGTAGAAAAAAAAAAAAAAAAAAAAAAAAATGCTTAAAATACATAGCTTTTATGTAAAGTATCAAAATTTTTAAAGATACATAAAAGGTTTTTGTTTTTAAAATATCAATAATATTTCTTATTGTAGGCTATGTTTAAAGCGAAGTTGATTAAATGATGAATTTTGTGTTAAAAAAAAAGGACGCGTGTTTTAAAAATTTGAGCATGACTGCAAGAAAAGTGGTAGATGAATGCATCTTTAACGAAAAAAAAAAACTATAATATATAATTTAACCAACTGCTTAAATAATAATTAACACATACTTAAATGTAAATGCATAACTTAACATATTGATGCGCGTACATAAATTGAATACTTGTCGAAATGCAAAATGCATTGTACAAAGCAAAATTTTGAGTGAAAAAATTTAATAAGTAAAGAACACAATAAATATTTAACAATTTTGAAAAAGTTTAAAAAAATAAATTTAATAAAACAAATTGCTTTACTAAAATATGTTGTTGTTTTTTGTGTATCTTCACGAATATATCTATATATATATAAATATATTATTTAATAATTCTTCTACAATTTCATTTTCCTTCGTCTAAAATTACACAACAAATGGGTAAAATGCGCGTTGAACGAAGACGAAGAGCCCTCTGGTTTCTGCAACTTCTGGATATTCCCTTAACTCAAAAGACCTGCCCGGGCACAGCGTTTCGAATCAATTGAAGAGATTCAACGTTAATCGCCGCGCGCTTTGAAGGCCATCCCTGCCGATGACTTTTTAGCATGCATGCATTGCATACATGCATTGCGTGCGGAAGGGATTACAAGCCAGCAATTGTTCTTACATCAAACTTCTTTGAACTAATATTTAAAATAACCCAAATAATAATAAAGCATTGTTTAAAAGTTATAAAATCTCAAAATTTAAAAAATTTCAAACAAACTTCTCACTCTATAATATATCATGTTTAAGTAATGCTATATTAAGTTGTTAAAACAAGATGTAGAATTGCTTTTTAAGTAACTGTGACTTGTTACATAATTTACCACTATTTTTTTTTTATAGAGATTTTTATATAAGATTGTCCTTCTATGTGTCCCTGGGTTCCTACGACCTGGGTCTGTGATGGATCTTCCTCCATTGCAACTGCTGTGGGCAAATCCGCAGGTTCTGCAGGATTTGCTGGATTGCCCACCTTACCTTCGCAGGGCTTATGAGCGATGTCTCGATAAAATTCGCGAGCATCCGCGCCAAAAGCCTTTGAAGGGACGGATGCAAGGCCTTTACGCGATAAAGGTCACGCCCTCATACCGTATAGTTTATACGTATGATGAAACAGCAGTTGTCGTCTATGGAATAGGAAACCATAAGCAGGTATACCGGTGACCAAAAAAAAAAGGCCCTTTTCAGGGCCAGCCCAAAATAAACAATATATTTTCACTATGCCTCGCACGTGGTAAAGTGGAAAAAAAAAATATATATATATATATATATAAATATAAATTTTCCGATATATATATATATATAAATATAAATTTTCCGATATATATATATATATATAATAAGTCTCGTTTTATAATAATCAAATATGAAGACCATATTTTCTTACATGACTACATTTTAGTTATTGAAATGTTTTTTGTCGGGAAACATGCTTTTTTTATAGGACAAGCATGCTATTGTAAATAAGAAATATCAATGATATTTTAAAAAAACATTTTATTTTTAATGTATCTCTAAAAATTTTGATACTTTACATAAAAATTATATGTTTTAAGAAATTTTTTTTTTAAATTTCTACCTTTATTTTTAAGATATTTTACATCTCTTGTATACAGCTAGTCTTTAGGAGAAATTACCCTCTTCTGATCAAAATGATGCGAAAATGTTTCCAAAAAATAAATTTCTTCTGGTCTGAATTAACCAAATCCTTTTTTCTTATTTTTTATATTCTGAATAAATATGTAATTGACCATTTAAAAAAAAATAATAATAATAATATTCTGTAATGAATTTACAGATTATTAAAACTTACTTACGGGAAACTTACTTTTTTTTATATGTATGACGTATGACAAGCATTCTATTTTAAAATATTTCTGCCCATGAGACATTGAATCATATTTACCTATCCCAAATAATAAAACCCTCATATATCCCAAATAATGACATTTCTTTCATTAAAAATAGTTAGGAAATGAATTTTTCTAAAACCCTCTTACAATTACTAATTTTTAAAAAGAATGCCAGTATGTTAAATTAGACACGATTCTATGTAATGTTAAACTTCGTATATTTAAAATTACATTTTATGGAATTAATCTTCTGGTCTGAAATATAAAAATAATTTTCTTCTGGTCTGAATTAACCAAATATTTTTTTCTTATTTCTTATATTCTGAATTAATATCTAATTGACCATTTTAAAAATAGGAAATAATAATAATCTGTAATGAATTAACATGAAATTTTCTAGTATTTTCAGGATTCTTCATTGATTTTCTAATATTTCTTTAAATTAATATTTTACATGCATTAATTCTTATGTGTAGCATTAAAAAAAATTTTTTTATACAATTCATTAAAATCTCTTTTTTTTTTTATCTGTTAATACATAGAATTTCCATATAGTCTTTTTCATACAATATATATATTTTAATTACTACAGTCTATTCATACTCATTTGGTTTTAAACATTTATAACTAATTCTCAGCCCAATAAAATATTATGAATCAGCTTCAGAATATTTACTTTCTAACAAGTTTTCAATTTACTACCCTTACATCTTTACTATCTTATTTTTTTTCTACATCTTTTATTGTCAAGAGATTTCAGAAATGTTTGTATACATTTGAATGAAATAGATCCATCTTAATTTTTTTTTTTTTTTTTTTTTTTTTTGCACAAATTCTGAACTGATGTAACTTTATTAAATTGGAAAATCTATTCTCAATTCTATTTTTTGTTCTTTTTTTTCTGATTTTTATATTCTCATTCATGATGTTTCTTTTAGAAATATCTTTCTAGCATTAAAACTCCATATATTCATTACAAAAAAATTAATTTAAGATAAATAAATCAGTTAACGCTTAAAAAAATTTAAATGGATTTAAAAAATAGAGCAAACACTCTGGAAAAGAGAAAAGTAAAAAAAAATTAGGAGTCCATTCCACATGCCATCGTAACAAATTTAAGATAATAGATTAAAAATGAGTAAAACGAGAATGGTTAATGAGATCATAGGTTAAAGTTTTGTTTGTAAACAGTTTGGACTTACTTTCTTGTTCACTAGATGGAGTCACTACCAAAAGTAACTGGATCTCCAATACTCCAAAAACTATAATTTCCTGTACTATTTTGTTTATCAACAAGAACTATCTTTATTTGTATCTATCATCCTCAATTTGAACATCTATTATATAAAATTCCTCATTTATAATTATATTACATCTTTGTATAAAATTGTTACAGATTTTTTCTTACTTTAAATTACTTTATTTTTCTTTTTTGCACCTACGAGTGTTTTTGTTTTTTATTACTTCTTACCACTACAGCTAATACGCCAGTGGTACTTACGTATTAACGGTACCTTGGCGACAGTTGCGCCAATAAAAAGCACACTCGCCAACCGCAGCTACAGATTTGGCGCCAATCTACACTTAAAATTTTTGTTCCAAATAATGAAATATATATGAAACACTTCATTTAAAATCAAAAAGCTTTCAAAATATTTTTATTGCAAATAATAAAGATTGGCGACACTTAAAAACCGCCAAGTCTGTCGCCAAGGTACTGTTAATACGCAAGTACCAAGCCAGTTCTCGAACGAGAATTCAAGCCATTCTGAAAAGTAAACCTCTTCATATTTCTTACACCTCCCCTTGATATATTTTTTATTCACTTTGAATTTTTTCTTCTTGTCCGTAAAAAGGGATAAAAGCAGAAAGGTACCAGTTACCCCTTCTTCCAAATTCTTCGATTGGTTTTAAAAGCAGTTTAGAAAAGTGGCTTAGCTCAGTTTACCAACGTCCTAGTTGTATATCAACTGGCCATCGTTTGACTTTGGGGGTTGAGTTCAAATTTTTGGGTGAGAATTATTTCTTTTGATAGTTTTTGGGAACTTCTGTCAGTAGGATCGTAAGCTGGAATTGCTTGTAGTAGTTCGCTTTGAATCTGAGCGTATTTATCAAAAACAATTTGCAATGATTTTTGGTACTTACGTATTAACGGTATCTTGGCGACAGACTTGGAGGTTTTTAAGTGTCGCCAATCTTTATTATTTGGAATAAAAATATTTTGAAAGCGTTTTGACTTTAAATGAAGTGTTTCATATATATTTTATTATTTGGAACAAAAATTTTAAGTGTAGATTGGCGCCAAATCTGTAGCTGCGGTTGACACGTGTGCTCTTTATTGGCGCAACTGTCGCCAAGGTACCGTTAATACGTAAGTACCTGATTTTTTCTGTAGTTCAGATATGGGTCAATTTTAAGTTCTATGCTTAAATGCTATATTAGACATGATTCTATGTAATGTTAATATTTCGTATATTTATCATAAAATTATCTGGAATTAATATCTCTAAAAATCTAGAGATTACGATCTTTTCTGCATTTTTTACTGTCAAGAGATTTTAGAAAAGTCGTATACACTTGAATGATATAGATCGATTGTAACTTTATAGAATTGGAAATTCTATGATTTTGTTTTCTGATTATTATATATTCCTGTGTGATATATTCTGATGATCAATTACTACTCCTTAAAATACTCCCAATTAATATTGCCACTCAAAAATTGTAAAACTGCAATTAAAACATATAAATTGTGTAAAAGTGCATATTTAAATTTTAAGGTTGTATTGTAAATTGTATATAGTTATGTATAGACTTTGATATTAAAATATCAGTTTTTGTGAAACAATTTTTTTTTTTAATATTTATATAAAAGTTTTTGTATAACTATATAAAAGCTTTTGTATTTATATAACTGTTTCCTGATTCTTGTATAGTGTTAATGTTTTTAAAGAATCTGAATAAATTTATGTGGGGATGACACTACTTACAAAATATATATATATATATATGATAATAAAATTATTTGTATGTATTTAGTATTTTTTTTATACATATATAACACAGTTTATCTCTGAGGGAAATTTTAATAAAATGGTTTTATTATGAATCATTTTAGAGTCTATATTCGTATGTAAGGGTTGAAGAACATAATTTGTATTGTTCTAAAGGTGTCTGAATCTCCAAATTTCAGAACGGTGTACACGACAGAAAGTCATTTAATAATTCTTTAATTTTGCAAACAAAATAGATCTGAAGCATTAAGATGGTTATTTGTATGTGATCTTTTGATTTAAATTAAATGGCATATTTTTGTTTTTGTACTAGAGAGGTACATTTGCACTTTCTAGTTAGCTAAAAAAATGTGTGTGTGTTTTTTTTTTTTCTTGGAAATGTATTTAGACCAGGGGTGACCAACCCAACTGATCTTGCGGAACACTTTGGAAATTCATCATAACTCCGCCGTCCGCATATAAAAATTGATACCCCCATGTTAAATTTCGACCCCTTATAGACATTTTTTTGGAGTGAACAGTTTAAACATAATGAGTTATCATTTTTGTGTTTACTATTACTATTACATGTAAACATAGATAATATAATAATGTTATAAAACGCACAATACTTTACTTGAAAGCTATGTATTTCAAGCAAATATTTTTTTTAATTTCTACCTTTATTTGTAAGATATTTTACATCTCTTCTTGTATACAGCTAGTTTTTTGTTGGAATTACCGTCTCACGATGAAAACGATACGAAAATGTTTCCAAACACAATTTTTCTTCTCGTCTGAATTAACCAAATCCTTTTTTCTTATATTCTGAATATAAAAATACATTTTCATAAAAATATTCACAGAATAAGCTGATCACAAAAAATAGACAATATAAAAATCAATTTTCTTCATTAACGCTAGGCAAAGGTACGATATTAATTACTGGCCTGAATTATCAAGATTCATCCAGGTGAAGATGAAATAACAAGAGTGGTTACTTTAAAAGATAAAAATGGCATATACTGAATAAATATCTTCATTGATTTTCTAATATTTTACATGCATTAATTCTTATGTGTAGCATTAGAGAAAAAAATTTTATACAATTCCTTAAAATCTTTTATAATATTGAATTGATTATTTATCTGCCACTTTTAGTGCAGTCATGTACAAATCTATGTATAAGAGTGTATTTATCAATAACAATTTGCAATGATTTTTAATGTAGTTCAGAAATGGATCAATTTTAAGTTCTTCGAGGATGTTAGTTGAATGCTTGAATGTTATATTAGACACGATTCTCCGTAATGTTTATCTTTCGTATATTTATAATGAAATTTTCCGGAATTAATATTTTTGAGCAAAATATTTTATCTACCATTTTTAGTGGTCCTGTTAATATCTTTAATATACTTCTTTTCTTTAACACTTCTAACAAATACTTCTTTTCTTTTTACTTCTTTTATTTAGCCCTGACCTTCGAAAGACACGTCTATAAATTTGACTGCTGTTGCACTATTAGTACGTGAGTTATAGCATTTTTAGTGTAGCAACTTTTGTTAGTTTTAAAAAAATGGATAAAAATGGAATTTCGTGTTTTAATAAACATAGATAGCGCTACTAGTAATAAATCCATATGATTTTTAGTTAGCCCTAACCTTCGAAACACACGTCTATAAATTTGACAGCTGTTGCACTGTTAGTATGTGAGTTATAGCATCTTTAGTGAAGCAACTTTTGTTAGTTTGAAAAAAATGGAATTTCGTGTTTTAATAAAGCATTGTTTTTTGGCAAAAAAAAAAAAAAATACTATTGAAGCCAAGGCTTGTCTTGATAAACATTATTCGAACTTTGCACCAGGAAAATCAACCGTAGAGAAGTGGTTTGCTAAATTTAAACGTGGCGAAATGATCACCGAGGACGATGCACACAGTGAATGCCCCAAAGAGGCTGTTACCGACAAAAACATCAAAAAGTCCACAAAATAATTTCTGATAACCGTAAAGTGAAGTTGATTTAGATGGTCATACCCTAAAGATATCAATGGAACGTGTTGGACATATCGTGAATGAATATTTGGATATGCGAAAGCTCTGTTCAAAGTGGGTGCCGCGCAGAGCTCACAATCGACCAAAAACAACTACGAATTGATGATTCTAAGCAGTGTTTGGAACTGTTCTATCGTAAAAAAACCGAATTTTTGAGTCGACATGTGACAATGGATGAAACATGGTTCCATCATTTCACAC
This sequence comes from Caerostris darwini, assembly GCA_021605075.1. Classification (NCBI taxonomy): domain Eukaryota; kingdom Metazoa; phylum Arthropoda; class Arachnida; order Araneae; family Araneidae; genus Caerostris; species Caerostris darwini. The sequence continues at coordinate 8,240 of BPLQ01007821.1, forward strand.
CGGAGTCCAATCGACGGTCTGCCGAGTGGACTGCACGTAATGAACACTAAAAATGCTATAACTCCCATACTAATAGTGCAACAGCTGTCAAATTTATACACGTGTCTTTTGAAGGTTAGGGCTAACTAAAAATCATATGGATTTAATACTAATAGCGCCATCTATGTGACAGCCTACGTACTTTTCAGCCCATCTTTTAATATGAAGGAAGAAAAAATAAATTCACAGTATAAAATATCCTTAGGAATTTTTTTAAATAAAAATGTCTTAAGGAATGGGTTTTTGAAATATAATATTTAAAATGAACTCGGTGTGTACAATAAGTGAAATTCCATGAAATTTCTGTTATTATTAAAACTTTTGTTATTACAGAAACAGTAAATGACTTGCGAATATCAAAAAGGTTTGGCTTGTCGCTCTACGGTCATCTTGTGCACACGTGGGATAAACAGACCGGGACCTAAGTTTAAAGTGGATTCCGAACCACTTACAAACATCCATGCTAGCGCCAGGTACCGAAGCTGGAGACTGTGGTACGCAAGGCCAGATCGCTAGCCAATTGGTCAGTCAGTCAGTTTGTAATTTTCGGAATTCCTTGGCCCCGCAGGGGCGTAACTCCTGTCTGCAAAGTAGGAAGCATGGTAGGTAAAGTTCCTGAAATAAAAGTCAAAGCAGCAAGTGACCAAGGTCTGTCCCAGTTCAAAGTAAGTTTAAAAGAGCAACGGGGGAAAAAAAAATATTTTTTTAATAATATAATTATATAAAAAGACAGTTTTTAAAATGAAGTGAAAATAAAAAGCAAAAAACAATTAAGAATACACCACAGAATGGAGTTACAGCTGCTAGAAATGATGACTAAAGAAACAGGTCAGAGTGCTCCTGACGACTGAGCCAAATCGTCTAGGGTAGTTGCAAGTTATGTAAGACCGCCCTTGGGCGTTTAGCATTCTCCGGCAAAGAGAAATCGTATCTCGGAAGATTACGAATTTCCTTGTTCGGGATATGGTGAAGATCTGCATAAAAATTTTCCGCTAGCTTCAGCATAAAATTTTGAATAGAAGGGAGGGCAAGACTATGACGAATGTCATCATTTCTAAAGTGCCAAGGAGAATTTGGGATCATGCGCAAAAGTTTATTTTAATATAACTAATGTGGTACCTTGCACCAGAGCCCCAAACTAGACTCGCATAAGTTATGATGGGAGTGCGATGATGGGCCTCTGCTCGGGAGATCCCCCTTCTTGATCAGGGATGACTCCAGTGCCTTGCCTATTGGCTCGACGACGATTTGTAGGTTGACGGAGCTCCTTGGTTGCTGGGTAATCGCTAACTCCTTCTTTGCATATGAAGGGGAAGTTACTTTAGCTTTAAGCCCATTGCATTAATATAGAGATAATAATATATGGAGAAGAGAAGGTTTTTTTTTTCCTTCTTTTCAATAAAGTATTTAATAATTATAATTTAATAATTAAAATAATAAAGTAAAAAGAGGATTTTGAAGAATTGCAAACTGAACGTAGTTTGAAAGAGAACTTAAAAATAAAAATACTTTCAATAGGTTAATCTAATTCAAAAAGGAGTACAAGTTAAAAATAACAAAAACGTTTCAGAGCAGCTGGTTAAGAGAGGATGAACTGGTAATGACGGGGGAAATCAGCGAATCGTACAAGGTCAGTTGCAAATGAGCGATAGAAGGGCAGAGCTTGGGGGAGGGGATTCGAAAACCTTTCGACTACCAAGCCCTGTAAACAATATAGTCCCTACGTGGCATTGTTAGATGGTTTGGAGCATATAGAGTTGGCAAAGATTTGTAGCTTGTCAGCTTTATTGTTGGTAGAATTAATTTGATTGATTAAATTTGGAAGATTTTTGATATCAGTGAAAAGAGAAATGAATTCTTTCATTAATATAGTAGCATTTTGGAATAAGTTGAGATCTTCAATGTAGGTAGTAAACTTGGTTGGTTTTGATTTACAAAACTTGAAGGAGGTACAGCTGCAGTTGCATTTACGTTGTTTTTAAGCATGGAAGCAAAACTGATGTTTGGGGTAACTTGTCTAGGGGAATAACTTTGGGATAGGCAGCCTGTTGCCTATTGGCTCGTACAAGCCACCTCGTATATGAAGGATATCACGTTAGAAAAATAGGGTGAATTAAAGTAGTAAGTGGTTTAAAAGAATATATATATTAATTTTATAAATATAATGCAATCATGCGCACACATAATCGAAATAAGTTTATAAAATTAATGTATAGTATGTATTCTTTTAACCCATTACATCTAAAATAATATTTTCGTTAATACGTAAATTACATTTAACTTTTATTGAATTTGTCCAACTAAAATATCTTTCATTAAACGTAAATTTGTAAATATTTTTCATGTACTCGTCTAATAAATAATACTAAGCTGAAGAACTATTATACAACCTTTTATTAGAGAATGCTTATAACAAGTTCTTACGACCGCTTGTCAATTTTGGATAAGAGAATAATGCTTTCTATAAAATTGGACGCCTTACCAGTTTCGGCATGGATATTTTAATTTTGTGCATAATTATTTCAACAAACATTTTACCCATTTGTAGCGTAATTTTAGACGAAGGAAAATAAAATTGTAGAAGAATTATTAAATAATATATTTATATATATATATTCGTAAAGATACATTAAAAAAAACATATTTTAGTAAAGCAATTTGTTTTATTAAATTTATTTTTTTAAACTTTTTCGAAAATGTTAAATATTTATTGTGTTCTTTACTTATTAAATTTTTTCACTCAAAATTTTGCTTTGTAGAACGCATTTTGCATTTCGACAAGTATTCAGTTTATGTACGAGCATCAATATGTTAAGTTATGCATTTACAATTAAGTATGTGTTAATTATTATTGAAGCAGTTGGTTAAATTATATATTATAGTTTTTTTTTCTTTTCGTTAAAGATGCATTCATTTACCACTTTTCTTGCAGTCATGCTCAAATTTTTAAGACACGCGTCCCTTTTTTTTAACACAAAATTCATCATTTAATCAACTTCGCTTTAAACATAGCCTACAATAAGAAATATTATTGATATTTTAAAAACAAAAACCTTTTGTGTATCTTTAAAAATTTTGATACTTTACATAAAAGCTATGTATTTTAAGCAAATATTTTTTAAAATTTCTACCTTTATTTGTAAGATATTTTGGTACTTACGTATTAACGGTACCTTGGCGACAGTTGTGCCAATAAAGAGCACACGCGCTAACCGCAACTACAGATTTGGCGCCAATCTACACTTAAAATTTCTGTTCCAAATAATAAAATATATATGAAACACTTCATTTAAAATCAAAACGCTTTCAAAATATTTTTATTCCAAATAATAAAGATTGGCGACACTTAAAAACCGCCAAGTCTGTCGCCTAGGTACCGTTAATACGTAAGTACCGATATTTTACATCTCTTCTTGTATACAGCTATTTTTTTGGAGGAATTACCCTCTCACGATCAAAACGATATGAAAATGTTTCCAAAAAAATTTTTTATTCTAGTCTGAATTAACCAAATCTTTTTTTCTTATATTCTGAATATAAAAATACATTTTCATAAAAATATTCACAAAATAAGCAGATCACAAAAAATAGACAATATAAAAATTAATTTTCTTCATTAACACTAGGCAAAGGTACGATATTAAATTACGGTACCTGAATTATCAAGATTCATCCAGGTGAAGATAAAATAACAAGAGTGGTTACTTTAAAAGATAAAAATGGCATATACTGAATAAATATCTAATTGACCATTTTAAAAATAGCAAATAATAATAATCTGTGATGAATGTACAGCATGGAATTTTCTAGTATTTTCAAGACCCTTCATTGATTTTCTAATATTTCTTTAAATTAATATTTGACATGCATTAATTCTTATGTGAAGAAAAAAAAGAAATTCTTAAAGAAAAAAATTTTTTTTTATACAATTCATTAAAATCTCATTTTTAAAAAAATCTTTTATAATATTGAATTGATTATTGATTATTTATCTACCACTTTTAGTGCAGTCATGTGCAAATCTATGTATAAGAGTGTATTTATCAATAACAATTTGCAAGGATTTTTAATGTAGTTCAGAAATGGGTCAATTTTAAGTTCTTCGAGGATGTTAGTTGAATGCTTGAATGTTATATTAGACACGATTCTACGTAATGTTTATCTTTCGTATATTTATAATGAAATTTTCCGGAATTAATATTTTTGTGCAAAATATTTTATCTACCATTTTTAGTGGTCCTGTTAATATCTTTAAAATACTTCTTTTCTTTACACTTCTGACAAATAGTTCTTTTCTTTTACTTCTTTTATTTAGCCCTGACCTTCGAAAGACACGTCTATAAATTTGACTTTTTACACTTATTAGTTTAGTTATAGCATTTTTAGTGTAGCAACTTTTGTTATTTTTAAAAAAATGGATAAAAATGGAATTTCGTGTTTTAATAAACATAGATGGCGCTACTAGTAATAAATACATATAATTTTAGGTTATGTAACCTTATAGAAATTTTAGCTGTAGCACTATTAGTTGTTATTTTTAGTGAAAAAAATTGATAAAAATGGAATTTCGTGTTTTAATAAAACATTGCTTTTTGGCAAAAAAAAAAAAAAAAAAAAAAAAAAAAAATACTATTCAAGCCAAAGCTTGGCTTGATAAACATTATTCGGACTTTGCACCAGGAAAATCAACCGTAGAGAAGTAATTTGCTAAAATTAAACGAGGCGAAATGAGCACCGAGTACGATGCACGCAGTGGACGCCCCAAAAAGGCTGTTATCGACGAAAACATCAAAAAAGTCCACAAAATAATTTCTGATAACCGTAAAGTGAAGTTGATTGAGATAGCCGAGACACTAAAGATATCAATGGAACGTTTTGGACATATCGTGAATGAATATTTGGATATGCGAAAGCTCTGCTCAAAGTGGGTTGATTGAAACTTCAAATTGTTATTAATATTTAAAATATAACCTGGATATTTTATATATTTATAACCGTGTCGCTTGATGATTGTTGTTCTAATACAGTTGGCAATACAGAGACTATTAAACTTAAATGCCATAAGCAAGGGCTGCACCGCTGTTACTCATTTAGCACTACCCATCCTAATAATTGCTTAAATAGAATTTTTTTTGTATATTTTTTAAAAATGATCCGGTACTTGGAATTTACAATTGCTGTTATTATTCAAAATATGGCCCCATTTTTGCTCATTTAGCTTTGAAAATAAATCCATTTATTACAATAACAATTTATAAAGTCTCCTAATGATTGTAAGTATTTTAAATCGACCTCATTTCATATGATTACGAATTATTTTAGCTTTAAAACCGTTTCTTCTTACTATGTAAAAACAATTTCGTTTTTAACCTACCTTCAAAGTAAATTTGTAAAATTCCTTGTAAATTTGAGAAATTACTCTCATGAATGAGTAAGTACAATAAAAAAAACCAAATATATAGTTTTTCATAACTAAGGTACATTCATAGTAAGAATAATTAATAATTTAATAATTTCTTCCATGATAATTTTATTAAATGCTTGCTTCAAAACATCATTATTAGTATGATACAAATTCTCGAAACAAAATGGGTTCTGGTTCATATTCTAGAAAGATTTTCTTACATTTGTGGGATAGTTTGTGTATTTGCAATCACCACAAGAGAAAAAACCCATCTGATAGTCCAAAAACCAGTATTGAATTTATTTTGAACTTTCTTTTGTCCCAAAAATAAAGTTTTGAAGACCAGCTCGGAGGGGAAGAATTTTGTGTTTGGGAGTTAAAACACTTGATAGTTTTAAAAGCTGATTTGGTTTTGGCAAATAATGCAAGATAACTGCTATTATGATTTTAAAAAAGGCTTTCACTAAATTAAAAAAAGTGGAAATACAATTTATCACTAAAAACTACTGAATTTAAAAGTTTATTTGGTTATCAGTATTTTTCAAATGTTTTTACTAAACGTATATATCTCGCTGGCCCCGGTCACGTGCATACGTCAAATCATTTTCCTGACTTTCGACCTATTACCGTGCCCAAAAGGTATGATTTTCAATTTAAAATTCCCGGGGCTTATGGAATTTCAATTTTTCTTTTCTTTTTTAGATTGCTGGCGCTGTCCTTGACACCTGTGTGAAATTTTACGTCAAAATATTCATTAGTGTTTGAGTTACACTTGGCTTTGTGAGACGCTAAAAGTGATTTCGGCGATTTTTGAAATGTCTGAATTAATTGAGCACAGAACTTGCATTAAATTTTGTTTGCGGAAACGTATAGAATGTTGCAGAAAGCATTCGGTGAGCATTCCTATATCGGAAAGAAATGTTTAGAAGTGGTATAAACAGTTGAAAGAAGGCAGAGAACGCGTTGAAGACGAAGAGCCCTCTGGTTTCTGCGACATCTGGATATTCCCTAAACTCAAAAGACCTGTGCGGGGACACCGTTTCGAGTCGATTGAAGAGATTCAACGTTAATCGCCGCGCGCTTTGAAAGCCATCCCTATCGATGAATTTTTAGCATGCATGCATTGAGTGCGGAGGGGATTACAAGCCAGCAATTGTTCTTACATCAAACGTCTTTGAACTAATATTTAAAATAACCCAAATAGTAATAAAGTATTGTTTAAAAGTTATAAAATCTCAAAATTTTAAAAATTTCAAACAAACTTCTTACTCTATAATATATCCTGTTTAAGTAATGTTATATTAAGTTGTTAAAACACTTTGGCATTATTATCCATTCAATAAATTATGATGTAGAATTGCTTTTTAAGTAACTGTGACTTGGTACCACTATTTACCACTATTTTTTTTATAGAGATATTAATATAAGATTGTCCTTCTATGTCTCCCTGGGTCACTACGATCTGCGTTTATTATGGATCTCCCTCTATTGCAACTGCTGTGGGCAAATCCGCAGGCTCTCCAGCACTTGTTGGACTGCCCACCTCACCTTCGCAGGGCTTATGAGCGATGTCTCGATAAAATTCGCGAGCATCCGCGCCAAAAGCCCTTGAAGGGACGGATGCAAGGCCTTTACGCGATAAAGGTCACGCCCTCATACCGTATAGTTTATACGTATGATGAATCAGCAGTTGTCGTCTATGGGATAGGGAATCATAAGCAGGTATACCGGTGACAAAAAAAAAAAAAAAGGCCCTTTTCAGGGCCAGCACAAAATAAACAATATATTTTCACAATGCCTTGCACATGGTAAAGTGGAAAAAAACAACTTTTATATCTATATATATATATATAATATATATAAAAAAAAGTTTTTTTTTCCGAGAGACTTATTCTATATATTCTCTGTTTCTCTCTCTCTATATATAGAATAAGTCTCGTTTTATAATAATGAAATTTCCAGTTTTGTTTTTCTAAAATAAATGGGTTTTTTTTTCTATTTTCATCAAAGATTTCCTTTCTTTTCCTTGTTGAGTGCCCATCCTGGTTATCCATGCATGCATGTATTAATTTTGAGTAGGGTTAATTTGATTTACAAACGGGTAAATTAGGTGTGCAAAAAAGGTTATTTGCAAAAAGTTTAATTCGGATTACCAAACCTGTATCAACTGTATATACTATAAGCACCAATGTATAACTTTTTACTGATATTAAAAAAGACAGCTTCTTTTTATTCTTTTAAATTAAGACATGATTATTCATCAACGATACTAAGTAAGCATTCGCAATTTTTTCATCGAGACCTCAAATTTTTCCTGCAAGAAAAACAATAAAATTAAAACATTATAAAATGTAGAGATATGTTTAACAATAAAAATTATAGTTAAATTATATATATTCTCTTTTTTAGAATCCATAAGCAAAATGAGAATTCAGCGCCATATATAATTTTTAAAAATCTTTCTCAAAATTTGTTAAAAAATTGGGATACTTAGTTATAACATTTACTAATACAATTTATTTTGGATATTATAAAAAGCAAACTATTTGAAAATGATTACTGATTTATAAGTGTTGTAAATGATTTGCAAAGAAAGAAAACATGCATAAAAAATGCAATAACTTTATAGGATTGATTTACTTCAAAAAAAATTTTTTTACTTGAAATTGCTCAGAATTTAAATAGTTTCATTTTCTACTTAGACATACATAGTATTAAATTTTCTTATAGTGCTCCAAAAAAACATTTTTTAAATTAAAATTAGATAAGATGAACATTTTCCCATTAAGTATTGCTTCAAAAAAGTGACAACTAATTATACTATATAATTTACTATATTATTAATTTTTAAAGATTATTTTCAATTATAATAAATTTCAATGCTTATAATCTGTCATTGTCAATTGAAAGGTTCCTTTAGAATACTTTAATTTTTCAACAATATTGTTGTGGATTACAATATTTGAAGAGAACAGCATAATTTTTAAATGCACAAATACTAGCAATACATTATCAACATCTTCACTATAATTAAAAAGGTCACCAAAATATTTGACTGATTGATAATTTATTCTATCAATACACAATTGGTAAAACTTCGTATTTTTAAAAACATATTTCAAAGAAAATTTTTTTAAACAAAACATAAAATATTGATCTGCATGACAGTTGAAAAAAAAAAATTAATATATATAATAAAAAATGTATTTTTCACATGAAAAAAATACTGGATATTTTTACAAAATGCTTTGTTCATAATTTAAATAAGAATTCTAAGAAACCTTAACTACTCGTTGCAACACAAGTTAAATTATTGTCAATAGTAAAGGTTATTATAATCTTTGCTGAAAACATTTAAATAGTTCCATAAATAATTATTGCTCTTTGTATGAATACTAAAATAACACATTGCCACATAAATTAAAAATAGAATAATTATGGCTACCTAATAATATACATTTTAATACAGATTTAACCCAGAGAAACTGCCAAATTATTACTTCTAATATTTTTTTCTTCAACAAATCATAAAAAATTTAAATGCTTTGAACAAATACTTATACTTTTATAAATGACTATAAATGTTAATTTTTAAATTCCATTTATTATTAAAAATACTGTTAGACATAAAATACTAATTTATAGGTAATAACTCAAGCAACAAACAACTATTGCATGTCTATTAGGTAATGCAATAAATTACAAATAATAACAATTAATAATTTCAAAATTAAAATAACGATTATTAAAATGGTTTTAAAAAACGCTTGGTTTAAAACAACCAGTCCTGCTTTACGTGAACTAAAATATTTTAAATATTCTATTGCAAAAGTTAGAAACTTGTAATTTGTTCCTCACTTCTTAAACTCTGTTTTCTAACTGCTCTTGAAGATTTCTAAATAGTTTGATTTTTATTTCTATGAGCTGATACTCCACTTCCTTTTTTTTCTTTTCAAATTTTCACATAATTTCTGTCGTTTCTTCTCTTTATACTCTTAATATTTGGCTCGTGAATTCCTCACCTTTAAGAAAATCAATTGCTTTGACCCTTCAAAATTAATCATTCCAATATTTGCTTGAATGCTGTCATACACAATTCTTCTTGCAATAAGTGTTTCACACATATAAAAATGCAAAAATTTTATTGGATTTATTTAATCTGGAAAAATATTTTTTAAATCATACATAATTTTATACAAATTATAATTTATGACAGATTAAAGAACAATAATTAAATTGAATTATCATATATATGACGATAATTGGAATGGAATGTAAAACCCTATCAAAAACTTGCAAATGAAACTTCATTCATTTTGATTTCTGTACAAACTGCAAAATATCGGTTTGATGTATCCAGGATAAATGAGACATAAAGAGAAATGCCTCGATTTAATTCAAGAGCAGACCTGGCAAGAAGAATTGCACCAACAGCTGTACTAGTGTTGAGCAAAAAAGGCCCTCTCCATTTCAGAATTTCACAATTACTCGCACATGGTAAAATGTAGAAAACAACCTTTTCCTCAAAATTTTTTTTTCTTTTTAAAAGTCTCGCTTCTATTACAACAGTGAAAAGTAGAGATTACGACAATTGCATAGATTCAATTCTTAACAAATGTAAAGATGTCCATATGGAAAAAACAGCACAAAAATAATATTATTCATTACAACCACAATAGTAATAAAGAAAAAAGAATACTTACCAAAGATTATTTTATCAAATGTGGCAAAAACAGTATTGATCTTTGATAAATCAAGTGTTTTTCAATTTATTTAATATGGTTTTCAATATTTGGCTTTATTTAAAATAAGCACCAATTCATTAACATGTTTTGCATTATTTTAGCACCTGTAATATAAAAGGAATAATATGTATACAACAGTATTTACAAGCATTATTTTTATGAGATTTCTCTGAAAGAAGTCGGTTCCAGTGATTCATGAAAATTGTCAAAGTTTGCTTAGTAAGCATTTAAAAATCTCAATGAGAAGTTTTTAAAAAACATTTATGCTAAATAAAATAGCATCTTACACAAATGAATTTTACATTAATTAACATACTTTGAATTTAAAACAAGAAAGAAAGTGGTAATCAATTTAAGTAAATAAGAAAGAAAGAATGATTTTAATTTTGCGACAGAAACCTGGAATTAAAATGAACTTGTTCAGTATCAACTTCTCATAATTCTAATTGTCACTGCATTAAGTCTGAAAACGTCAGTGGACATACGAATTATGAAGTTCCTATTATGTATTAAATACTCCAAAAATTTCTACAACTTAAATCATCAATTACAATATCATAAGTTGTAGTTGCATCAATTAAAATTAAAAGATTAGAAAAATTTAAAATAATAAAAATTAAAAACTACTTGAAAAGTTAGGGGCCCGTTACACAATGCGTGCAAATACGTAAAATGACATGAAAAATTCCTTTCGGAATTCTAGTGAAAAGGATGAAATTTAAATTTGCATGCTCACCAAGCATTTGATGACACCAAAAGTGGAGAGTGTCCGACACTCAACCTTTCACCTCGACAAGCACTCCACTAAACCTTTACATTAACATTGCCTTGATCAGGATTTTATTAGCTTTCTACTTACTCTTAAAGCAATCTATCCTACTATGAAAAAAACAATGCTCCACTCAACAAAGCAATATACATCATAACAGCTCTTTCTAAACAATTAAACGCTTGATTAACTAACTCTACCTCGGCATCACAGATAGTACTACAATTTTACTGACTAGGGGTTCGCAGGAATACGTCGAATTATATTTCCCAATTCAATGTGTATTCTACAAATTTTTTGAACTAGTGCAAATTTACAACTGACACCGGATCTTATTTTGTGCCACGAAGACATGGGAGGCATATAAATTTATACAAACCTGTGAATGGATGTTTTAATTTTGTACTCCACACTCTATGAAACTTTTTTTTATTATTTTCAAATAAATATGAAATTTGTCATCCTCTAGTCGCCACGCTAAGCTAGTTGATAGACTTCCAAGTCCATCTGATTCAAATCTTTAAAAATTCATTTGCACTACAATTAGCTGTTCAGCAGTAGCCGATAAAATTATTTAAACATTTCTCAACAATGAGGAAATGATTTACTGAACAGTGTGTCATGTTTCTTAATTGAGAGTTGGGGGTTTTAAATACTAGAGGTGAAGTCGAAACTAAAGAATGCTTCCGTGTTTATTTGGAGGAGACAAAATAATTATCTAGTGCTGGAAGTGTATAAGTAGAGCAGTGCAGGATATTAAAACACTAGAAAAACTTGAAGTCTACTAGATAGTTTCTAATTTTCAGTGGCATAATACCAATTCAGAAAATATATGGGGTACTTATAAATTATAAATGTTCATTTATTTAAACAAACCAATACTTACTATTCTGTGCTTATACAGTTTCAAATTGAGTTTAATACCACTTTTTTTTAAAAAAAAATTTCCTTAAAATGTCAACTTTTGGTATCCATGACTTTTCACAGTAGCGCTTAAAAGAGTCGTAATTTCTTCATCATATATATTTTTGTAGCACAGATAGATAGTTTTTTTTTTGTTCATTTTAATTTAATGAAATTTTTTTTTATTTATAAATGGGTTTGACATAAATCGACAAAATGTGGGTTTTTAGAAGTGTGACTATATTTGTTTGATCTAGTGTTGAATTACTGTACTAATCATATGATTTCAATTCTGCCTCATAAGAAGCACCAAAACGAAACTGCATGCATATGTTACTTTACAATGCAACATGGATAATAATGGATTATAGATAAATAATGATGTTGAGAATTATATTAAACAATCACTTGTGCATTTGCTTATCAATGAATTCGAACAGAAATTTTTACTAACTTAACTTTAATAACTGAAAAGTTACTAAAAGTGTAAAAATATTACGATATGGTTGGTATGAAAGGAAAACATAATGCAACCCCAAGTTTGAAACACGCATTTAAAAGAACTGAAAGCCATGCAAATATCACTAAAATTAAAGTCTTTAGAATTTTACATTCTAAAAAAAAAATTACACCAATTGTCTAAGCTACATAATTTTTTACTTTTTACTCTTATTTAGTTATAATTAAAACCCGATTTTTTCGTGTGGATTGGGCTATTAATTATCCGCCCGCGATGCAGAGATGCTTAAATTTTCACCCATCAGTAGAACGCTTTCATCTTCAAAACTTATTAAGATGTGTATATAGTTCGTTACGATGTTAAAGAGATCGAAGCAAAATGCAAAGGTAGTGTTTTGTAGAGTTCCTAAGAGAGAAATATCTCTGCACCTCTTTTACATAATTAAAATTTAATTGTCGCTGTTTTCCAGCAGCTCGGAAAATAAGAAAAATTACGCATCTAATTAAGAATTATTACGAGCCATTAAATAAATTTTAGTGAAAGATGTTTAATCATGGCATTGTGAACGTTGTCTTCGCCCAGAGCGTTTTTAAGTGGTCTATCAGTTTTATGAAGCGCGTAATTAGCTATTCCCGGTGAGAATCCTGAATTAAAATAAGTTTCTTGAATCATAAAAATATCCGTGTCATGCTCAGAAATTAACTCTTTGCAGGTTTTGGTTTTTGTTAGGGCGGACATAAAATTATAAGAGTTGACGATAACGTTCGAAGATGATGATGGCTTTCTCATCATCAAACGTGGTCTCTCGGAGTTCAGGTAAAGCGCTTCTTACCGCTTTTAAAAGAATCGGAAAATTAAATTTATCGGTGTGCATGAAATCTGCAAGTATACTTGTAGCGTGGAGTGCGACAACATTGGTTATTCCTCCGAGTTTCGCTATTTCGTTTGACACTCTACGCGCTGTAAATGACCGAGGAAGAAAGAGGTCTCAGGAAAAATTTTTAAACAATAAAGTTCATTTGTATTTTTCTTGGCATAGAGTCATTTTAATATAATATATATATATATATATATATATATAAAATCAATACAACAATATTCAATTAAATTAGTGTTCAATGTACGAATTTAATACTGTAATTTCTAGAATAATATACCTTGGTAAATATTTATATTGCCTACTTTGGTTCAGAATGTCCGTCAGCACATTGCAAAATTTGGTATCTCAGCTGTAACTATAATAACGTTCGCCAATTCGGCCAGTTCAATATCAGAAAAATTTTAATTATTATTTATTAGTAAAATTTTTAGCAAAGCAAATTTCAGAAATTTTTTTCAATAGTTAAGATCATTTGTAATTTTTCTTGCGATACAGTAGCTTGTCACAAATTGTTGTAAATGTACATTAATTTTTTTTTGTGAGGTGGTTTTTTTCATATACACTGAAGTGAAAAAGTCATGGGATAGCAATGTGCAAATTTTCAGATGGCAGTAGCATCGCGTAGAACAGGTATAAATGCGCAGTGCTTTCATTTCTGTTCAAGTTATTCATGTGAAGAGGTTTTGACGTGATGATGACCGCACGACGGGAATTAACAGACTTTGAACGCGGAATGTTAGTTGGAGCTAGACGCATGGGTCATGCCATTTCGGAAATCGTTAGGGAATTCAACATTCCCAGATCCACTGTGTCAAGAGTGTGCCGAGAGTATGAAATTTCAGGCATAACATCCCACCATGAACAGCGCAGTGGTCGACCGCCTGCACTTAACGACCGAGACCGGCGACGTCTGCAAAAAGTCGTAAATTCTAACAGACAAGCAACACTGCGTCAAATAACCGCAGAAATCAATGTGGGACGTACAAGGGACTTATCTGTTAGAACTGTGCGGAGAAATGTGGCTTTCTTGGGCTATTCCAGCAGAAGACCGACTCGAGTGCCTTAACTGACAGAACGACATCGCTTGCAGCCACTCTCGTGGGCACGTGAGCATATCGGTTGGTCCCTAGATGAATGGAAAACCGTGGCCTGGTCCGATGAGTCACGATTTCAGTTGATAAGAGCTGATGGAAGGGTTCGAGTGTGGCGCAGACCCCACGAAGCCATGGACCCAAACTGTCAGCAAGGCACTGTTCAAGCTGGTGGTGGCTCCGTAATGGTGTGGGCTGTTTTTTCATGGCATGGACTAGGTCCTCTGGTGCGACTGGACCGAACATTGACTGGAAATGCATATGTTCAGCTACTTGGAGATCACTTGCAGCCATTCATGGACTTCATGTACCCAAACAACGATGGGATTTTTATGGATGACAATGCGCTATGTTACAGGGCCACAACTGTTCGCGATTGGTTTGAAGAACATTCTGGACAATTCCAACGGATGATCTGGCCACCTAGATCGCCCGACATGAATCCCATCGAGCATTTATGGGACATCATCGAGAGGTCTGTTCGTGCCCAAAATCCTGCACCATCAACGCTTTCACAATTATGGACGTCTATCGAGACAGCATGGCTCAATATTCCTGCAGAAGACTTCCAACGACTTGTTGAGTCCATGCCACGTCGAGTTGCTGCACTTCGCCGGGCGAAAGGAGGGCCGAAACGATATTAAGAGGTATCCCATGACTTTTGTCACTTCAGTGTATATAACAATATTAAATTAAACTATTGTCCAATGTACGAATTTAATTTTGTATTTTCTAGAATGACATACTTTCTGAACCAACGTAGGGGATATAAACATTTAACAATGTTCGTCAACACATCAAGTATGAACGTGGTTCAATTGTTCAAATTTTTATCTAAAGTGATTTATTTTTGAAATCTCAGTTAAAACTATAATAAAGCTTGCTAACCCGCCAGAACGGGAGTATAAGAAAAAAAAAAAAAAAAAAAAAAAGGGTTAATTTGTTAATTGATTGAATGTTTCCACACCTGAGGAGAAAGGCGTGCAGAGATGTGTCGACTTGATATAAGGGTAGATACAGCAAGAAGTCCAGCAGGAACGTCTCAAAGGTTAGGATGATCAACTCCCATGATATTCGTGATAGCTACAAAACGAAAACGATTATCATGCGACTTGAAAACACAAACATTAGCAGAGGTATTTAGTTTTTTTTTTATTATATATCTATTGGCTGTGTACAAAATTGTATTACTAAATTTTCCTTTTTAAAGAAATATTTTATTGTAAATACATTGCTACATTATTAAAATTTTACAGAAAAGAAATTTTCACTTATAACTCTTCATAATAAAAAAATGACATTCATTTTATTAAATGGATATTTATTGGAAGTGATTAAATTAGCTAACCCTGCAAATATGTTTCTTAAAACATTTTAAATATATTTCTATATTTTTATACATGTTTTTATCTGAATGAAATTCAACTGTGATTTGATACAATTTGTCTTTCGAAATCAGACGACTCAATCTACCATTAAAAATTTAAAGAAAAAAATCGTATATAAGGAATCTACTGAGTCTTATAGATGATGCAGGAGGTAGGTTATACCGATAGCATCATTGTGTCTCGTTTTTTGGTGCCTTAGTGTCGCTTGGTTTTTCTTCAACACGTTGCGGATTTACGGAACCTGTTTCTGATTTTCTTTGTGCTTTTAATTTCTGATTTTCCTGTACCAGAAGATTATGTGAGTGGTGCCTGAGTTGCAGAGTATGACTATTTTCGCAGGAGTCTCCAGCACGATGGAGAGGATTGGGATGGAGTTAGACGAGCCGCATACATCGGGGAGTGGTTCTTCTCAGAACCCTACCGAAGTACCCATTTTGAACGCCGTTCCTGTTTCTACAACCTTTGATGGACAATCTATTGTTGATGACGCCGACAGATGTGCAGCCCTTTCCAAGATGAATCGAAGAATAGCCTTCCTTCAGAACAGACTCGAGATAGCAGGGAACGACCTGAAAGGTGTCCTTGCTTCAATTGACGCTGGATTCCGAAAACCGGACGATGCAGCATTTGGCCAGCAGATCTACGAAGCTCGAGGAATACAAAAAAGGGGTGAGTAGTTTTCGATCATGTCCCTTAACTAACTGTAGTAGGCAAAGTGGTGCGAAGGTAACAGTAAAAGCTAAAAGTAAGCGCGGCAATTCCAACGTTACTCACGGCGACTTTAATCTGCCGGCTAAACGCCATACGGCTAAAATTAATGTTCATACTAATGTTGACCATGTAGATTTAAACTTCAATAATAAATGTTCAAATCTGAAAGCAGACGAGGTCTCCGATGGAGCCGCGAGCACTACTCCCCCCGAACCTAGACTTCCACCAATTATGGTGAAACAGGGAGAAAATATCAAAATCAAATTGGCAGAAATTAACGCTGAATTTAACAGCGACATTAAAATTAAACTCGAAGGGGAATTTGTGAAGATCTTCCCTAAGGATATTGAACAACACAGGGCGATCACCGCCTTCTTAAAAAAATCTGGGATGGAGTATTTTGTAATCACTCCCAAAAACTAACTTGAAGGCAGTCCTAAAGGGTCTGACGAAATCGCTGAAGGACTTAAGGAATTAGGCTTTGACATTGTCAAAGTCATGCAATTGAATAATTTAAAAACTAAAAAGCCTATGCCTTTCTGGCAGCTAACTTATTACAGGCCAGAGAAAAACGCTAAGATCCTCGAAGTTACTAAACTTTTGTACCTCACCGTTAAAATTGAGAAATTTAACAGGAAACCTGGGGCAACCGAGTGTTTTTCTTGCAATTTCTTTCACCACTCTAGTCAAAATTGTAATTTCAAGCAACGCTGCTTGAAATGTGGTGACAGCCATTCTCTGCGGGACTGCCCGATCAAAGATTATTAAAAATGAGAATATTCTTGTTTAATCCAGAGAAGGTGAAGTTTCGTATTAATCGACTAATCATATGGTTTTAATTCTACTTCCTAAACAGCTCCAATGCTTAAAACTTTAGCGCATTCATTTTCATATGACTTATGTGACATGCAATCATTATTTTATATAATGCAATTTATGAAACCCTTATTATATTAAGGCTGTGATCTTAAATGGTCCATATCATTTACAATATCTGGTCTGGAGTTTATTATTTTAAAATTTAATTTTTCCAGTTGTTTTTAAAATTTTTTTTTTTTTTTTTTTTTCCTTCATTAATTTTCCTGGTTGAGTGCCCACTCTGGTTATCCCTGCATGCATACATATTAACAGTTGCGCATGTATTAATATAGATACTATATACATACTCATATATACATGCACATATATAAATGTATGCATATACAGCCTGAGTAAAAACTTTAAGGCCAGTAAAAATTTTTGAGAAAATGTAAAATGAAATAAAAGGGATTCAAATAATATTAATTATTTAAGTTCATTGATAAGAAATAAATGCTATAAACATAATTTGTAAATACATAATTAAGAGAAACATGTGGTTATTTACAAAGTTAGTATTTCTGCCTGAGTGGTGCCTTTAAAGTTTTTAGTCATTTTTTAAAAATAAATATAATATAATCGTGTAATTACCATTGCAACTACTAGCTTGTGACAACGCTGCAATTTTCATATTTGTCATACGTTTCTTCGAAGTATTGGTGATCTTTGTGAAGATGGCGAAGGGTAAGAAGTTAACTGGTCGTGAAAGAGGACAGATCGAAGCTTTGTCTTCAACAGGAATGAGTAGTCGTGCTATTGCGATAAAGATAGGAAGATCAAAGACTGTAGTCAACAATTTTTTTAAAAATGGAAAGACAATTATGGTAAAAAGAATACTGGGGGAAGACCTAAGCTTTGTCCTCGCGTGATGAAAGAAGAGTTTGCCAACTTGCATCTACTGGAAAGTGCTCAACCAGGAAACTGATTCCGACGGCAGGTTTAAAAGTTTGTCAAAAAACGATTTATAGCACAATTAGAAAGTCTGGAAGGTACACTTATACAGCAAAATTGACTAAGCCTCAGTTACAGCAGAGACACAAAATAGCGCGTTTGAACTTTGGCCAGAAAGTCATGACCTGGGACAACCAATGGATAGAAATTATTTTTTCTGACGAAAAAAAATGGAATTTGGATGATATAAGAAATGAAAAAGAAATATTCTCCAAGCGCCAATTAGGTGGAGGGTCTGTCATGACTTGGGGCTGTTTTTCTTACAATGGCGTGGGCTCAATTGCATTCGTTTCAGGTAGAATGAATTCACAAGGATACCAAAATGTCCTAACAAATCATCTTTTGCCAAATGCTGAATGTCTTGCTTTAGAAAAGTGGAAATATCAGCAAGACAATGCACCGATCCATTCGAGTAACAGCACAAAAAATTGGTTCCAAGTCAACAATGTTGAAACTGTGAAATGGCCAGCTAGATCACCTGATCTCAACCCAATCGAGAACCTTTGGGCTGACTTATCAAGAAGAGTTTATGCAAATGGGAGAAATTTTACATCAACAACAGAGCTGCAATCTACTATCGAAGATGAATGGTATAAAACCCCACCCTTTGTCAAAAACTCGTTTCATGCATGAAAACAAGAATATTTGAAGTAATTCGAAGTAATGGCTCTTACACAACCTCCTAAGAATTTTTAATTTTTTTCTTATATGTTATTTTCTATGTTGGCCTTAAAGTTTTTACTCAGGCTCAAATATTCATCTATGTGTTCTGTAATATTTTCTAATAATAAAATATTTGCAAATTAATTTTTCTACTTTTTTTACTTTTATTTAAGCTCAATAATTATCACTCAAATGGTATTTTAATTCCTCAGTTTAAATGTTTCCATTTTCTCAAAAATGTCTACTGGCCTTAAAGTTTTTACTCAGACTGTATGTCTTCAGAATCAATGTACACAAATACTAATACATAATATCTTAATTTTGTCTATAATACATAATATCTTAATTTTGTCTATAATACATAATATCTTAATTTTGTCTAGGGTGTTTCTGTTAAATTTGTGACTTTTCTTGATTGAGTGTTCACCCTGGTTATCCATACATACAAATTACACATGCATTGACATTGATACTGCGCTGAAACATACACGTCTTCAGAAGCATTCATATGCACAAGTACTAATACATAAAATATTAATTCTGAGTAGGGTTAATTTGATTTACAAAAGGGTGAATTAGGTTTGCAAAAAGTTTTAGCTACAAACCTGTATCAATTGTAACAAAAACCCTTTTGCATTGTATTATATAAGTTATGATTTTATTATTTTCATTAAAACTGTAATATAGCAAAAATATTAAGCTTGTCTTAAAAATTTTATACTTAGGTATCTTACATAGTATATTCAGTATTTTGAAATATTATATTAAGCATAACTAATAGAATGTTGCCTTTGAAATTAAAAATCTAATATTTTGTGCAGAGATAATGAATTTTTTTATAAGATGATTATTTATGATTATGATTAATGATTTATTTTTTATATATGAACGATGTATGAATTCATTCGAAAATGGATTATTAAAAGTGAAAATATTCTTATTTAATCCAGAGAAAAGGAGGGTATCAAAATAATAGGCTAATCATATGGTTTTAATTCTACTTCCTAAACAGCTCCAAAATGAAAGTGCATGTATGCGTTTTCAAAAACAAAAACAGTTTTGATACGTGACGTTGAATACTTTAGTGCATTCATTTTCATATGACTTATGTGACATGCAATCGTTATTTTATATAATGCAATTCATGAAACATTTATTATATTAGTGGCTATCTTAAATGGCCCATATCATTTACAATATCTTATTTGACACAATTTAACCATAAACCAGTAAAATAACATTATAATTTGAATAAAAGAGATAATAAGATATTTAATGGGTATAAAAGACAAAATTTTTTAATCATAACAATTTTGGTTTTCAAGTTGTATTTGGAGAATGCAAAAATTGCTAAAATATTTTCTGGGTAAGGGCAAAAACGGTAAATCAGTTTCTTCGAATTATTATTGCACGGCAAAGAAATACTCTGATACATAACCAAGAATCAACGCTAGATCAAACTGAAATTCTTCATTATAATATGTACACATTGCAGAAAATTTATCAGATTTTACTTCTTGTAGCCAATGACAGTATCTAGGAACTCCAATTCATGCCTTTTGAAATACTGTTCTTTTGAACATTGCAAATAAATGTTTTAAGCCTAAAAAATTAAAAAATAGCATTTTAACATTAACTTTTTTTAGCTATTACAAATCTTTAATCCCTATTTAAAATCTGCAAAACAATTTACTAAGTCTTGTAATCACACTTTAGCTACAAAAATAGTTGTAAAGTTACAGTTCAAATTTTTATCTTTGCATGAAAAAAAAAAAAAATGATATATAATTACATTGTATTACACAATTTTAGAATTCACACCCATTTTTGTTATAGATTTTCTATGGAAATTTTTAAATTTGATCTCAGTTTGTTTTTTTTACAAAAAATGTAATTTTTTAGAATAATGCACATTCAAATATTTATACAATCACATCAACAGAATAACAGAACAGTCCTTTTTTAAATCAAATTATCTCTTTTGAACAATATAGCTTATGATTAAATACGTCCAAAAAGTGCGAGTTCTGTTCCAACCACCAACTGTTGAAATATTTCTTTTTCTGCATTACAATCGGAACAAAAGACGTTGCATTAAATATGAAAATATCGGATAAATCACATGAAAGTTTATACCAGTCAGCCAAATATTGCAATTAAGGAATTTTTTTTGAGAGAGGGGGTGAAGGGGTGGGGGAGGAAATACCTTTGCAGTTTTCAACACAAAAACACACATTAATAATAATAACTGTAAAGTGATGTAAAAACCACAATAAACTTTTTTTTGAATTTTAAGACTTGTAGCGACACCTATTGATGGAAAATGGAATAAAAAATTTAACAACTTCTACGTTCACTGTTAACTAGGGGAATTTTCCTGCTAGAATGAAAACAGGACGCAGTTGGCATTACAAATGAAGTAAAGATGTTGTAAATATGAAAATGGATTATTATTATTATTATTTTTTTTTTTTTTTTGCCGTCTGGATTTTAATAATACTACACAACCTTTACAAAGCCACCACAGACTTGCAAGACATTAGTAAAGTTTAGTTATTTTTTAAGATATCTAAAATCGAAAGCTATACAGTATTATCAGTCTTTTTTTACTGCTCTCATAATTCCAGTAACTTTTTAAAGCAGCAATAATTTGTGTTTCCTTGTGTTTCTTTTCTCCAAACCTTTAACAACAGTGTATAAATTACCAAGGATATTATCCAACAAAAGAATTTTTCATGGGTCACAAAAATATTTTTTTCAGTGTCAACCAGTTTTGAAATAGTAATTATTGGTGTCTTATAGTATAATTATGAATTGCTTAACAATAGCCTGAAACTATGTCATACGTCATGTTAACAAAAAAAAAAAAAAAAAAAAAAATTCTGAAATATTTAATTTTGAAGAGGGTAATATTTGGGAAACTTACTCTTTGATAATACCCCCAAGGACAGTTATTTGTTAAAAGTAACTAACATAAAATACATATTAATATTAATAATATAAAATTTTAATTCAATATATTTCTTTTTAAAGAAACGCTTTTAAATTAAAAAATTAAATTAATATGCACTTCAATGGGCGTTTTGCAAAGATCAAAGCAGAAATTCCAAATATGAGAAATTTGTTGCATTAAAATGTAACCTACGCATATCAATGGAATGTAAAACTCTATCAAACTTGCAAATGAAAGTTCATTCATTCATTTCGATTTCTGTACAAACTGCAAAAAATCGCTTTGATGCACAGCCCATGATAAATGAGACATAAAGAGAGATGCTTCAATTTAATTCAAGAGAAGCCCTGGCAAGAAGCCTTGCACCAGCAGCCGTACTAGTGTTGAGCAAAAAAGGCCCTCTTCATTTCAGATTTTCACAATTACTCGCACATGTAATTTCCCTCAAATTTTTTTTTTTTTTATTGTTTAAAGTTTTGCTTTCATTACACAGTGAAAATTAAGGAGATCACGACAATTGCAATAAATTCAATTCTCAAAATGTGAAGATGTCCATATGGGAAAAAATAGCACAACAAAAATATTATTCATTACAAGCACAATGGTAATAAAGAAAAACGATTACTTAACAAAGATTAATAATTTCAATCAATTTGTAATCAAAAATTTCAATATTCGGCTTGATTTAAAACAGGCACCAATTTATAAGCATGTCTTGCATTCTTCTAGCATCTGCAATATAAAAGGAATAGCAAGATATGTCTGTATTTACAAGCGTTATTTAATGCGATTGACGGAAGTCACTTTTAGTGATTCATGAAAATCAAAATTTGCTTAGTAAGCATTTAAATATCTCAATGAGAAATTTTTTAAAAAACATTTATGCTAAATACAATAGCATCTTACTCAATTGAATTTTGACAGCAATTAACATTAATAATAACATTAACAACACATAACATTTGAATTTAAAACAGGAAAGAAAGTGGTAATCAATTTACTTGAAATAAAAAGCTAAGAAAAATTAAATATTTACTAAATAATTTTTTTTTCTTATTGAATCATTCGACAATTTAACATTTGATTATGAGAATTTTACTTTTGTTATATGTATTTCATAAAATGAAAATATTGGTTTTCCCAATCTCAACTTTTATATTATATTCAATTTGTTTTATTATAGACATGCCAAGAAATTATTTTAATTTTCCAACGAAAACCTCCAATTAAATGAACTTGTTCAATATCTACTTCTCATAATTCTTGCACAAAGTTTGAACTTACAAATTTTAAAGTTCCTATTTTGTATTAAATACTCCAAAAATTTCTATGTCTTAAATCATCAATTACAATATCATAAGTTGTAGTTACATCAATTAAAATTAAAAGATTAGAAAAATTTAAAATACTAAAAATTAAAAACTACTTGAAAAGTTAGGAGTCCGCTAGAACCACTTGAAGTCTACTAGATATTTTCTAGTTTTCAGTGGCATAATACCAATTCAGAAAATATATGGGTACTTATAAATTATAAATGCTCATTTATTTAAAAAAAACAATACTTACTATTCTGTGCTTATACAGTTTCAAATTGAGTTTAATACCATTTTTTTTTTTTTTAATTTCCTTAAAATGTGAATTTTTGGTATCCATGACTTTACACAATAGTGCTTAAAAGAGTCGTATTTTCTTCATCAGATATATTTTTGTAGTACTGATAGATAATTTTTTTTTTGTTCATTTTAATTTAATGAAATTTTTTTTATTTATAAATGGATTTGACGTAAATCGCCAAAATGTGGGTTTTGAGAAGTGTGAATATATTTGTTTGATCTAGTGTTGAATTATTGTTCTAATCATATGATTTCAATTCTGCTTGCTAAGAAGCACCAAAACGAAACTGCATGCATGTGTTACTTTACAATGCAACATGGATAATGGATACAATGCAGCATGGATAATAATGGATTATAGATAAATAATGATGTTGAGAATTATATTAAACAATCGCTTGTACATTTGCTTATCAATGAATTCGAACAGAATTTTTTACTAACTTTAATAACTGAAAAGTTACTAAAAGTGTAAAAATATCACGATATGGTTGATATGAAAGGAAAACATAATGCAACCCCAAGATTGAAACATGCATTTAAAAGAACTGAAAGCCATGCAAATATCACTAAAATTAAAGTCTTTAGAATTTTACATTCTAAAAAAAAATTACACCATTTGTCTAAGCTACATAATTTTTTACTTTTAATTTATTAAAAGTACTTTTAATATTATTACTTTTATTTTTATTTTTTACTCTTATTTAGTTATAATTAAGAACCCGATTTTTTCGTGTGGATTGGGCTATTAATCGTCCGCCAGCGATGCAGAGATGCTTAAATTTTCACCTATCAGTAGAACGCTTTCATCTTCAAAACTTATTAAGATGTGTATATAGTTCGTTACGATGTTAAAGAGATCAAAGCAAAATGCAACGGTAGTGTTTTGTAGAGTTCCCAAGAGAGAAATATCTCTGCACCTCTTTTACATAATTAAAATTTATTCCAAGAAGATTATTGCATATAAGAAATTAAAAAGAAATAATTAAGAATGAGTACCATACTCAGTGACAATTTTAAAGTTAAACGAGAACGATTGAGCTGCGTACGGTCGGCCCCATTTCGGCGGGCGGAATTTTCATTTCCGACCGCGGATGTCGGGTCGCGGGCTATATGAGAGTACGCTATTTCGTTTGACACTCTGCACGGCCGAGGAAGAAGGGGTTTTCAGGAAATTCATTTGTATTTTTCTTGCCATAGAGTCATTTTAATATGCAATATATATAATCAATAGAACAATAATCAATAGAACAATATTCAATTAAATTAGTGTTCAATGTACGAATTTAATACTGTAATTTCTAGAATAATATACTTTGGTAAATGTTTATATTGCCTACTTTGGTTCAGAATGTGCATCAGCACTTTGCAAAATTTGGTAACTATAATAAAATTCGCCAATTCGGCCCGTTCAATAACAGAAAATTTTTAATTATTATTTATTAGTAAAATTTTTAGCAAAGCAAATTTCAGAAATTTTTTTCAATAGTTAAGATCATTTGTAATTTTTCTTGCGATACAGTAGCTTGTCACAAATTGTTGTAAATGTGCATTAATTTTTTTTTGTGAGGTGGTTTTTTTCATATATATAACACTATTAAATTAAATTATTGTTCAATGTACGAATTTAATTTTGTATCTTCTAGAATGACATACTTTCTGAACCAACGTAGGTGATATAAACATTTAACAATGTTCGTCAACACATCAAGTATGAACGTGGTTCAATTGTTCAAATTTTTATCTAAAGTGGTTTATTTTTGAAATCTCAGTTAAAACTATAATAAAGCTTGCTAACCGGCCAGAACGGGAGTACAAGAAAAAAAAAAAGGGTTAATTTGTTAATTGATTGAATGTTTCCACACCTGAGGAGAAAGGCGTGCAGAGATGTGTCGACTTGATATAAGGGTAGATACAGCAAGAAGTCCAGCAGGAACGTCTCAAAGGTTAGGATGATCAACTCCCATGATATTCGTGATAACTACAAAACGAAAACAATTATCATGCGACTTGAAAATACAAACATTAGCAGAGCTATTTATTTTTTTTAAATTATATATATATTTGCTGTGTACAAAATTACATTATTAATTTTTGCTTTTTAAAGAAAGATTTTATTGTACATGTATTGCTACATTATTAAAATTTCACCGAAAAGAAATTTTTACTCATAATTCTTCATAATAAAATGAAATTCAATTTATTAAATGAATATTTATTGGAAGTTATTAAATTAGCTAACCCTGGAAATATTCTTCTTAAAACATAATACTCTGCCGGAAAATGCTAAACGCCCCAGGGCGGTTCTTTACAATTTACAAAGTTCCTAGACGTCCTTTCGTCATCATTTCTAGCAGCGGTTACCCTATCCTCCTGTGGAATCTCTTTTTAATTTGCTATTTTACTGTTTTATATCATTCATTTTCTTCTCAAAATTTTGAATTTGGGGACATTTTTCTTAATTAGTTATTTCCTGTTTTTTGATAACCATGTTTCTCCTACTTATCGCCATGTACTCATTTTGACCAGATAGGAGTTTAAGGCCCCCTGGGCACAAGGTACTCCGATAAACTGTAAAGACTGACTGTCAAATTATACCAATCGACAAGAACTCTATTTTTTCAAGGACGGAGGTTTATGGTCGCTGCGCGACCAATGCACTCGAAAATCTACAACGAATCAACAAAAACCCAACCAAATTCGGGAAAAACCAGTTATTTTTTTTAGTTTTTTCTTTTTTTATTTGGTTCTAATATAATAATATTAGTAAAATTAGCATTTCAAGTATTTAAAATTTAAGATTTGACCATAGCTATTAAGATTAACTACTGAAAATAAAAATTTAAAAAGATTTAATAATAAAACAATTAATCAAGATTAACAACATTTAAAGTAATTTAGCCAGTAAAAGCTATTAAAATAAACTATTGAGTTAAGAATTTAAAAGTTAAACACACAATGAGCAAAAAATTTTAAAAGCATTTTAAAGTAAAGATTAATTTACAACTATTGGCAATTAAAAGCGATAGCCATGTTCTAGTTTAAGGTGCACATCGTAGCAATTAATTAAGATTTAAATGCCAAAGATTGCAGCCGAGATTCGCTTTAATTGATTGACGTAGCTAGTCTCTAGCCACAGCGGTAGAATCAATCTTCGTAAAATAAATTTCCACAGCATTTCTTCAATACCGGGAAAAACTTCCAATGTGTATCGTAAGAGATTTTAATGAATCCTAACAAAAAAAAATTTTTAATATCAAGAATTAATGTATGCAAAATTTTAATTTAAAGAAATATTAGGAAATCAATGACAAGTCTTGAAAATAACAGAAAAATCTACGCAAATTCATTACAAATTATTATTTGATATTTTTCGAAATTGATATTTTTACAAATTATTATTCCTGTATAGTGATTTGGTTTGGTTTGTCGCTCTACGGTCATCTTGTGCACACTTTAGGCTAAACAGACCGGGACCTACGGTTTAAAGTGGATTCCGAACCACTACAAACATCCATGATACCGCCGAGATCCTGTATAGTGAAGCGGCGCCGTTGCTAGCGGCCGCTATCGTGAACACGTTTGACTTGGTCTAACTTTGATAATAATATTTTAAATCCATGGACACGATAACGACATTTGATATTTTTAAAGTGGTCAATTAGATAATACTTCTTGTTTCTGAATAAATAAGAGATGAGGCCTTGGTTAATTCAGACTAAAAGAAAGTTTTTTTTTTTTTTAATTATTGTAACTTTTTCATTATGAGAAGGCAACATATCTGAAAAAAATAACTGTATACAAGAAGAGATGCAACCTATCTTAAAAATAAGGGTAGAAATTTGAAAAATACTTTCATAAAATATAGAACATTTATATAAAGTAAAAAAGACTTAAGAGGTAGATGAAAGGTAAAATATTTTTTTCAAAAAAAATCAACGATATTTCTTATTCAAAGCTATGTTTAAAACAAAATCGATTAAACAATGAAACTTGTGTTAAAAAGGAATGTTTTTAAGATTTGAACATGGCTGCATTAGATGTGATAGATTAAATATTTTAGAAATATTAATTCAAGAAAATGTAATTATAAATATACGAAAGATTAACATAGTTGAAAGCTATATTAGACATGATTCTAATACCCACATAGAACTTAAAATCGACCGATTTCTGGATTACATTAAAAATAATTGCAGATTGTTTTTGATAAATGCACTCAGATTCAAAAAGACCATCCTGCTGTCAGAAGCTCTCAAAAACGGCCGCGAGAAACTCAACATCAAAAATATATTGTTAAATTCAGAGATTCATTAAATTATTAAGCAGCATTGCATTTCAAGCAACTGTAATACCACTACAATTTTAAAGAAAAAATGGTATATAAGGGATGTAGCCTTACTTGAACATCGACGAAAGATTTACAATGGCTCCGCTATTAGAAATCCGTTGGGAGAGGCAAAAGATTGCCAAACAATTGCGAACGTACCCGCCTAAAATCAGGAGGGCCTTTGAGCGATCCCTTGATAAAATTCGAAGGGATCCTTTCCAAAAGCCTCTGAAAGGCCATTTAAAAGGTCTCTATTCGGTAAGGGCTAACCGTTCATATCGTATCGTGTATACATACGATAAAACATCAGTCGTCGTCCGTGGGATTGGGGACCATAAGGACGTCTACTAAAGTCAGGAGGGGGGGCTCTTTTCAGAAAAAAGGCTCTTTTCAGGGCCAAAATATTAAAAACTGTAGAATTTCTCAATGACTCACACATAATAATGTGAAAACGACCCTTTATAAGTTTGTTAAAAAAAAAAGTCTTTTATTTTGCATAAATTTACTGTGTACAAAATTGTATTATTAAAATTTTACAGAAAAGAAATTTTCACTAATTCCCCTGCGGCGGCTGCACGATTCCGCGATTTTCCCAGCAGCTGCTGCGTCATCACAGAACGATCAAATAGATTGTGCCGAAATAATAGTACAATTATTTCGGATTCTTAGGATTGCTACCTTAATGGTCTGCGTTCCAAAATATAAGTAGATTACATTTAGTACAAAGGCAAAACATTTGACTGATTTCTTAAAACGAGGATTAGCTACACTATCAATTTAAATGTCTTCCTTAATAAAAATTATATATGCATAAATATTTTATTTTTTTAAATTTATTATTAATTAATAAAAATTTCGAATAATTAATTTTTAAATAAATTAATAATATACTTATATTACTTTTTTTCTATCTAAACAATGGGCTTAAAGCTTAAGAAATTTCCCTCACTCACAAAACAGGAGATAGAGGTTGCTGAGCAACCAAGGTTCTCTGTTAATCTGGCAAATCGTCGTCATCGTCATATGCATACTTACCTGGCACTGGGCGATCTCCCGAGCAGTAGCCCCTCATACCGAGGCGGCTACGCGCGGCCTCGGTTCCAGGGGAGAATTTTCGTTTCCGACCGCAGATTCCGAGTAATTTGAGAGTAGGTTATCTCGTTTGAGACTACGCGCTGGAAATGGACGAGTCCTGATGGAGATCGAAACAAGGAAGAAAGGGATCCCAGAAAATATCTGAAAAAAATAATATAGATAATTCAGATATCTGAAAAAAAATAACTGTATACAAGAAGAGATGCAACCTATCTTAAAAATAAGGGTAGAAATTTGAAAAATACTTTCATAAAATATAGAACATTTATATAAGTAAAAAAGATTTAAGAGGTAGATGAAAGGTAAAATATTTTTTTAAAAAAAATCAACGATATAAAGCTAGATAACTATAATAAAGCTAGATAAACGGCCAGAACAGGAGAATAAAAAAGAGTTAGTTTGTTAATTGATTGAATGTATCCACACCTGAACAGAAAGTCGTGCAAAGAGATGTGTCGACTTGATATAAGGGCAGCCACATGAAGGTCTAGCAGGAACGTCTCAAAGGTTAGGATGATCAACTCCCGTGATATTCGTGATAACTACAAAACGAAAACGATTATCATGCGATTTGAAAATACAAACATTAGCAGTGGTATTTAGTTTTTTAATTATATATCTATTGGCTGTGTACAAAATTGTATTACTAAATTTTCCTTTTTAAAGAAATATTTTATTGTAAATATTTGCTAGGTTATTAAAATTTTACAGAAAAGAAATTTTCACTTATAACTCTTCATAATAAAAAAATGACATTCATTTTATTAAATGGATATTTATTGGAAGTGATTAAATTAGCTAACCCTGCAAATATGTTTCTTAAAACATTTTAAATATATTTCGGTATTTTTATACATGTTTTACCTCAATGGAGTTCAACTGTGATTTGATACAATTTTTCTTTCGAAATCAGACGATTCAATCTACCACTAAAAATTTAAAGAAAAATCGTATATAAGGGATCTACCGAGTCTGACGGAGGTTTTTCTCTCCCCAAAAACCGCGATCTGTTTTAAATATCAATAGTTAAAATCACTATTTCCTCCTTCTGAAGGACCAATGTTTTTTTCTATACTGCAATGGATGTCTGGTTTTCATTACGGCGGTGCTCAGTTTTTAATTAACTTTTCTTTTTTACTACAGTATGCTTTCATTTTGTAATTTTAATTCCTTTCCTTCTGTATTTTTTTTTAAATCAGTTTATTTATTTGTAGTTTTTATTCAATTATCTACTTTTTCTATAAATTAAAAAAAATTTTCAGACTGGCAATGGGCTTAGATCAATCGACAAGAACCCTATTTTTTTAAGGACGGAGGTTTATGGTCGCTGCGCGACCAATGCACTCCGAAAATCTACAACATCGAATCACTAACGGAGGTTTATGGTCGCTGCGCGACCAATGCACCCCGAAAATCTACAACAAATCAATTTGTCAAATTAATTAGTTAACCCTGCAAATATGCTTCTTAAAACTTATTTAGGTATTGTAATTTATGTTTTTACTTTGATGGAATAAATTTTTTTTTCCTTTTTAAAATATTTAACCGCAGAATAATTCTTTTAAAAAGAAAATTTAGGGCTTAAATTTTTGTCAGTAATTTGACAATATAATTTGTAACCAATAAATTGGTGAGATGTGTATCAGTTTATTTATTTGTAGTTTTTATTCAATTATCTACTTTTTCTATAAATTAAAAAAATTTCACACTGGCAATGGGCTCAATTAAAATTTTCATGAATTTAATTTATATTATTAGAAAGTACACCAAGTGCTTTAACTTTTTTTGTTTCAAAGTCCTTAAAAATTAGCCTTAGATTTAGTAAATTTGTTTAGCTAATATAAGTTAACACAGAAAAAAAAAATTGTTAAACGATTGAGCACAATCTTGCTAGGCTGTAGATATTAAAACAATTAAGGTTTTTTTTTTTTTTTTTTTTTTTACAATGTGCAAATGATGTTCTAGATAATAAGTAATAACACTGGGGTTTTAGAGTGAGAAAATTGGGTTTGAAATTTGTTAAATCATTGCCAATATAACCGAAAGATTCTGATTTATCTAAAGGGGTATGGTTTTTCCATATGGCTGGTAGTTGTATTCGTTGAGTTGGGACAAAAGTAGTAAAGCCAGCCCCCAAATTCCAGTTGATGCCCACTAGATAGTTATATGATTTCTGCAACATAATAACAACTCTGGTAATGAAATTCATAAAAAAAAAAAATAAAAAAAAATAGGATACATATAGATTATAAATGTTAATTTCTTTAAACTAGCATACTTCTTATCATATATAGGCTTAAAATTAAGACTATTACCACATTTAAAAAAAAAAATTTTTCCACAAAGTGTTAATTTTTTTGTACATGGTTTCTAAAGTAATAACAACAGCACTTCAAATGGTAGTAATTTCTAGAGCCTATATAATTGTAGTGCATATAAATAGGTTTTATCTTTAATTCTGTACATAAATAATGATTTTTTTTTATTATTTATAAACGATGTATGAATTCATTAAAAATTAGTGGATTATTAAAAGTGAGAATATTCTGATTTAATATTCAAATTTTTATCTTTGCCTGAAATGAAAAAAATTGATATATAATTACACAATTTTAGAATTCTGAATTCACAAGCATTTTTGTTATGTTTTGTTATTTGTCAATGTGTTATTTGTTCGGTTTGGCAATCCGAAAAAAATCCCCCGATCCTTTAGCATTATATTTTATAAGTTATGATTCTATTATTTTCATCAAAACTGTAGTATAGCAAAAATATTATACTTAGGTATATACAGTATATTCAGTATTTTGAAATATTGTATTAAACATAATTAATAGAATGTTGCATTTGAAATTACAATCTAATATTTTATCCGGAAATGACTTTGTTGAAATGACTGAAATTTACTACAGTAAAAGCTATATTTATTAAATTTAAATGACACATACAGGAATTGAAATTTGTGTATTTTACATGGTAACATCTAAGCAAATTTAAAAACTGAAGTAAAATATACTATAAGCCCCAATATATAGCTGTTTACTGATATTTAAGAAGACAGCTTCTGTTTATTCTTTTCAATGAGATGATTATTCATCAACAATACTAAGTAGAATTCACAATTCTTCATCGAGTCATCAAATTTTCTCTGCAAGAAAAAAAAAATAAAACAATAAAAATTAAAACATTATAAAAATGTACAGTTATGTTCAACAATAAAAATTATACATGTTTTCTTTTTAGAATCCACCAGCAAAATGAGAATTTAGTGCCATACATAATTTTTAAAATCCTTTCAAAATTTGCTAATAAATTCAGATACTTAACATTCATTAAATTTGGCATTAATTAGCTAGGAATATAATATGCTTCCACATTTATCCCCTTCCAAGTTATAACATTTAATAATAGAATTTACTTTGGATATTATCAAAAACAAACCTGCTTTATAAGTGCTGTAAATTATGTGCAAAGAAAGAAAAATGCAATAACTTTATTCGATTTATTTACTTCAGAAAAATTTTTTTTTTACTTGAAATTGCTCACAATTTAAATAGTTTCATTTTCTACTCAGAAATACATAACATCAATTTTGTTTTATAGTGCCTAAAAAAAACCACATTATTTTTTAAAATTATAATTGGATAAGATTAACATTTTCCCATTAAGTTTTGCTTCAAAAAAGTGACAACTGAAATTTAACTTTTTAAAAAGTTTAGTGGAAAGCCTTTAAAAAAAAAAATCAACAAAATTCAACTGTCTTATTCAAAAAAATCCCTTGATATTAAATTCTCCGAGTAGCTTGCAGTATAATGATGAGTCAATCAAAATAATTGGAGTCTTATAAAACTAGCAGAAAATCCATGTAAAATGGCACTATCAGATAGAAATCATTTTTTCAACAAAAGAATGCGAGTCTAAAATAATTATCTGTGAATTGTATTACTTATTTTTTTAACATGTTTCTACAGAGTTCATTATATATTATTATTTTTAAAAGATTATTTTCAATTATAATAAATTTCAATGTTTATAATCTGTCAATGTCATTTGAAAGGTTCCTTCATGATACTTTAATTTTTCAACAATATTGTTGTGGACTACAATATTTGAAAAAAAAAAAAAAAAAAAAAAACCAGCATAATTTTGAAATGCACAAAATCTAGCAATAATTTATCAACATCTTCACTGTAATTAAAAAGGTCACCAAAATATTTGACTAATTGATAATTTATTCTATCAATACACGATTAGTAAAACTTCATATTTTTAAAAACACATTTCAAAGAAAAATTTTTTAACATTTTTTTTTATCTTTTATTTCATTGATTTTTTTTATCTAACATTTATTGATCTGTATGATACTTAAAGAAAAAAATTAAAACATATTAATAAAAAATGCATTTTTCACAATTTTTTTTACTCATAATTATATTTTACCAAAATCACTTTTATTGAGTTCTATGACGATTATTAAATAATGTGAGAATTATTTCAAAAAGGCTAAAGAAACTGAAAAAAATTTCCCTGATTAAACTTGCAACACTTTTCTGATTTATGGTACTAATTATCTGTGCAAAATCATTGTATGTGTACAATATACATTATTAAAAACATTTCTACCATCTGTATGTATAATCGGTCCATGTAACGGCACAATTTTTTTTTTACTTAGTGATTTCCTTGTATAAAGAGCTTTTCTAGCTGAAAAAATACATAAAATAAAGCTGTCCAGAAATTAAAGAATTCCTAATTTTGTATTTAGCTCAAGTTTCGAAAGTAAAATTCACAGAATTCAATTCACGAGAGCTCATGTTGAGAAATTCTAGATCATCACGCGAGTTCTTTAAAGAATTTTAAAATTAGAATTGGGGCAGTCCATTGGACCAATAAAAGGTTTTTCCAATTTAAAGTTATAATTGCTTCTTTAACTGCTGCAAATATAACCAAAAAAAGAATTCAGATAACTTGTTTTCACTAGTAGGAAACACCAAAATCTGATATTCAATTCCATTTGTTGTCTTTGATAAAAACAATATCTAATATTGTTGTGGATCGATAAAAACATTGTCTTTGATAAAAACGGATCCTAAGGTGCTAACAAAAAAGCATTTCTTTCAAGAACTTTCCGATAAAGAAAGGGACTATCCCTGATATTAGATAATACACTGTGTTACTTTAACTGCTGCAAATATATCTTCAGAGCAAATACAACCAAAAAAAAGAATTCAGATAACTTGTTCCAATCCGAATATAACATTTCCCGTCATATAGCATCCAAGCATAAGAATTCCAATTAAGAAGCAATGTCCGAGTATAAAAGAAAACAAAATGAAGAAAGTCTTTGTAAAAAATTATTTCAGAAGTAGACTGACAGATGAGCATTTAGCCTGTTCCTTAGAAACCAGTACATCTCATTTTGAACCTCAATATAAGGAACTTTTAAAAATGAAATCACAACTTCATTCCTGTCATTAACATATTTAAATTTTAATACTTGTATATTGTTTTTAAAATTTCAGAAAAAGTTATCTTGGCCGCCAAACTTTTTTTTTCCGATTTTTCGCCTGCAACCAAAAACGTTTGTCCATCCCTGAACTAAATGTTTCCAGATTTTTCATTTTTATGAAAGATTTTTCTAAAATTTTTAACTTTTATTCAATTTTTTACAGTTTAATAAATATTAATAATAAATTTTTTAGATTATTGAAAATTATTAGACTT
Organism: Caerostris darwini; assembly: GCA_021605075.1. Lineage (NCBI taxonomy): Eukaryota > Metazoa > Arthropoda > Arachnida > Araneae > Araneidae > Caerostris > Caerostris darwini. The sequence goes on from BPLQ01007821.1 coordinate 42,817, forward strand.
CTATAAATTTTTTTTAAGTAATAAAAATTTATGGCCACCTCCAGATACTAAATATTCTCGAATAATCTGAGTATGGACAGCTCTCACATCATGAGTATAGACATTTCGTTCAATAGATCTTAACCATTTATTATTGGATTATGATTTCATGTATGTCTACTCCACTAACATACATAAAATCTTCATTCTACATAGAGAAAAAAAAAAATGAGAGAAAATGGATACAAAAAAGTTGACAATGATAATTTTGTTTATAAACAGAAAAATTAAAATATTCTTAAAGGAGGGAGGGGAAATTCTTGAGATGAAATCAAAGGTGACATAACTTATTCAATTAAAATTTGAACAGTATAGCCATAACTATGGAAAATTTTCACAAATGGAAGGCACAAGTAGGGAAATTCAGTTCAGAATAGCGCTTAATTAGTAGTATATTTAAGAGTGCCCACATGTGCAAATACTATAGTACAATAGCCAGTCAATTTTGACTTCTGGATAGTGAAGATGCAATTGAAGTAGTGGCACATTCGCCCATCAACTACAGTCAGACTTTGATGTCTTACATTACATTTTTTAATTTAAAAAATAATGAATTCTTAAATAAATTTAGCAGTAAAAGTTTTTAAATTAAATAAATAATTTTATTTTATTAATAAAAACTGTTTGAGTTCATAAAATTGGAGTTAAATGTTTTATTTTAAACAATTAATGCTTGTAACAATTAATGTTAATTTAATGGCTAATATTTTATTTTTAAACAGTTCAATATTTTCAAATGCATTTTGAATGGAGGTAAACTAAAACTTGAATTACTGGTATAAAAGAATTTTTGGTGGCATTCTGATTATTCACAAATTCCACAAACTTCTTTACATATTAATTTTGATTTACATACAAGAACCAGAATGACAATTATTATAAAAATATTAATTGTGCAAGATGCTTTTTATTTTCAGAGATATGTAGGAAAACATCATTAGCATTCAAAAATATTTACCAGCATTCATTAGTACTACTTCATTATCATTCAAAAATATTTAGGCAATCTTTTCTAACGTGATCATGACATTATCGTGCCTGGTAAGCTTTTTAAGGTTTTCTAACGAAAGAGAAATATTTTTAAATGTTAACAAAGAATGTTTTTCTACAGATCTCTTGAAAACTTTGTTCATGTAAACAATCATCTTTTATAAATTGTGCAAAACGATAACTTTATAAATTGTGAATAATTTTTTTTTTACACAATGCTTTCTGCTAAGCATCCTTCTGGTTCTTGTTTGAAAATCAAAATTAATAAATAAGGAAGAAGTTTGTCGAATTTATGAATGCATCGAATCCTATCAAAAAGTTTACAATAGTAATTAAAAGTCCAACTTAAATACATTGAAAATGTATTTTAAATTATTTAATTGCTTAAAAAAATGTTAACTTTGAGTTTCACGAGCTCAAACTGTTATTTTATTAACAAAAATTTAAAATTGATTTATGAATTTAAAATATTTGTAAGCTTTTAATTTTACTTAAAAATTCATATAAATTTTCAAATTAAAAAAAATTCTCAAATACAGAATTAAACTCTGATTAACTAGATCAGAGGCGAATATTGTACACTACTCCAGCTGCTCAGAATTAAAATTTTGCTGATATATAAGCTGCTTGAAGCTTTTAAGGCATTTTCCTTAAAATTGGCTGGCCATTTCGCTTTAATATTTTTGTAATGAACACTAACCTATCGAATCCCATCCAAACTAAATTTCTCAAGTCATTCCCTCCTCTTGTTAAAAAATGAATGTTTTTAATCTTCAACTGTGTATAATAGCATTCAATTGTATGTACTAACAATATCTTTAAAAAGAATTCTATGAATTTATACATCATTGTAATAATGTTACCATGTAAAGTAATACAAATTGCATGATAAACAATGCAATTAATTATCGAGAACACTTAAATACATAATCGCAATTACTCGCACATGGTAATGTAGAAAACAAGAATGATGTTAATGTCTCTACAAGTCTAATATTTCCTTACAAACTCCGCGTAAGTCGAAAACTCTATAACTCGAATTATTTGGCGTCTCCCTTGAAGTTCCACTTACAGAGGTTGGGGCCGCGAAAACGCAGCCCCAACTACCAAAAATTATGCACCCCAAGCAACCGCAGTTTGCGGATGTGGCGAATGTCAGCCCATCGAAGTGCTATGATGGGCCTCTGCTCGGGAGATCCTCCTTCTTGATCAAGGATGACTCCAATGCCAGGTAAGTATGCATATGATTCGTTGTCGATTTTCGGAGTGCATTGGTCGCGGCTTGGCTTGGCTTGGTTTATCGCTCTACGGTCATTTTGTGCACACTTTAGGCTAAACAGACCGGGTCCTACAGTTTAAAGTGGATTCCGAACCACTACAAACATCCATGGCACCGCCGAGACTCGAACCCGAAACCTGGGGTCCGAGTGCCAGACATTGGTCGCGGAGTGCATGCACATCAACTGCTCAGAGTCGCCGAACTCATCTACCACGGCTACAGCACACGAAAATTAACCGGTGTGTTATTTCTTGACATCGCGAAAGCGTTTGACAAGATATGGCACACCGGATTAATTTTCAAACTTAAAAAACGTAACTTCCCGCTCCCGCTTACACTCATCATTAAATCATTCTTAGAAAATAGATCTTTTCATGTTAAAATCAACAACACCATTTCCACAACACGGAAAATTAAAAGCGGACTACCCCAAGGGTCAATTTTATCTCCGCTTCTTTTTAATTTATATGTAAATGATTTTCCACGCGACACCGACATTCACACGGCCATGTACGCTGACGACACGGCAATAATCACCCAGCACACCCACGCCTTTACAGTTTATTTCAGACTTCAAAGTTTTATAGAAAGACTCGAGAGATGGCTATGCGTATGGAAAATTAAAGTGAATCCGAATAAATGTGTAGCTCTCTTTTTCATAGAAGAAGAGCACAAATTAATATGCATTCATTCAAAATCTTTAATGAACCAGTGCCTTTTGTTACTGAATATAAGTACCTGGGGGTCATACTTGACAGAAAATTAAACTATAGCAAGCATTTAAATTACACCATGGGGAAAGCAATTAAAGCTAAACGCGTTGTTACTCCTCTTATTAACAGAAAAAGTAAACTTTCGATCGGAGGTAAACTCACCATTTATATCTCGCTCATCCGACCTATTCTACTATATGCAACACCAGTATGGATTAACGCAGCAATTAATTCCCTCAAAAAATTTCAGGCTTTTCAAAATCAGGTGCTTCTTACTATCACTAACGCGCCACTCCACTACAATAGACAAATGATTCATAAAGAGTTAAATCTAGAAACCCTCCTTAACTATGCCAAAAAGATTACCGAAAACTTCCTCATAAAAATTCCAAATACTAAAAATCCGCTCCTTTTAAATCTCCCAGAATACAACCATAACTCTACGTACGCTAAAAAACGCCCCAGATAAATTTTTAACCAAGAGTTTCTCTCGTTCCCAATCGCGAAACGCATCCATTTCGATCCCGGACAAATTTTTCTAACTCTTAATTTTCACCCCGAATGGGTATTCTTACTCACTCGTTTTATCAACAAATCAGATCGCACGCTTTACTTTCGCCCGCTAACCACGGAAGAGCACTTAGACCACTCGACCAGCAAAACAACCATGCATTCTTATGTGATGTAGACTCTGCCCTCTCTTTCCTTTCATCTTTTTTAAGGAATGGTACTGTAGAGGCTAAACACTTAATATTCATCCATATATTTTTCAAATTGATTAAAATATAATTTTTAAATTCTGTAACAGTTTTTTAAACACTAACAGTAATTTCTCTTCTTTTGAATACACAGAGCATGGGCTCTTTTTAATATTCTTTTTAAAAATTTTTAGTAATATGGTAATTAATTAAGATTTTAAAATTACACGGAGGTACAGGGAGAGCCCTACGCACTCCAATTACACACCAGCCTTTACAAGCAACCGCAGTTTGCGGATTTGGCGAACGTCAGCCCATCGAAGTGCTATGATGGGCCTCTGCTCGGGAGATCCTCCTTCTTGATCAGGGATGACTCCAGTGTGCATGACTGTAAAAATCTGCCATTTAAAAGGAAAACATTTAAATTTATAGTGGTAGCTAATCCTTCTTTTAAGAAATCAGTCAAATTTTCTGTATGTACAATCGGTCCAATTTGTTATTTTACGGTGAGTATTTATGGGTAAATTGGAACCGATGTCTAAAGTGACTATGACTGGGAGATGGTCGGAATTACGCTCGTTGATCACCTCCGTGGTAGTGGTGTTCGGGTTGCTAGGTTGAATATAGTAGATAATTAATAGGCGGAGAATTATGAAATTGGAGCTCAATAGTAGTAGTTTCTATTTCCTGAAATGGTGAGCCTTGATTTTACACGTTCCTATAAGCAATTTTTGACATAAATACAAGTACCTCCATACGTTCTGTGTGTACCCGTGTTTGGTGTATCAGTTTTATGAAGTGTGTAATTAGATATTCCGGTGAGAATCCTGAATTAAAATAGGTTTCTGGAATCATAAAAATATCCATGTCATGATCAGAAATTAGCTCTTTTAGCTCTTCAAATTTTTGGCGGACGCCACAAAAACCAAATCGGTGTAATTTGCAAGTTTTTGCTTCTGTTATTACAGAACATGGAATTATAAGAGTAGACAATAATGTTCGAAGATGATGATGGCTTTCTCATCATCAAACGTGGTATCTCGGAGTTCAGGTAAAGCACTTCTTACCGCTTTTTAAAGAATCGGAAAATTAAATTTATCAGTGTGCATGAAATCTGCAAGTATACTTGTAGCGTGGAATGCGGCAACATTGGTTATTCCTCCGAGTTGCCTTCGGGAAAGGGGAGAAAGAGAGAGCGAGAGCTGCGTTCGTTCGGCGGAATTTCTGTTTTCGACCGCGGATTCCGGGCCGCGAGTAATTTGAGAATACGATATTTCGTTTGCGACTCTGCAAATGGGAATTTTTATTTTTTAAATAGTTAAGCTCATTTGCAATTTTGCTCGCGATACAGTAGCTTGTCACAAATTATTGTAAATGTACATTAATTTTTTTTGTGCTGTAGTTTATTCGTAAATACAACAATATTAAATTAAATTATTGTTCAATGTACGAATTTAATTTTGTATCTTCTAGAATACTTTCTGAACCAATGTAGGCGATATAAACATTTAACAATGTGCGTCTACACATGCAATTATGAACATGTTTAAATTTTATCTACAGTGATTTATTTTTGATATCTCAGTTAAAACTATAATAATGCTTGCTAACCGGCCAGAATGACCGGAGAGCATAGAAAAAAAAAAGAGTTAGTTTCTTAATTGATTGAATGTATACACACCTGGGAAGAAAGGCGTACAAACAGACGTGTAGACTTGATATAAGGGCAGCCACGTGAAGAGGTGTCGCAGGAACGTCTCAAAGGTTAGCATGACCAACTCCCATGATATTCGTGATAACTACAAAACGAAAACGATTATCATGCGACTTGAAAACACAACCATTAGCAGAGGTATTTAGTTTTTAGTTTTTAAATTATTATCTATTTGCTGTGTACAAAATTACATTAAATTTTACTTTTTAAAGAAATATTTTATTTTAAATACATTGCTACATTATAATAAAATTTCGCAGAAAATAAATTTTCATTTATAATTCTTCAATAATAAAATGACATTCATTTTACTAAATGGACATTTATTAGCTAACCCTGCAAATATGCTTCTTAAAACATAAATAATACCTAAATATTTTATACTTTGACGCAGTTAAATTTTTTTTAATTTTAAAATATCTCACTGCAGATCATCTTTTTTTAAAAGAAAATTTAGTGCTTAAATTATTGTCAGTAATTTGATAAAATAATTTGTGAGATGTATTAATATCAATTAAAGTTTTCATCAATTTAATTTATACTATTAAATTAAAAAGAATTAGAAAGCACACCAAGTGTGTTATCTTTTATTTGTTTAGAAGTCCTTAAAATTTAGTTTTTAGATTAAGAAAATTTGTTTAGCTAATATAAATCAATACAAAAAAAAAAAAATTTCTTTGAAACGATTGAGCACAATGCTTCTGTGGTAGGTGATAAAGCCATTAATGGCATTTTTTTTTTTACAATGAACAAATGATGTTCTAGATACTGCATTGGGGTTTTAGAGTGAAAGAATTGTGTCTGAAATTTGTTAAATCATTGCCAATATAAACGAAAGATACTGGTTTATCTGAAGGGGTATGATTTTCCCGTACGGTTGGGAGTTGAACTCGTTGAGTTGGAACGTAGGAAGGAAAGCCCCCTGATTCCTGCTAGGTAGTTATATGATTTCAGCGACTTAATAATAACTCTGGTAATGAAATTCAGAAAAGAAAAATAGGATACTTATAGATTATAAATGTTAATTTCTTTAAATAAACCTACTTCGTATCATGTGCTAATAGGCTTAAAATTAAGATTACCACTTTTTTTTTAAAGTTTTTTTACGTAAAGTGTTAAATTTTTATGCTCCAGCTTGCTGAAAAATTCTATGCAAATCTTGAACATATTCCGAATAATGAAATTCGTAACCTCCCGAGATACGATTTTACTCTGCCGGAACATGCTAAACGCCCCAGGGCGGTTCTTTACAAAGTTCCTAGACATCCTTTCGTCATCATTTCTAGCAGCGGATACCCTATCCTCCTGTGGAAAGGGGTATGATTTTCCCGTCCGGCTGGAAGTTGAACTCGTTGAGTTGGAACGAAGGAAGCAAAGCCCCCAGATGTCTGTTGAATCCTGCTAGAAAGTTATATGATTTTAGCGACATAATAACAACTCTGGTAATGAAATTCATAAAAAAAAATAGGTACTAATAGATGATAAATGTTCATTTCTTTAAACAAACATACTTCGTATCATGTGCTTATAGGCTTAAAATTAGGATTATTACCACTTTTTTTAAAATTCTTTTTCCATAAAATGTTAATTTTTTTGTACCTAGGGCGGTCTTTTCTATTATTGAAATTCTCTGATTTACTCGTTGCTCTTTTATTTTATTTTGATCTGGTAATTTGGGACAGACCTTGGTTACTTACTGCTTTGTTGTTCATTAATGTTTTTTATATCACCATGTGACTTATTCTCAGCTAGGAGTTTAGGCCATATAAGGCCATGGAACTCCGTAAACCTCATATAAGACCGCCCAGTCAGTCAGTTTAACTTACAATTACCCTAGACGAACTGGCTATAGCCTTCCCTACTATTCAAAATTTTATGCTTAAACTTGCGACAAATTTTTACGCAAATCTTAACTTTATTCCCAATGATGAAATCCGTAATCTTCCTAGATACGATTTCACACTGCCGGAAAACGCTAAGCGCCCCCGGGCGACTCTGCATAATTTGCAACTGACCTAGACTTTAGTCATCATTTCTGCAGCAATTACTCTACTTTGTAGTATATTCCACCTTTTTATTATTTTATTGTATTTTAATTGTACATAGCTTTTTTAGTACTTCTTCATTTATTTGTATCATAGTTAGCTATTTACCTATTTGTTTTTTCATTATCTTTTAATTTTTTATTTATTCTTATTTTTTATTTGTAAATTTTTGTAAATATTTCAACTATGGGCAGACCTTGATCACTTTACCTTATTATATTTCTTCCTTATGAATGTGTTTTTTACCCAATGAACTTTATTGTGCCAAGCTGGAGTAAAGGCCATAACCGGCCAAGAAACTCCATCAAAATAAGAACGACGAACTGGCTCAGTTGTCAGGAGCACCCTGACCTGTTCCTTTAGTCATCATTTCTAGCAGCTGCAAGTCCATCCTGTGGAGTTTTTTATTTTTTAATTATTTTCTTTACTTTTACTTTAAATTTCTTTTCTTAATTTATGTTTTTTATTATAGAAATTCTCTGATTTACTCGTTGCTTTTTTATTTTATTTTGATCTGGTAATTTGGGACAAACCTTGGTTACTTACTGCTTTGTTGTTTATTAATGTTTTTTATATCATACTCTCATGGAACTCCGTAAACCTCAGACTGACTGGCATCAATACTCTCTATCCCAAGACAGGAGTTTAAGGATCCCTACGGAGCCAAGGGACTCCGTGAATACAAGACTGACTGTGTTGTTAGTGTTTTTAAAGTAATAACAACAGCACTTCAAACGGTAGTCATTTCTAGAGCCCATATAATTGTAACGTATATAGATAAGTTTTGTACATAGATATTTTTTTATATGATGATTTAAGATTAATGATTAATTTTTTATTTATGAACGACGTACGAGTTCATTCGAAAATAGTGGATCATTAAAAATGAGAATATTCTTGTTTAATGCAGGGGGGGGAATTAATTGACTAATCATATGCTTTTAATTCTACTTCCTAAACAGCTCCAAAATGAAACAGCATGCATGCGTTTCCAAAAATAAAAACCGTTTTGATGCGTGACGCTGAATACTTTAGTGCATTCATTTTCATATGACTTACGTGTCATGCAAACATTATTTAACATACTGCAATTCATGAAACCTTTATTATATTAGTGGCTATGATCTTAAATGGTCCATATCAATTACAATATCTTATTTGACACAATTCAATCATAAACCAGTAAAATAACATTATAATTTGAATAAAAGAGATAATAAGATATTTAATGGGTACAAAAGAGAAAATTTTTTATTGTAACAAGTTTGGTTTTCAAGTTGCATTTGGAAAAATTGCGAAAAAGTTTCTGGGTAATGGCAAAAAAAAGTTAATCATTTTCTTCAAATTATTATTGGATGGCAAAGAAACACTCTCATGCATAACCAAGAACCAACGCTCGACCAGACTGAAATTCTTCAATGTAATATGTACACATTGCAGAAAATTTATCTGATTTTACTTCTTGTAGCCAATGACAGTATCTAGGAACTCCAATCCATGTTTTTTGAAATGCTGTTCTTTTGAACATTGCAAATAAATGTTTTAAGCCAAGAAATTGAAAAATAGCCATTTAACATTAACATTTTTTAGCTATTACAAATCTTTAATCCCTATTTAAAATTTGTAAAACAACTTAGTAAGTTTTGTAATCATACTTTAGCTACAAAAATAGTTGTAAATTACAGTTCAAATTTTTATCTTTGCCTGAAATGAAAAAAATTGATATATAATTACACAATTTTAGAATTCTGAATTGACAAGCATTTTTGTTATAGATTTTCAATGGAAATTTTTAGATTTGATCTTAATTTTGTCTTTTACAAACAATAATGCAATTTTTAGCACAATGCACATTCAACTATTTATACAATCACTTCACCATAACAGAAAACTCTTTTCTTTAAATGAAAAGGAATTAAATTATTACATACATACAATATATGTTATAATTAAATACATCCAAAAAGTGCTAGTCTTGTTCCACCTACCAACTGTTGAACAATTTCTTTTCCAGCGTTGCAATTGGAATAACTGACGTGGGGATAAATACGAATAAATTGGGTAAATGATCAGAAAGTTTAACTTCTTTACACATTTAAAGAATGTCAACAAGGGGGAGGGGGGGATGAATTACCAGTCAGCCAAATATTGCAGCTGAGGTATTTTTTGGAAGAAAAAAATTTAAGGGGAGCAAAAAAAACAACAACACATTTTTGGATAATCCCATTGCTGTTTTCAACAAAGAAAGACACACCAATAACAATAATTAAAAATTAAATAAGTGATGTAAAAACCACAAATTTTTCTCGAATTTTAAGACATTAAATTAGTAAAGTTTAGTTATTTTTCAAGATATCTAAAATCAAAAGTTATACAGTATTGTCATTCTTTTAATGGTTTCATATTTTCAGTAACTTTTTAAAGCAGCAGTAATTTATGTGCCCTCATGTTTCTTTCCTCCAAACCTTTAACAACAGTGTGTATATTACCAAGAATATTGTCCAACAGAACAATTTTTTTTTCACAGGTCACAAAAAGAGTTTTTTCAGTGTCAGCTAGTTTTGAAATAGGAATTATTAATGCTTTTTTTGGTAAAATTATCAATTGATTAATAATAAGCTGAAATTGTTCAGTCATATATCACATTAACAAAAAAATTTAATTTTTCTTTAATATTTAATAGTTTTGAAGAGGGTTAATATTTGAGAAATTTTTGGCTTTTGATGATCCCTCCAGGACAGTTATTTGTGAAATAAAGACTAATTAACAAAAAGAAATATTAATAAATATACTTCAAAATATTTCTTTTTAAAGAAACACTTTTAAATTAAAGAATTAAATTAATAGGCACTTCAATGGATGTTTTGCTAAGATAAAAGCAGTAATTTCAAACATGCCAAATTTGTTGCATTAAAATGTAACCTATGCATATCAAAAATATATTGGCAATTAGAAATCCATAGAAATCATAAACATGCATATAAAAAAAATAGAAATAGATCACAACTTAGCTATTTCTTTTTTTACCTGTTTTGTACAGAAACAAAATTATTTCTTGCTTTGAAGTCAATGAATTAAAATACATCTAAAACGCTTATGTTACTGGAATGACGACATAGGCTCATCTTATTCTACCTATAATGCAGAAGACACACACACAAAATAAATAATAAACATAGTAATAAAATTTTAAAAATAACCCGCATATTTCTGCAATTATATGCAGGAAACTCTGAAGATCAGTATTTTAAAAAATATATTCCTGGGACAAACCAAATAGCCACGCCTCTTCCGAGAGTGTAGCTTCTGTACACACGTGTGCCACCAGATTAAATCTTTTTTTCCGCATAAATAAATAATTTAGGTAAATATTATACATCAACAGATTTCCATAATCTGAATACTTTTCTTCTGTTTGGGTCTGGAGTTTATTATTTTAAAATTTAATTTTTCCAGTTTTGCTTTATAAATAAAAAAAATAATTTTTTTCTCTCTTTTCTTCAAAAATTTCCCTATTTTTCCTGGTTGAAAGCCCACCCTGGTTATCCATGCATGTATGCATACATATATATAAACAGTTGCACATGAATTCATATAGATACTATACACACACTCATCCAAATATTCATGCATCCATAGATGCACATATATAAATGTATGCATATATGTGTTCAGAAATAATGTGCACAAGTACTAATACATAAAATATTAATTTTGTGTACGGCGTTTCAGTTAATTTTGTGACTTTTCTTGGTTGAGTGTTCACCCTGATTATCCATCCATGCCTGTACGCATACACACATACAAGTTACACATGCATTGACATTGATACTATGCTGAAACATACACATGCACATATGTGTCTTCGGAAGCATTCATATGCACAAGTACTAACACATAAGATATTAATTTTGAGTAAGGTTAATTTAATTTACAAAAGGGTGAATTAGGTTTACAAAAAAGATTAATTTGATTTGCAAAAAAATTCATTTGGATTGCCAAACTTGTATCAATTGTGAAATTTTGTCACAATTGATACAGGCTTGGCAATCCGAAAAAAAATATCCGATCTTTTTGCATTATATTTTAGAAGTTATGATTCTATTATTTTCATTAAAACTGTAGTATAGCAAAAATACTAAGCTTGTCTTAAAATTTCATACTTAGTATTCTACATAGTACATTATGTGGAAGAAAGTGACGGGACACGACATTATAACGACATAAACCCATATTTATTAAAATTAATAGGAGGTAGGGCCTCCTTTGGCTGCGATCACAGCTGCAACCCTTCTGGGCATGCTTTCCACTAAATTAGCCATAGTGGCAAGAGGAATTTCCTTCCAAATGTTTAACAGGAAGTTCCACAGTTCAGGCTTGCTTTTGGGGAGTGGGGTGCAGGCCCTCAACCAACGGTCCAATTCGTCCCGGAGATGTTCAATTGGGTTAAGATCAGGGCTCTGCGCCGGCCACTCCATGCGTTTAACGTTGTTGTTCACATACCAATCAAGAGTCCTCCTTGCAACATGGCATATTGCGTTGTCATCTTGATACCAGCAATCATCCATACCGTACGTTGCCCACAAGGTAGGAAGGACATGATTGGCGAGAATATCACAGTATCTATTGGCATTCATCGCACCATCAACCTTCACCAGTGGGCCAGCCCCATACCAGGAGAAACAGCCCATACCATCTATTCTCCTCCACCAAACTTTACAGTTGGGACGACACATTCGGGCAAAAGGCGTTCTCCTGGAAAACGTCATACCCAAACACGTCCATCGGAACGGAAAAGGGTAAATCGTGACTCGTCACTCCAAAGGACGCGTTTCCAGTCATCCACAGTCCACGTACGGTGGTCTTTGGTCCATCGAAGGCGCGCTTTCTTGTTCGTTTTCGTAATCAAAGGCTTATGGGCCGCCTAACGTCCAGTGTAACCTAACTTATGGGCCTCAATACGAAGAGTCTTGGTCGAAACGGCCACACCTGTGGCTTGTCTAAACTCATTAGCGATGTTATCCATGGATGTTTGACGGTTACTTCGAATCTCCCTGCCGAGCACCCGCCGGTCCCTGCTGGTGAGAACTCTAGGTCGTCCACTTCGGGGTTTGTTCTGATAGTGTCCCTCAGTCTTGTAGCGACACACAACACGTGCTACAGTTGATTTTGAGCAGTTACGGAGACGGGATATCTCCCTAATTGACACCTTGGCAAGATGCAATCCAACCAACACACCTTTCTCGAACTCAGACAACTCTTCCCGTGGCGGCATTTTGACAAAAAACAACTCTAGTCGACTCCACAGAGTATTTATAGGATATGGCTGACACGTAATACCTATTATTGCGCATGTGTCAGCTGTATTGTCGAATTTTCTACTTTTCGAGGGGTGTCCCGTCACTTTCTTCCAGATAGTGTATATTCAGTATTTTCAAATATTGCATTAAGCTTCATTAATAAAATGTTGCATTTAAAATTAAAATCTTATATTTTTACCTGAATTTATCAACATATTCACTGTCATTAAAAAGGTCACTAAAACACTTGACTGATTGATAATTTATTCTATCAATACACGATTGGTAAAGCTTAGCATTTTTAAAAACGTATTTCAAACAAATTTTTTTTAACAGAACATAAAATATTGATCTGTATAATACTTGAAGAAAGAAATTATAACATATCAACAAAAATTCATTTTTCCCAATTTTTTTCATCATAATTATATTACACCAAAATCACTTTTGTGCAGTTCTATGATGATTAATAAATAAAGGGAGAATTATTTCAGAATGCCTAAGGAAACTGAAAAAAAAAATTTCCTTGATTAGACACTTTCAACAATTTTTTGCAACACTTTCCTGATTTATGGTACTAATTACCCGTGCAAAATCATTGTATGTGTACAGTATATACATTAGAAACTTTTTTGCCAGTTATTTAATATGAAAAAAATATGTTTATGAAATTTAACTTAAAACAAAACCTATTACAACTTTATTTTTCACATGAAAAAAATACTGGAAATTTAAAAAAAATGCTTTGTTCATAATCTAAATAAGAATTCTAAGAAACCTTACCTACTCTTTGCAAAACAGCCTAAAGTATGTTAATAGTAACAGTTACTATAATCTTTGATCAAAACATTTAAACAGTTACATCAGTAATTATTGCTCTTTGTATGAATACCAAAGAACACATTACAGCATAAATTAAAAATAGAATAATTATATCTACCTAATAATAAACATTTTAGCACAGATTTAAACAAGAGAAACTGTCAAATTATTACTTCTAATATTTTTTAAATTAAGAAATCAAAGAAATTAATTGCTTTGAACAAATACTTATGCTTTTATAAATGAATATAAACTTTTATTTTTAAATTCCATTTATTATTAGAAATACTGTTAAACATAAAATACTAATTTATATATAATAACTCAAGTAATAAATAATTATTGTTTGTCTATTAAATAATGCAATAAATTACAAATAATAAACAATTAATAATTTAAAAATTAAAATAACGATTATTAAAATGGTACCTCACCTTTAAATCAAATGACTCGTGAATTCCTCACCTAAAATCAATTGCTTTGACACTTCAAAATTAATTATTCTAATATTTGCTTAAAGAGCTGTCATAAACAATCCTTCTTGCAGTGAGTGTTTCTTCCTTCATATTCTCATATTCTTTTTTTATATTTTTCTGTATTTTGCCCTATCTGCAGTAATTAGGTCATCCAATTTTTCTCTCTTAAGATAAGAAGAAAGTTTGCCAGTCTTAAGATCAACTACTGTCTCTTTCAAAGAACATCGGCTTTAAAGAAGAAACTGTTTTTTTCTGAATGTAGGTCAGTGGCGATAGATCAAGGAATTTTCAAAGTCGTCCGACTAGAAATTTCTGCATATCTTACAAAGACATGCTAAGCTTTCCTACAGATGCTTTGGCTTTCTTAGTATTATACAAAGTGCAAATCACTTCAACAATTGTTTTGAATGGAAGAAAGTCCACACTCCAACTATTCTCCTCCTTTAATGAGTATTTTACCACAAATGTTTTCAAGGGTCACCTTTAAATCAAATGACTCGCGAATTCCTCACCTAAAATCAATTGCTTTGACCCTTCAAAATTAATTATTCTAATATTTGCTTAAATGCTGTCATAAACAATCCTTCTTGCACTGAGTGTTTCTTCCTTCATATTCTCTCATAGACAATTTTTATAGCTCGAAAATCCTGTCTCAATATTACAGTTGCCACAGGAAAGTATTATCATCTTAAACAATGATATAGCATCATTGAAATTATTTGGATGAGTTGAGAATATGTCAAAACAAAATTTACCAACTGTCTCTGTTCTTTTGTACATCATTAGTTTTGAACATTTTTCTTTTATTTTTCCGTATTTTGCCCTCTCCGGAGAAATTAGGTCATTCAATTTTTCTACAGATCTCTGGAAAACTTTGTTCATGTAAACAATCATCTTTTATAAATTGTGCAAAATGTTTTTTTTTTTTTTTTTTTTTTTTTTTTGTTTGTTTGTTTGTTTGCAATGCTTTATGCTAAGCATCCGTCTGGTGCTTGTTTGAAAACCAAAGTTAATAAATAAGGAAGAAGTTTGTCGAATTTATGAATACATTGAATCCTATCAAAAATTTTACAATAGTAATTAAGAGTTCAACTTAAATCCATTGAAAATATATTTTAAATTATTTAAAAAAATGAGTTTCATGAGCTCAAACTGTTATTTTATTAATAAATATTTAAAATTTATTGATGAATTTAAAATATTTGCAACCTTTAAATTTTACTTAAAAATTCATATAATTTTCAAATTAAAAAAAATACTCAAATACAGAATTAAACCCTGATTAACTATATCAGAGGCGAATATTGTACACTACTCCTGCTGTTCAGAATTAAAATTTTGCTGGTATATAAGTTGTGCTTGAAACTTAAAAGACATTTTCCTTAAAAATGGCAGGCCATTTCGCTTTAGTAGTATTTGTAATGAGCACTAACCTATCGAATCACATCCAAACTAAATTTCTCAAGTCATTCCTTCCTCTTAATAAAAAATTAATGTTTTTAATCTTCAACTGTGTATAATAACATTCAATTGTATGTACTAACAATATGTATGAATTTCTATGAAAATATCTATCTATGAATATACATCAATGAACAATATAATATATTTAATATATCTATGAAAAGAATTCTATGAAATTATATATAATTTTCATTTAAATACATGAAAAGTTTATAGCAATATAGAAGTAAGAATAAATCGCAGCCAAGTGATGTAAAAAGATGATTTCTAAAGTTTAGTTAAGGCAGACCCAATTAGGCTTTGTAAGATTACATAATACCTTTCATAATTTATTAGCATAAAGTAAGATCTTGTTTTTCCCAGAAATGAGATTAAAACTTCTGATCAAAATGTTCTTGTTTCTCAATGATAAATAAATATCTGCACATGGACAAGACTCATTAGAATTTTCAGCATAACCATTGCTCCAGTTAAACATTTTTTTTTTTCATGTGAGGCATTAATATAATTATTTTTAATTAGTTTACACATTTTTTTAATAAGGAAACATTAAGATTTGGCAATCACCAAATGATGAAAAATGAGCAATAAATTTTTTTTAAGAAATAGCACATTAGTGAAAGATTGTTCTGTATTTTACTGCCGATTTAACACTGAAATAGTACTGCAAATAAAAAAGAATTCTTACAGCAGAAATTGGTTTCAAAATAACATTTCTTACTTGGTTGTTACTTTCTTTACTTATTATGATGTCAACAACTTTTGTCAGAACTTTTTTTTTTACAATTCCAGTAAGAAATACATCCCTCAATAAATGCCAATTGGAATATTCAAATGCAAGAGGTATAATGCCTAGCTCTATATCCAAAAATTGGCCGATCTATTAAAATTGTGGAATTTGATGGAAGTTTGTTTACTCATAAGAAATCCTATACAAGATGAAATTCTATGTAATAGTTTCCAAAAAATTTAGATAATCACTTGTTTCACTATTATAGTCAATACTAAATTATTTTTACATTATTTCAGATATTTTCTTCTTTTTTTTTTCATTTTCTGTATTACTGATAATAAAATGGTAGCTGTAGTTGCATTTCATCCCAACTTTTAATTGGCACCATTAACTTAGAAGTATCATTATTTTTTTGTGTTTCTTTATATTTCTTATATAAGTTGTAAAAACTATTTAGAGAAAAAAAAAAGTAAAAGGAATAATCTGGTCATCTAGAAACTAGAAAACCATGTAAAATGATAAATTTTTGTGAAAAAACCTTTATACAAAGAAATTGAAAAAAAAAAAAAAAAAAAAAAAAAAAGAAGCTAATAGAAGAGAGGAATTTCTAAATAATTTAATTACTACAAATAGACTAAATAAATTCAAAAAAAAAAAAAAAAAAAAAAAAAAAAAATGTCAATGCTGTTTTGTGAAAGAAGAATTTAAAAATATTTATATGTTTGGCAGGCAGAAGAAAATTAGTACAAAGAGGACTTATAGGAATTTGAAGTAAAGATAAATCATAGGCAGCTTTAATATTTTGGGCTAAAGGTCAGAATTCCAAGGGGAAAAAACCCCCAATGTTATCTTTCAAAAACGTTTTTAAAGAAAAATCAGAACGAGCTAAAAACTATATTATAAGGTCAGAAAAATTAAAAACATCATAATTTGGTGAGACAAAACCAAAATATATTTATCTCGTAATAACTGAAATAATAATAATAATAATAATAAAAAAATAAAAAAAATGCTAGGAAGAGAATTATATAACAGTGAAACCTCCATTTAGTGTATTGTGTCCATGTATGACAGCATTAAATTAAAGAAGTGTGGGAAGAATTTATGTAATTAATGGCATTTTAAATAGTGGATAATACAGCAGTGTTGTAGTTGAAACCAAAGTAATACCTTGATATCCAGACTTCTTTTATGATTATATGGTATTTAAATTTTAGCATAAGTGTTTCATTTCAGGACATAATAATTGAGAGTGGGTACAAAAACTGTGAAGAAAATTTCTCTCATATGATTTTTCTGACTACGCTTAATATTTTCTTGACTCATGGCTACTAATTATACTGGCTTTCTGCCTACTCAGAATCACTATATGTGTACAATATAAGTTATTAAAAACATTTTTTCAGTTATTTAATATATTTATGAAACATAATTTAAAAAACAGAATGAATAATTAAGAATCAAAGATTGGGGCAGTTTACATTTAGCTCCATAGTTATAGATGAAAGCACTGCTATAAACGATACTGCTCAATTAGTATTATTTATAGGAGATGTTGATGAGTACTTTGAAATCAGAGAAAATGTTAGAAGATACAGAATGGCTTTTGGGCTTTACATTTTTTTTTTTCCTTTGTCATATGAGCAACTTCAATATCAAGATGCAATCAATTTATCGACGATATCTGGACCTATCTCAAAGCTTTTAAACTAAAACCTAATCTGTTTGCTGGGCAGCTTGCTAAGAACGATTTTTTTTTATTTTCCGATGTTAAATGCAATACCCTCAGTAAATGAAGAGAAGCTTAAGAATTATTAAAATGGCTTGAAAAAACTGCATTTTGAGTTTGAAGGCATATTTCACGATTTCAGTGCCATCAGATTTGCAAGTTGAATTAACTGAGTTGCAAACTGATAATCATCTCAAGCAGTTGTATCTAAATATGACAAAGTTAGAGTTTTACAAATCATTATCGAAAGTTTCCCAAATTTAATATCTCATCCCCAGAAAATCAGTGCTATGTTTGCTTCATCTTATACATCTGAACAAGTGTTTTCCACTATGAACCATAGAATGAATTATTTCAGAAGTAGACTGACAGATGAGCATTTAACCTCATTCCTTAGAATCAGTACATCTCACTTTGAACCTTAATATAAGGAACTTTTAAAAATGAAATCGCAATTTCATTTATCTCATTAACATATTAAAATTGTAATACTTGTATATTGTTTTTAAAATTTTAGAAAAATTTATTTTGCCCCGGCAAAACTTTTTTTTTTCTGCAACCAAAAAAATTTGCTCATCCCTGGTCTAAATGTTGCTGTCGACACAGTGGGATAAGAAACAACAGCAACAAGTATAAAAAATATGGTTTGCTTCACATTAAAATATTAATAGTATTACTTTTCTGTATATAAGGAATTTATCGAATCAATTCTTTAAAGCGTACATAATTTTATACAAATTATAACTTATGACAGATTAAAGAAAATTAATTAATTTTAATTGTCATATATATGACGATAATTGGAATGCAATGCCCTATCAAAACATGCAAATAAAACTTCCATTCATTCATTTCGGTTTCTGTAAAAACTGCAAAAAATCGGTTTGATGCCCAGCCCAGGATAAATGAGAATTAAAGAGAGATGCATCGATTTAATTCAAGAGCAGCACTGGCAGGAAGCCTGCACCAGCTGCTGTACTAGAGTTGAGCAAAAAAGGCCCTCTCCACTTCAGAATTTTGCAGTTACTCGTACATGGTAATGTAGAAAACAACAATTTCCCCATTTTCTTTTCTTTTTTTAAGTCTCGCTTCCATTACAATAGTGAAAAATTAAAGAGATCATGGCAATTGCAATTGATTCAATTTTAGAGAAATGTGTAGATGTCCATACGGAAAAAATAGCACGAAAATAACATTATTCATTACAAGCACAATAGTAATAAAGAAAATAAAAAGCACTTACCGAAGATTATTTTATCAAATGTGGTAAAATCAGTATCAATCTTTGGGCAAATCAAGTGTTTTTCAATTTACTCAATAATTTCAATATTCAGCTTATTTAAAGCAAGCATAAATTCATAAACATGTCTTGCATTACTTTAGCACCTACAATATAAAAGGATTAACATGTATATGTCTGTATTTACAAGCATCATTTTATGACATTCAAAAACATGAAGAAACAATAAAAGGTTGGAAAATTATAAAAAAAAATTTAAGTTTAAAAATTAAGATAGTTAATAATTAAGACAAAAATTTAAATTTAAATTCTAAGACTGGGTTCAAAGGGGTAGGAAAAAAGAGAAGGGTAGTCTCGTGAAATGGAACAATTATCGGCAATTTGCGATATCTAAAAAAGTGCTGTGTGATGTCCTGAAACCGAATTGTTCATGAATGATTATATTGTTTTGTATGCAGAAATGATTAATTCTTGTTAATATGAAGTGTTCGTAAATTTTACTGAGGCTGCTAAGTAAAGAAATTAATCTATAGCTTTGCGGACGAGAGTTATCAGTACCGCTTTTGTGGATGGGTGTAATTGTTACTGTCTTCAAGCAGCTCGGAAAATAAGAAAAATTAAGCATGTAATTAAGAATTATAACAAGCCATAAATAAATTTTAGTGCAAGATGTTTAATCATGGCATTGTTAATGTTGTCTTTGCCAGCAGCTTTTTTAAATTTCTAGTGAATGTATAAACTTTGATAACTCCGAGGCGCTGGTCGCGTTAATATAATTTATGTGTGGTGCAGTGTGGTAGTGATGAGCAGCCGATTTAATGAAATTAGTAGTTTAGATGTCATTATTGTTTGCGTTTGGAGAGAATTGAGATCGCCAGAAGCAAGTAGTTCAGACTTGTCCGCGGATGATATAGCTAGTGTTTGAAGTGAGTGGGGGGACGGGAGTTGGGTTCTTTTGGAGCGCAGCGACTTTTCTACAAAGAGAAGTGCTATTCTCCGAAAGATCTCCTGTCCACAGCACTTACTTTTGCGTGCCGCGATTTTTGTTTTTATGGTGTTTAATAGTGCTTTTAAGTGTTGGATCTCTACTCCGTTGACAAACGCGTGTAGAGTTGTTACGTGGTTTAATTAAGAGTTTAATTTCCGGGGGAAGCTTCTTTCCCGGGTGTTTAAAATTAGGTATAGAAGAATTTTTTTAAAGTGGTTTTTGGAGTCTGTATGAAAAGATTAAGTGCAGCTTCTGTGTCTTGTTGTTGTATTAATTTTAAATAAAGGCAACGCGGTGTGTTGTAATCGGTCCAATTTGTTATTTTACGATGAGTGTTTGTAGCTGCAAGCGATATAATTCTTCTGGACCTGTGATTGTCACTGCACTTCTAATAGACTCGACCGATTTTGATGACATTTTTTGTAACAAAATAAGTAGAATGCTTATATGTTATTCCCTTTTTTGTAAGCCGTCACCACATGGTACTGTAGAATATCAAACTTCTATGCATTTCAACCAATCGCTTTGAAAATTTTTAATAATATATATTCGGGTATGGAAAATATGTTCACGGTATCTACTTTACTGTTACTTGCCAACAGATGGTGCTGCTAGCAGTTTGCAAATTTGGCGAACGTCAGCCCATCAAAGTGCTATGATGGGCCTCTGCTCGGGAGATCCTCCTTCTTGATCAGGGATGACTCCAGTGTCAGGTATGTATGCATGACTGTAAAATGCCATTTAAAAGGAAAACATTTAAATTTATAGTGGTAGCTAATCCTCGTTTTAAGAAATCAGTCAAATTTTCTGCCTTTGTACTAAATATAATCTACTTATATTCTCTTTCTTTCTTTTTATGAGTGAACCATTTTTACATGAATATTCTACTTTAAAATAAAAGGGAG
Organism: Caerostris darwini; assembly: GCA_021605075.1. Classification (NCBI taxonomy): domain Eukaryota; kingdom Metazoa; phylum Arthropoda; class Arachnida; order Araneae; family Araneidae; genus Caerostris; species Caerostris darwini. The sequence goes on from BPLQ01007821.1 coordinate 63,952, forward strand.
AAATTTAAATTCTAAAAAATAATAGTCAATATTGTAATAGAGTTTAATAAAATATTTAATGTCGTTTTGTTAAGTTCCGTATCTCGAAAAAAAAAAATTGGACCTCTGTACATCGAACATTAGCAATGTTTGATTTTACAATCTTTTTTACAACCTTTACAACTCGATCATTTGAAACTAATTACCTCTATAGCTCGAAGAAAAACATGTTACCGATTTTAAGGATTTGCCGACAATGCACGTCATTGTTTCTTAGAAAACAATGTATGAGTATATAGTAAATAGAATAATCAATTCTATGAAATAGCAACTCGGAAGAAAAAGAATTTTCCGCTCTTTATAGCTTAGATAATGCTATAGATAGAGAACAATCGAATTGTCTAAAGCACACACACAAAATAATAATAATAAAATAAATAAATAAATAATAACTGACTTCTTTAATACATAAAATTTTTAATTTTAAGGTTGTTTCGAAATTGATTTTTTATTGTAGCACATAATATAATTTTTGAGTTGCAAATAAACATGTTTACTACTTCTGTAACTTGAATTTTTATTTATTTTAGTTCTCTAACTCAAAATAAGTTAGAAAGAATCCACAAGTCGAATATTTCCTTCCAAAATCCGCGTAAGTCGAAAACTCTATAGCTCGAATTAGTTGGCGTCTCAATTGCAGTTCCACTTAGAGAGGTTCTACTGTATATATATATATATATATATATATATATGCGCTCGGGGGTAGTGCCACTTCGTGTCCGTATCTTATTTTCAAGCTGCACAAAGACAACTGCAATAGGAAAAATATGTGGCGAACGTCAGACCATCGAAGTGCTATGATGGGCCTCGGCTCGGGAGATCCTCCTTCTTGATCAGGGATGACTCCAGTGTCAGGTAAGTACGCATATGATTCGTTGTAGATTTTCGGAGTGCATTGGTCGCGCAGCGACCATAAACCTGGGAAGGAAAAGGTGGGAAATCTGCACCAAGGAAGGAGCATAAGGGAGGGGTGGAAAATCTGCACCAAGCTGCTCCAAAATTCATGCCTTGGTATATTCTGCTACAAAAACGGCAAGTTTCGCTTTTCGGCGCCAAAATTCCCCAAAAATGGGAGATTTTCTTTATTTTGATTTAGTAACCCAGAAAAATATTCTGATGTGAATGAGTTTATCTTCTGAGGTTGTTATTAAAGGGAATAAGAGTTCTATTTTTATGACGTTTTTTGCAGGCGATAGGATTTATTTTCAATAACATTTGTTTTTTTCGTTGTAGATTTTCGCAGGGCATTGGTCGCGCAGCGACCATAAACCTCCGTCCTGGAAAAAATAGGGTTCTTATCGATTGGTCTAAGCCCATTGCCAGTGTGAAAAAATTTTAAATTTATAGAAAAAGTAGATAATTAATTCAGTAAAAATTACAAAAAAAATAAACTAGTTAAAAATATTTAGAGAGATCAAAAAAGTACAGAAGGAAAGGAATTAAAATTACAAAATGAAAGCATACCGTAGAAAAAAAAAGAAAAATGAAAAGTTAATAAAAAAAACAACACCGCCGTAAAGAATACAGATGAAAGCATTGGTCCTTCAGAAAGAGGAAATAGTGATTTTAACTATTGATATTTAAAACAGATCGCAGTCTTTTGCGGTTTTGGAGAGAGAAATATCATAGCTGTAATTTTGAAGATCTTGTAATACAAGATTGTTAGAGTTGGAGAGATTATTATAAAAATTAATCGCTAGTTTTTCAACATATTCAACAAAACTGGGGATAGAGATGGCATATCGTATTTCCGCATTTCTGAAGAACCAAGGCGAATCCGTGATCATTCGAATAATTTTGTTTTGCAGTCTTTCGAGAATTGAGATGTTTGCTTTAGAAGTAGAGCTCCAAACTGGACTCGCATATGCTATAATGGGTCTGAGGTAAGAAAGGTAGTTTAATCTTCCAATTGTTAAGCCAATTTTCTAGTGTATATATATAATATTGTAGATTTTTCTGTATAATGTGTGTGCGCCACCCCTGAGTAATTAAAGCTGTATGCATATGACTGTAAAAATCTGCCACTTAAAAGGAAAACATTTAAATTTATAGTGGTAGCTAATCCCCGTTTTAAGAAATCAGTCAAATTTTCTGCCTTTGTACTAAAAAGAGAGAGAGTGACACTTATTTATAGTTCAGTAAAGATTATTTCAACTTAAAGAGCGAAATAATCATGCTTAATAAAATAAAGAAACTTGAATTCATATAATTATATTCCACTGTTATTCAATACCAAATTCTTTTTATATACATAATATATAAATATATATATTTATAATCAATACAGCAATATTAAATTAAATTAGTGTTCAATGTACGAATTTAATATTGTAATTTCTAGAATAATAGTGGGCAAGTGTTTGTGAAACTAAGTGTCAGAAAATCTCGAGTTGCCCCGATCAAAACTACTTCAATTCCACGATTGGAGCTCTGTGCTACCGTGCTGCTATCCAAATTAGTGCACAAAGTGAAATTATCTTTAACAAGTGGTGTGTCTCGAACTGTTTTGTGGACAGAGTCGAAAATTATCCAGGCCTCGATAAAGAGAAATTAAATGATAATGAAAGAACTGTGTTACTTAAAAACATTTGTGTCTAATCGCGTATCAAAAATACAGCAATTTACAAATGTCAAAGACTGGAATTTTGTGTCGTCTGAAATGAACAGTGCCGACATCATTTCCCGTGGTCTACATGCAGATAAACTCCAAGAGAATGAGTTATGGTGGAGTGGACCACCATTTTTTGTGAACAACGAGTATCCTGGAGGTCCGGTGCGGCTTGTGGATGGAGATCTTACATCATAGGACGAGGATATAATTTCGAGTGAGCTGAAGCTGTCAGCAGCAAATCAAGTGTGTGCGGTAACTCATATTGTGGACTTTTGTGGTCCATTTGAAATCAAAAATTTCACTGGACAAAGTAAACAGGTAAAAAAAATATTTGTGTGTATATATGTATGTTTCTCTACAAAATGCTTACATTTTGAAATTGTAAATGACTTAACTACTGCAGCATTTTTAGCAAGCCTTAAAAGATTTATAGCTAGAAGAGGTAAGCCTGCAGAAGTGTATAGCGACAATGGCCGAAATTTTGTTGGTGCCAATGGAGAATTAAAAGTGTTTCTCAAATCTTTATTTAAGTTTAAGAGTGCAGAAGAAATTGAGAATTATATGGCTAATGAAGGTATTATGTGGTTCTTTAATCCCCCTACTACTCCACACTTTGGAGGACTATGGGAATCTAGTGTCAAATCTCTTAAATACCATTTGAAACGTATTGTAGGGAAAACAATTTTTAGCTATGAAGAGTTTTTAACTCTTATTGTTCAAATTGAGGCACTTCTTAATTCTAGACCCCTTTGCCCACTTTCAAGTGATCCAAATGATGTGGAAGCATTAACTCCTGCATATTTTTTAATTGTGTAAACTATTTGTCATTGTGAACGACAATAGATGGCGCCACGACCAAGAGACTCTGCCATAACTCCTCCTCCTGTAACTCCATATAAGGAGAATGCATATACGGGGATGAAAAATGTAACAGCAAGGGCAGAAGAAGGAACGCGAGTGTAGTTGGCGGGCAGTTGCTCAAATACGTATTGTTGTAATGTGAATAAATACCTTATATATCAACTGAAAGTGTGCTTATTTATAAGAACAGAAAAAGAAGCCAACAAGTTATTATCAGAAGTGGGATTTAGGATCTACAATCTGACATGAATTACGTTTTGAGTAGTGAAGGAAAAAAGGTAAATGATTTCCTTTCTACGTTGAAGTTTAAAGTATAAATATTTTTAAGTATTGAACATTTCTTTCAAGTTGATATATATGTTTAAAGTGTTTCTCAAGTATTAAAGTATTTCTCAAGTATTAAAGTGTTTCTCAAGTATTAAAGTATTTCTCAAGTGTTAAAGTATACTCAAGTATAAGTATCAAAATGTCATTCCTTGGAAAAGGTCGTAAAAGTGATCTTATAGAATTAGAAACAGAACTCGGTGTAACGATTCCACCGGAAGCTGTCATAGTTAATATTAAAAGATTAATAACAAGCAGTGAAAATTATGACGAAGAATTTGTTAAACAATTTTTCGAAAGAATAATTGAGGAAAGAATTAAAAGAGAGGAAAATGAAAGGTTAGAAAAGGAAAATGAAAAGCAAAGACAGATAGAAATTGAGGAACGGGAAAAGCAAAGACAAATAGAAATTGAGGAAGGGGAAAAGCAAAGACAAATAGAAATTGAGGAACGGGAAAAGCAAAGAACTTTTGAATTGGAAAAATTAAAAATGCAAAATGAAAATAAAGTTATGTACCAAACGTCAACTGAATATGATACTAATGCTCCGGAAGTAAACAAAGCAGTTGATTTAAGAAATCTCAAGCAGAGATTTAATCCGAAAGAAGGAGATATAACGTCATTCCTAATTTTATTTGAACGGCAGGCAAAGCGAGTGGGTATAGAGGAAAACGATTTTGTATTCCATTTATTAGGATTGCTACCCTTTGAAATTACCCAACTAATCGCTAGAGAATCTGAAGAACAAGCTAATGAATATGTATTTGTTAAGAATCTACTGTTAAAGAGATTTAAATTAAGCCCAGAAATATTTCGCCAGAAATTTATCAATCATACTACGGATTCTAAAGGTACGTGGAGTAATTATTTGAACGAATGGTTGAAAGGATTAAAAATTAATGATTTCGATTCCTTAAAAGAATTCATTATAACAGATCAGTTGAAAAAACGGGTTCCAAATTTTATGCAAGAACATTTTATTGATACATGGCCTAAATATGTAAATCCGAAGGAGTTGGCAGGAATATTAGACGAATACGAAAATGTTCGTATCGGAATGAAAATAAATAATGAAAGCAAGAATAATAAATTTGGAGGTCATTGGGATAACGCAAGAAATTATTCGCGGTTATCAAATTACCATAAAAGTGGATTACAAACTAATAGGATGGAAAACAAAAGTGCTGTAAGTCATAAATTAAATGAGAAAGAAAACTCGCGTACATATGTTGATAGTCATAAAGTATTTAATTCATCTATTCGTAATGAAAAGGGTGAACCCAAGTGTTTTTCATGTAATTTATTCAGACACATCTCAAAAGATTGCCCAAATCCTTGTACTTTATGCGGTTTAAAGGGGCATTCAAAAAAATATTGCTCAAAGAATAAAAAAGAAATTAGTTTAAGTGTGATTGACCATGAATCGTCCGTAACTGCTGACAAGTATTTGAGAAAGGCTACAATTAATAATCGTTCTGTTAGTTGTTTGCTAGATACTAGTGCTTCTTCTTGTTTATTGAAAGAATCGCTTGCAGAACGTCTAGGAATATGACGCTTTGCGTGTGCTTATTTATAAGAACAGAAAAAAAAGCCAACAATTGGTTCATCTTTAGTTACATTGCCTGAACCTAATTTTAATGAAACTCCAATGAATCGATTGAGCCGTTGGCAATTGGTTCAAAAAATGACTCAACATCTTTGGAAAAAATGGTCATCGGAGTATTTAAATAAACTGTTAAATAGACCTAAATGGTCTAAGGGTAAAGCAGATATAAAAGGTGATTTGGTGTTAATTAAAAATCCTGATAATTATTGTCCTTTAAGATGGAATTTGGCCAGAATTATCAAAATTCACCCAGAAGAAGATAAAGTAACAAGAGTGGTTACTTTAAAAGATAAAAATGGCACATATAAAAAGCCAGTAGTTAATATTGTTAACCACTTTGTAACCACAAAGTTAACCACTTTGCCTAGTGTTAATGAGGAAACTGTATTTTTTTATTGTGTATGTTTTGTGTGATCAGTGTATAAGTGAATAATTTGAGAATTTTGTGAATATTTGAATTCTTAAAGTGTTGAATGTGCACATGTCAACGCCGGGCGGTATGTTCGCGCCAACGCGCAAGGATACCCCTAGCGGCGAAAAAAGTGTGTGTGTACACATGCGCCTGCGTGCGCATAATTCCGAGTCTGAGTCAGTGTAATGCCAGAGAGCACGGCTGCGAGTGGCTGTGACTGTCGTGTAAATAAAGTGATTGTTACGTTTTAAACCTTTGGTTTTATTGTGTTAGTGTGAATGTGATAAGATAACATGTGTCAGTGCTTTTGACGAGAACATATACTTTGGTAAATACATTGCATACATTGGTTCACAATGTGCGTCAACACATAAGTATGAACGTGTTTCAATTGTTTAAATTTTTATCTAAAATGATTTATTTTTGAAATCTCAGTTAAAACTATAATAAAGCCAGATAAACGACCAGAACTGGAGAATAAAAAAGAGTTAGTTTGTTAATTGATTGAAAGTACCCACACATGAGAAGCGTTCAGAGATGTGTTGACTTGATATAAGAGCAGCCACGTGAAGAGGTCTCAAAGGTTAGGATGATCAACTCCCATGATATTCGCGATAACTACAAAACGAAAACAATTATCATGCGACTTGAAAATACAAACATTAGCAGAGCTATTTAGTTTTTTTTAAATTCTATATATATTTGCTGTGTGCAAAATTAGATTATTAAATTTTCCTATTTAAAGAAATATTTTATTGTAAATACATTGCTACATTATTAAAATTTCGCAGAAAATAAATTTTCATTTATAATTCTTCAATAATAAAATGACATTCATTTTACTAAATGGATATTTATTAGAAGTTATTAAATTAGCTAACCCTGCAAATATGCTTCTTAAAACATAAATAATAATACCTAAATATTTTTTACTCTGACGGAGTCAAATTTTTTTTAATTTTAAAATATCTCACTGCAGATCATTTATTTTAAAAGAAAATTTAGTGCTTAAATTATTATCAGTAATTTGATAGAATAATTTGTGACCAATAAATTTGTGAGATGTGTTAATATCAATTAAAGTTTTACATCAATTTAATTTATACTATTAAATTAAAAAGAATTAGAAAGCACACCAAGTGCGTTACCCAGATGCCTGCTATGTAGTTATATGATTTCAGCGACTTAATAACTCTGGTAATGAAATTCAGAAAAGAATAAATTAATAGTTTAAAAAAACTAAAAAACACGCTTTTAGAGTTAATCAAACTAAAAAGTAAAAAATAATTGTTAACATAAGAATAAAATGACTGACGAGAAAATGAATGTCACTGTTCTAAAAGCGTGGGGTGCTTTGTATGACATTTTAAAACTAACTCTGCATTTCGGAATGAAACTAGTGAAAAATTATAACGATTGATATCGAGCACCCTACGCTTTTAGAACAGTGACATTCATTTTCTCGTCAGTCATTTTATTCTTATGTTAACAATTATTTTTAACTTTTTAGATAGATTAACTCTAAAAGCATGTTTTTTAGTTTTTTTAAACTATTAATTTATTTTTTACTTTGATTAACTCTAAAAGCGTGTTTTTTTAAATTATAATTTAGGAAAAACATCTCCTGCTTTGAGAACAATTAAAGCATAAGATCGAAAAAGCTAAAGCTATTGGTACAATTAGGAGTCCGTTGACGATGAACAAAAATAAAAAGGTTAAAGTTAAAATGAGAATTTTAAGATAAAAGTAAAATAAAACAAAAGGAATTAAGTTTAAACAAAATAATTATATAAAATAGGTAGGGTTTGATCAGTTGACTGACTCGCCAGTAGATGGCGCCATCAGTCCCAAAATCGAGCCCAAAGAGTGAGTTACATACATACAAACATACAGGTGAAGCTAATAAAAGCGTATTAAAAAAATAGGTTACTTATAAATTATAAATGTTAATTTCTTTAAATAAACATGCTTCGTATCATGTGTTTATAGGCTTAAAATTAAGATTATTACCAGTTTTTTTTTTTTTTTTTTTTTTTTAAAGTTTTTTTACGTAAAGTGTTAAATTTTGGGAGGATGGGAGTAAGGAGAATTCTTCATCGATGTTTGCTTTTTATTTTTACTTTATTTTAAAAGCTCTCTTTTTATATAATTATATTATTAAAATATAATAATATATAATTATATTATAAAATATTTTTTTTCTCGTTGCTCTTTTAAACTTACTTTGAACTGGGACAGACCTTGGTCACTTGCTGCTTTGACTTTTATTTCATAAACTTTACTTACCATGCTTCCTACTTTGCAGTCAGGAGTTAGACCCATGCGGGGCCAAGGAATTCCGAAAATTACAAACTGACTGAGGAGTTTAAGGATCCCTACGGGGCCAAGGGATTCCGTGAATCCAAGACTGACAGTGTTGTTAGTGTTTTTAAATTATAACAACAGCACTTCAAACGGTAGTAATTTCTAGAGCCTATATAATTGTAGCGCATATAGATAAGTTTTTCTTTGCTTTTTTTAAAATCTTTTTGTACATACATATTGATTTTTTTTATTTATAAACGATGTATGAATTCATTCGAAAATAGTGGATTATCAAAAATAAGAATATTCTTGTTTAATCCGAGGAAGGGGAGGGTTTCGAATTAATCGACTAATCGTATTGTTTTAATTCTACATCCTAAACCCTATATAATTGTAGCGCATATAGATAAGTATTTCTTTGCTTTTTTTTTAATACCTTTTATTTGTTTAGAAGTCCTTAAAATTTAGTTTTTAGATTAAGAAAATTTCTTTGAAATGATTGAGCACAATGCTTCTGGTAGCTGATAAAGCCATTAATGGCATTTTTTTTTTTTTTTTTACAATGAGCAAATGGGTACTTACGTATTAACAGTACCTTGGCGACAGTTGCGCCAATAAAGAGCACATGCGCCAATCGCAGCTACAGATTTGGCGCCAATCTACACTTAAAATTTTTGTTCCAAATAATAAAATATATATGAAACACTTCATTTAAAATCAAAACGCTTTCAAAATATGTTTATTTCAAATAATAAAGATTGGCGACACTTAAAAACGCCAAGGTACCGTTAATACGTAAGTATCAGCAAAAAATGTTCTAGATACTGCATTGGGGTTTTAGAGTGAAAGAATTGTGTCTGAAATTTGTTAAATCATTGCCAATATAAACGAAAGATACTCGTTTATCTGAAGGGGTATGATTTTTCCATACGGCTGGAAGTTGAACTCGTTGAGTTGGAACGTAGGAAGGAAAGCCCCCTGATGCCTGCTAGGTAGTTATATGATTTCAGCGACTTAATAACTCTGGTAATGAAATTCAGAAAAAAAAATAGGATACTTATAGATCATAAATGTTAATTTCTTTAAATAAACATACTTTCTATCATGTGCTTATAGGCTTAAAATTAAGATTATTACCACTTTTTTTTTAAAGTTTTTTTACGTAATTGTGTTAAATTTTGGGAGGATGGGAGTAAGGACGCTTGGAGAGGCTGCCCGATGTTTCCCAAGCTACCAAGCACCAGCAAGACCCGGCTTCACCAGCCGGCCAGTCTCAGAGGGAGTATCCTTCGCAAGTCTATTACAAGGAACGCCACGCCATCGGTCTCAAAGAAACCCTCACAAAATGTATATAATAACTCTAACCATACTAATCTTACTGCTGATTCAGCCACTAAAGCGCTTTATGTATTAACAGAAATTGTAAATCTATTTAACATGTTAGGTGGACTAGATAATTTTTATACCCACCTTAAAAATGCTAACAGCCCCATTGAAAAATTGCAACTTCTTTTTAAATGTCTTAATTAAATGCGCTTGTTGCTTCCTACTTAATTTTTTTTAATTGCGCCATTCATTTAATTACTCCTCGTTTTATTTTTATTTTTTGTTTCTTATCTTACTAACATGGACATAATTATGCTCACTGCCTTTGTTTTGTTATCAATGTTTATATGTATTGTAATGAACTTTAGTGCACTGGACTAGGAGTTTATAAGGCCATAACCGGCCAAGGTACTCCGTAAAAAGAAGAACGACGATGGGAGTAAGGAGTTAGAAATGATGACATTCGTCACAGTCTTGCCCTCCCTTCTATTCAAAATTTTATGCTCCAGCTTGCTGAAAAATTCTATGCAAATCTTGAACATATTCCGAATGATGAAATTCGTAATCTCCCGAGAAACGATTTTACTCAGCCGGAAAATGCTAAACGCCCCAGGGCGGTTCTTTACAATTTACAAAGTTCCTAGACGTCCTTTCGTCATCATTTCTAGCAGCGGTTACCCTATCCTCCTGTGGAATCTCTTTTTAATTTGCTATTTTACTGTTTTATATTATTCATTTTCTTCTCAAAATTTTGAATTTGGGGATATTTTCCTTAACTACTTATCGCCATGTACTCATTTTGACCAGATAGGAGTTTAAGGCCCCCTGGGCACAAGGTACTCCGATAAACTGTAAAGACTGACTGGGAGTAAGGAGCATTCTTCATTGATTTTTGCTTTTTATTTTTACTTTATTTTAAAAGCTCTCTTTTTATATAATTATATTATTAAAATATATAGATACTTTTTTTCTCGTTGCTCTTTTAAACTTACTTTGAATTGGGACAGACCTTGGTCACTTGCTGCTTTGACTTTTATTTCATAAACTTTACTTACCATGCTTCCTACTTTGCAGATAGGAGTTAGGCCCCTGCGGGGTCAAGGAATTCCGAAAATTACAAACTGACTGAGGAGTTTCAGGATCCCTACGGGGTCAAGGGATTCCGTGAATCCAAACCTGACAGTGCTGTTAGTGTTTTTTAAAGTTATAACAACAGCACTTGACACGGTAGTAATTTCTAGAGCCTATATAATTGTAGCCTAGAGCCTATATAATTGATAAGTTTTTCTTTGCTTTTCTTTTAATCTTTTTGTACATACATATTGAATTTTTTTATTTATAAACGATGTATGAATTCATTCGCAAATAGTGGATTATCAAAAATAAGAATATTCTTGTTTAATCTGGAGAAGGGGAGGGTTTCGAATTAATCGACTAATCTATTGTTTTAATTCTACATCCTAAACAGCTCCAAAACAAAACTGCATACATGCGTTTTCAAAAACAAAAACCGCTTTGATGAATGATGCTGAAAAAACTTAAGCACATTCATTTTCATATGACTCATGTGACATGCAATCATTATTTTATATAATGCAATTTATGAAACCTTTATTATATTAGTGGCTGTGATCTTAAATGGTCCATATCATTTACAATATCTGGTTTAGAGTTTATTATTTTAAAATTTATTTTTTCCAGTTGTTTTTTTAAAAAAAATTGTTTTTTTTCTTTCCTGTTTTCTTTAAAAATTTCCCTACCTTTCCTGGTTGAATGCTCACCCTGGTTATCAATGCATGCATGCATGCATACATAGATATAAACAGTTGCACATGTATTGATATAGATACTATATACATACCATACAAATATTCACATATGCATACACATGCACATATATAAATGTATGAATATATGTCTTCAGAATTAATGTGCACAAATACTAATATATAAAATTTTAATTTTGTGTAGGGTGTTTCTGTTAATTTTGTGGCTTTTCTTGATTGAGTGTCCACCCTGGTTATCCATACATACAAATTACACATGCATTGACATTCATACTATGCTGAAACATACACATGCACACGTCGTCAGAAACATTCATATGCAATAAGTTCTAATACATAAAATATTAATTTGGGGTAGGGTTAATTTGATTTACAAAAGAGTGAATTAGTCTTGCAAAAAAAGTTATTTGCAAAATGCTTAATTCAGATTACCAAACTTGTATCAATCGTAACAAAAACCCTTTTGCATTATATTTTATAAGTTATGATTCTATTATTTTCATTAAAACTGTAATATAGCAAAAAATATTAAGTTTGTCTTAAAATTTATACTTAGGTATCCTACATAGTATATTCAGTATTTTGAAATATTGTATTAAGCATGATTAATAGAATGTAGCATTTGAAATTAGAAATCATAATATTTTGTACATAGATAATGATTTTTTTTTTATAAGATGATGATTTATGATTATGATTAATTTTTTATTCATGAACGATGTATGAATTCATTCCAAAATAGTGGATTATTAAAAGTGAGAATATTTTTGTTTAATCCAGAGAAAAGGAGGATATTGAATTAATCGACTAATCATATGGTTTTAATTTTACTTCCTAAACAGCTCCAAAACGAAACTGCATGCATGCATTTCCAAAAACAAAAACCGTTTTGATGCATGATGCTGCAGTGCATTCATTTTCATATGACTTATGTGACATGCAATCATTATTTTACATAATGCAATTCATGAAACCTTTATTATATTAGTGGCTATGATCTTAAATGGTGCATATCATTTACAATATCTTATTTGACACAATTTAACCATAAACCAGTAAAATAACATTATAATTTGATTAAAAGAGTAATAAGATATTAAATAGGTACAAAAGAGAAAATTTTTTATTGTAACAATTTTGGTTTTCAAGTTGTATTTGGAGAATGTAAAAATCGCCACAAATTTTATGGGTAATGGCAAAAAAGGTAAATCATCTCCTTCGAATTATTATTGCACATAAAGGAAACACTCTGATGCATAACAAGAGCCAACACTCGACCAGACTGAAATTCTTCATTGTAATATGTACACTTTGCAGAACATTTATCTCATTTTACTTCTTGTAGCCAATGACAGTATCTAGGAAATCCAATCCATGCCTTTTGAACATTGTAAATAAATGTTTTAAGCCTAAAAAATTATAAAATAGCATTTTAACGTTAACTTTTTTAGCTATTACAAATCTTTAATCCCCATTTAAAATCAGCAAAACAATTTACTAAGTTTTGTAATCATACTTTAGCTACAAATATAGTTGCAAATTTACAGTTCAAATTTTTATCTTTGCATGAAATGAAAAAAATTGATATATATTTACATTGCATTACACAATTTTAGAATTTGCGATGTTTCTTTTTCTGCATTACAATAGGAACAAAAGACGTTAGATTAAATATGAAAAAATCGCGTAAATCATATGAAAGTTTATACCAGTCAGTCAAATATTGCGATTAAGGAATTTTTTTTGGAGAGAGAGAGAGAAAAGAAAAAAAAATATCATTGCAGTTTTCAACATAAAAAGATACATCAATAATAACAACTGTAAAGTGATGTAAAAACCACATTAAACTTTTTTTTAATTTTAAGACTTATAAGACATTAGTTAAGTTTAGTTATTTTTCAAGATATCAAAAATCGAAAGCTATACAGTATTATCAGTTTTTTTTTTAATGGTCTCATAATTTCAGTAACTTTTTAAAGCAGCAATAATGTGTTTCCTCGTGTTTCTTTTCTCCAAACCTTTAACAACACTGTATAAATTATCAAGGATATTGTCCAACAGAAGAACAGAACAGAGAGAAGTCACAAAAATATTTTTTGCAGTGTCAACCAGTTTTGAAATAGTAATTATTGGTGTCTTATAGCATAATTATGAATTGCTTAACAATAGGCTGAAACTGTTTAGTCATATTTCACATTAACAAAAAAAAAAAAAAAAAATTTTTTTTTCTTAAATATTTAATTTTGAAGCAGGTAATATTTGGGAAACTTACTCTTTGATGATACCCACAGGACAGTTATTTGTTAAAAAACAGTAACTAACAAAAAATAAATATTAATAAGCATATTTCAATATATTTCTTTTTAAAGAAACACTTTTAAATTAAAAAATTAAATTAATAGGCACTTCAATGGGCGTTTTGCGAAGATAAAAGCAGAAATTTCAAACATGAGATATTTGTTGCATTAAAATGTAACCTTCGCATATCAAAAATACTTTGACAACTATAAATCATAAATAAACATCCATATAAAAAAAAAAGAAGTAGATCACACCTTTCCTATTTCTTTTTTTACCTATTTTACACAGAAACAAAATTATTTCTTGTTTCGAAGTTGACGAATTAAAATTAATCTAGAAAGCTAATGTTACCGGAATGGCGACACAGGCTCATCTTATTCAACCTATAATGCAGAATACACACACACACAAATAAATAATAATAAAATTTAAAAAATAATCCCCATATTTCTGCAATTGTAGGCAGGAACTTTGGAGATCAGTATTTTAAAAAATATATTCCTGGGAAAAACCAAACATCCAGGCCTCTCTCTCGAATCGAGCTTCTGTGTGCACAACAACCGATTATATCTTTTTTTCCCGCATAAATAAATATTTTAAGTAAATAGTGTGCACCAGTGAATTTTCATAATCTGGAAAATTTTCTTCTGTTTGCGTCTGGAGTGTACTATTTTAAAATTTAATTTTTCCAGTTCTGTTTTTCTAAATAAACAGGTTTTTTTTTCTGTTTTCTTCAAAAATTTCCTTAGTTTTCCTGGTTGAATGTCCACCCCGGTTAACCATCCCTGCATGCATGCATACATACCTACATGAGCAACTGTTTATATATATGCATTTGATATAGATATTATACATACTCATACAAATATTTTTATGCAAATATATATATGTATGCATATATCAATGAGCACAAATACTAATACATAAAATATTAATTTTGTGTAGGGTATTTCTACCAATTTTGTGGCTTTTCTTGGTTGAGTGTTCACCCTGGTTATCCATACATACAAGCTATACATGCACTGACATTACTATGCTGAAACATGCACTGACATTACTATGCTGAAACATGCACATGCACATATGTCTTCAGAAGCATTCATATGCAGAAGTATTAATACATCAAATATTAATTTTGAGTAGGGTTAATTTGATTTACAAACGGGTAAATTAGGTGTGCAAAAAAGGTTATTTGCAAAAAGCTTAATTTGGATTACCAAACCTGTATCAATTGTAACAAAAACCTTTTGCATTATATTTTATAAGTTACGATTCTATTATTTACATTAAAACTGTAATATACCAAAAATATTAAGCTGATCTTAAAATTTTATACTTAGATATTCTACATAATATATTCAGTATTTTGAAATATTGTATTAAGCATAATTAATAGAATGTTGCATTTGAAATTAGAAATCTAATATTTTGTCCTGAATTTTAATTATTTTTAAGATGACTAAATATAAAAAGATAAAGTAAAAAGACATACTTACAAGATATTATATAAGCAACATGTACAGGAATTGATGTGTATTTTACATGGTAACATCTAAGAAACTGTAAAAACCGTAGTAAAATATAATATAAGCCCCCATATATAGCTATTTACTGATATTAAAAAAAACACAGTTTCGATAGCTCTAGCAATTTTCAGACAGCAATTTTAGACAGTGGCGATAGCTCTAGCAATTTTAGAAGTCACTCAATTAGAAATTTCTAAGACATGCTTCGCTTTCTTTCAGATGTTTTGGATGGAAGAAACTTGATATGTTCTCAAAGTCCACATTCCAACTATTCCTCTCCTTTAATGTGTATTTTACCACAAATGTTTTCAAGGATCACAATACCAAATTCATCAGATTTCCCATTCAGAATCGCAGAAGGGTCACATTCAGTTAAGAACCTTTCATATTCATTTGAAATAGATTGAAAAAATGCCAATATTCATGGTGAAGGAGGCACTGATATGGTTCTATAATAGTGATATAGCCTTAGCTGACAGGAGCATTTTTTTCCCCCACTTGCTCAATAAAAACTTCTATATGCAAGAGGATGTTTAAACATCGTTCAGGCAATTGAATGGCACAATTTTTTTTTACTTAGTGATTTCCTTGTATAAAGAGCTCTTCTAGTTGGAAAAATACATAAAATAGAGCTGTCATGAAATCAAAGATTTCATATTTGATGTATTTTGTACCTGTTTTGAAAGTAAAATTCACAGAATGCACTTCACGACAGTTCATGTTGAGAAATTCTGGATCATCATGTGAGTTCTTTAAAGAATTTTAAAATTAGAATTGGGACAGTCCATTGGACCAGTAAAAGGGTTTTTCAATTTAAAGGTATAATTTCTTCTTTAAATGCTGCAAATAGATATTCAGAGCAATTACAACCAAAAAAAGAATTCAGATAACATGTTTTTACTACTAGGAAACAGCAAATTCTGACATGCAATTCCATTTGTTGTCTTTGAGAAATTTTATTTGGTTCTTTATGAAATCGGATCACAAGGTGCTAACAAAAAAGTATTTCTTTCAAGAACTTTCCAATAAAGAAAGGGACTATCCCTGATATTAGATAATACACCGCTTTTTCCCTTTCTGACTGGATAACTTTTACGATTTACTATGCTTGCACAATTCAGAAAATAATTTTACATTTTTCTTAGTTGATATTACTGATTAGAGTTTGTAGCAAGTCTGCAGGCATCAAAAACTTCGCACTTACAAATATCTATTTTTTTTAAAGATATTTTTCGGTACTTACGTAGTAACGGTAGCTTGGCGACAGACTTGGCGTTTTTAAGTGTCGCCAATGGAACCCCTGCCGATTTGGCGATTTTTCCGTGGCGCCAATACAGTAACCCCTGCAGATTTGGCGGTTTTTAAGTGGCGGCAATCTTAACGGCTGTAGATTTGCTGAGTTTCGACGTCATATTGTTGTGATACGAAAATGCGTATTTGGGATTTACCAGAAACGGAGCACGATGCAATTTTATTTTTCAAGGAGGAAATGCAATTTCAGGCAGTTTTTTAAACAATGCATGCTTCAAGTTTATGATGGAGAGACATACAAAAAAATAATTTTGTGACTGTAGGAAGGACTTTTAACGTTGAAAGTGCCTATAACAAGTAATAGTAAGTGCCTATGACAAGTGTTGTAAGTAATATTATGACCGATGGAGCATCAAATATGACAGGGAAAAAATCAGGATTTATTGAACTCTTTAATCAAAACTATCCTGGGAACAACGTCGTTTTTCTACATTATGTTATACAAGATGCGCTATGTAAATTTGCATTAAATATGAAACCCGTGCTTGATGCAGTCATGGAGCTTGTAAATACTATTCGATCTCGTGGGCTTACTCGCAGGCACCTTCCAGATTTTTTTCAGTCTGTGCAATCTAAATATTCTGACATACTGTATTATATGAATGTAAGGTGGTGCATTATGTGTTACAGGACTTTGTGTCGTTTCTTCCATGAGAAACAGTGTTCTCTATAGTGCGAAATGTTAGAACATACAGAATGGCTTTTGGACTTTGCATTTTTCACAGATCTTCTTTCTCATATGAGCAACTTGAATGTCAAGATGCAACGGAAAAATCAATTTATCAACAATATCTGGGCCCATCTCAAAGCTTTTAAACTAAAACTTAAGCTGTTTGCTGGGCAGCTAGCTAAGAATGACTTTTTTCATTTCCCGAGGTTAAATTCAATACTCTCAGTAAATGAAGAGAAGCTTAAGAATTATGAAGATGGCTTGAAAATGCATTTTGATTTTAAAAGCAGATTTCAAGATTTTAGTGCCATTCAAAGAGAATTGAACATTTTTACCATGCCTTTCAATGTAAATTTTGAAACAGTGAGGTCAGATTTGCTGGTTGAATTAATTGAGTTGCAATCTAACAATTATCTCAACCAGTTGTTCTAATTATGCCAAAGTTAAGAGTTTTACAAATCATTATCGAATGTAAATTTCCCAAACTTAATATCTGATGCCTAGAAAATCAGTGCTATGTTTGCTTCTTCTTATGTATGTGAACAAATGTTTTCAACTATGAATTTCAGAAAAAAATTATTTCGGAAGTAGATTGACAGATGAGCATTTAGCGTCTTTCCTTAGAAACCAGTAAATCTCACTTTGAACCTCAATATAAGGAACTTTTAAAAATAAAATCACAATTTTATTCCTCTCATTAGCATATTTAAATTGTAATACCTGTATATTGTTTTTAAAATTTTAGAAAAATTTATCTTCGCCCACCATACATTGTTTTTCGATTTTTGGACCATGATAGAAAATGTTTGCCCATCCTTGGTCTACGTGTTGCTGTCGACCAAGGGGGATAAGTCTTTTAATGTTTACCGTCCCGCCCTAAGGCCCACGACACGTCAGACCAGGATTACGACAGTAATCACGAACTGTACTTACTAAGGAACTAAAATGAAAGCTCTCTAATGGGAGTGAAAATAAGCCTATGAAATAATTTTGAAAAACATCTAATTATAAGTAAACCAAAAGGACAATCTGTAATAGTAACTGGAAGATTTCCCTCGACCGACATTCCTTTTTTAAAAATTTCTTATTATTATTGTTAGTAGTTATTAATTAATAATTATAAGTTAGAAACAAGTAGGAAGAAAAAGTCTAATAATCCTTATCTTTGGAAAAATAGACAATTTTCAAAGGTTGTGCATATATTTGCAACAACAAAATATAAACAATAATAATTGAAACAATTATAAAAGAAAAATACATTTAAGTAAAGGAATTTCCCCTTAAATCCTAAGACTTTACAATAATTTAAATTATTCTTTCAGATCTATGTACAACAATAATACATTTATACAATCCATACAACTTGTAGGTGAATCAAAATATAATAATAAATAATATAGCCTGTTATCATAAAATCAAAATAACAATAAAAATAATTTATATCCACACAACTTGTAGGTGAATCAAAATATAATAATAAAGTAATAATAAATAATATTGCCTGTTATCATAAAATCGAAATAACAATAAAAATAATTTAACTTTGTTCAATCACATATATACATAAAGTATCAAAATCAGATATCTTCAATGGACATCAAGAATCTTTTTATCATCATATCTTTAATTGTGATACTAGAATGTTTGTTTTGTAATAGCTGTCTTATTGAAAGAATTATGAAATTTTTTGGAAATCCCTTGGTTCTTTCTACTTTCCAAAGCTTACAATTATAAACAAAGTGTTCTCTGGTTTCCTCTAGATCACCACAGGGACATGAAGAAGACTTATCAAAAAATCTTTTCTGGTATGAAGCCAAAGCTCCATGTAATGTAAGAACCTGGTTTAACTAAAAATCTCCACATATTCATTTATTTTTGGAAAGATTTGATAAAGGGGTCATGCCTTAGTACTTATGTTCCAATTTTCTTGCCATTTTTTATTTACTTCATGGCTAACTAATTTCTTAAGTTAGTTATTGTGTATTTTATGGTAATATCTATTGTATCCTTATTAGTTGCTGCTTTTGCATATTGGTCAGCTATTTCGTTACCAATAAAACCTTGATAAGAATGAATCCATTCAAATCTTATAAATTTATTATAGGTTTTAATCAAATTCTTTGGATAAACAATATTATTATCTTCGTTGGCAATGTTATTAATAGCTTCTAAGACTGATCTGGAGTCAGTGACTATTATAGTGTTGTTTAAATTTTTATAAATGATATATTTAACTGCTCCACAAATTGCGAGTAGCTCTGCAGTATAAACGGTTGCAGAGTTACTAATTCTTTTAAAAGTATAAAACATTTCTTTATCCTTTTCAAAGTGGACAAAGGCATAACCCACCCTTCTGTCTCTCTTTGATCCATCTGTAAAGATTGTATTATAGTAATTGTTAGAGAATTCCCTCCAAAGAATAAAATAAATATCCCATGCAGGATTATAAGTAACTTCTTTTAATTCTATATCTCTAGATGTAATAACAAAATCCTCTAGTTTTAATTCCTTATTTGAAATTTTTAATCTGTACAATTGACAAAGATAATTTAGTTGAATATCAATGGGAGGAATTCCTGAAAGTATATTGAGTGCTTCATTAGAGACAGTTTTATAACATTTTGTTACACTCAATAAAGCAATTCTTTGGATTTGCCTGATTTTAATGTTCTGTTTAATTGTATTTTTGAACCAAATTTGGTACCCATATGAAATAATTCTATCGATAATTTTAATATAGATATCTTTCTTTACACTGGGCTGTAATCCCCAGGATACTCTACAAAATCTATGCAGTTTGTGTTGAATTTTGTTTATTTTGTCTTTTACATAGTCCAAATGCAGAGTCCAGGTGAGTTTGCTGTCAATAATGACACCAAGGTACTTTAATTCTTTGGTAAATAATATTCTGTTATCGTTGATCTTGATAGTAGGTATATGAGTAATTTTTTATTAGAAATAATTATGAAGTTACTTTTTTCAAAATTGATTTTTAAATCATTTTCATTCATCCAATTCTGTATAAGGGTAAGAGGTCTTATGGTTGTATTTCTGAATAAATACGTAGCTTTTCCTTTCAGCATTAATATGACATCTGCGTATGCTTGAATAATAATGTTTTCTCCAAAGTTAATGTTTAGCAAATCATTAATAAAGATGTTCCACAGCGCTGGTCCCAAGCAGGAACACCCTGATTATATTGCATTTTACTTTCATTATTCAGTATAAATCTATTTTTCAAGTAGTCAAACAAGATCCTGATTAAATAAGTTGGTAGTAGTAAATGTTTAATCTTTTCTTTTAACAAATTCCAATTTACGGTATTAAATGCGTAAGTGATATCTAGTGAGATAAGGCAGGTGATATTTCCCTCTAAATCAGCTTGATTGATATAATTTTTGATATTTTGAATAGCAGAGATAGTGCTCTTATCCCTTCTAAAGCCAAATTGATTAGAGTTAAAGTAATTATTTGACTCAAGATAATGAATAATTATATCAGTGAGGATTCTTTCAAAGAATTTCCCAATAGTTGGGAGGAGGCATATTGGTCTATAGTGGCTAGCTATAGAAAGGTCTTTATTAGATTTAGGGATAAGTGCCACTTTTGATGTCTTCCATGATTCTGCGAAGATTCCATGCTTTAAGAGGATGTTAAATAATGATACTAACCAGATTTTATTAGCATAAAATATCTCCCTGACTATCTCGCTAGGAATAAGATCTGGTCCTGGAGATTTTTTTTATTTAATTCTAAATATAGCCTTTTCCAATTCATATTAGTTGATTTCTTCAAAAATTTTCAGGTACATAGTAACTGGAGAAATTTCATTAGTATAAGTCCTAAATGGAAAATGATGTTCAAGGATAACTCGAACTGTTTCATCAATCGAGGTAGTTAGAAGATAAGAGGAGTTAAGAACTGGTTTAAAAGTTTATGATCTTATCAGAGAGAATGTTATAATTTTTAGTTGTAATACTACTTATGAAATATTTAAAGCAATCTCTCTTGTGGGCAAGAATACTTCTCTTGTAGACAGCCAAAGATTTTTTAAAACTTTGCTTTTTTATTTCTCTAGTATCAGGATCATATTCTCTCTGATAGAGCCTTCTTAGTGCTCGAGTCTTAGATTTTAATGTTTTAAGTTTGGGTGACCACCAAATCGATTTCTTTGTTTTCTATCTTTCTTTTTATTATCTTGTAAATGAAAAACATTATTATAAATCTTTTCTTGAATTTCTTTTACATATAATTCAATTTCGTGTATTCCAATAGAATCAAGTTTATTCATTTGGTCATTTTATAGATTAGTTAGATTTTTCTTAAGTTCTAACCAATTAATACTTTTCAAATTAATACCTGTGAATAAGTTTAATTGATCTTCGATAGTCCATTCTATTGTGATCAAGTTGTGGTCACTGATAGTAATGTCATCCAATTCTGTAATAGTAAAATTTCATTCTATATCGTTAGTTATAATCAAATCAATCCAGCTTTCTCCCCTAGAAGAACTGACAGTAGGAGGAGAGGCCGGATTATTTTGTATGAGTAGGTTGTTTCTAGAATAGAAATTAATCACTTCTTGACCTCTTAAATCCAAATTTCTTTTACCCCATAATCGTGATTATGCATTGAAATCACCACTGATTGTAATGCGGGAATTACTATAATTTTGTACAAAGTGTTGTAATATATTAAGGTGAGGTGCAATTGCCTCACTAAGGTGACAATAAATAGAAATCAGTATAATCAAATTACCATAAAGGTTAATTTCTACAACATTAATATTTATGTCTTTGTGAATAATTAGTGAAGGAATAGTGTTTTTAATAATAATAGCTGCCTTCGGATAATTAACTGAATTCAATATTTTATAATTGGTTGGTATATTTATAATTTTTCCACTAGAGCAGCAAGGTTCATTTACTGAGTAGAAATCAAAATTTTGGTTAACTATTGTTTGATTAAGTTGAGACATTGCTGCTATTGAATTACCTAAATTTATATGGGATCCTTTGAAGAATTTTTTCATTGTATTAAGGTCCACAGTTTGTATGAGAGATTAAGTTCTTTATATCTTTTTCATATATTTTACATTTAATGTCAACGCAGCTGTGCTCTGTATTATAATTTGACTTAAACTTTTTGTTATGAAAAGTACAATTTGCACACTTCTTAGAATTCTTACAATTCTTCCAATCGTGGTTTATTATCTCCACAATTGGTGCATATTTCTTCAGTATTTCTGCAGAATTTAGAGGCATGTCCAAAACGACAACATTTAAAACATTGAGTTGGCTTGATATTTTCTTTGATAAAAATGATCTCCCAAACAATATTTATTTTTTTTTTTTCAGAAATTCTTTTGAAGGATTTAGGACCTAACTCAATAATGTATTTTTTTCCTGATCTTCCTTCATAAGAGGTTTCAATTTTGATAAGATCTTTTTCTGAAACATCCACATACCGATCACTAATGCCCTGGAGAATATCCTCTGTAGAGGTATCTTCTGAAACATTATAACAAATTATTGTCGGGTTTCTAAGTTTTAGTTTGGTGAATGAAAAATTTTCTTTAATACTATCGTTTTTGGTAAATTCCGCTATGAGTTTATCCAGGTCTTCAGAATAATTTGTTTCTATGTATAATCCGCCTTTAGAAATGTTTTTTACTTTCTTTATACCCACCTTCAGATTTTCGATACTTATATTTTTTTGCAATGTTGTTTAGTAAATGATGAACTTTTGCTTTCATCGTTGGGTTTAATAGTAATTGCTTGTGGGATTTTTTGTTTATAGAAGAAATAGATAAAGAAAAGAAATAGAAGAAGATATGGAAAAAGATATAGAAGCAAAAAAAGGTATCTTTTTTTGCTTCTATATTTTTTGTGTAGCCAGAGTAGTTTTCACCATCTGGGCAAACGTTGGTTTTTATCCATTAGTCATTCCAATTCATTGCTGGCTCCGATCATGGAGTATAAACTTTTCTCTTGATTTTGAGTGATTTCCATAAGTTTTGACAATAAGTCGCTCATGAAGGCCTTGTCTTTACTTTTGTGACTAACTTGGAAAGTTAATTCCATTAAGCTTCTATAAATATCATTAGCTTTTCCAAGTATTTCCTCTCGCTCTTTAAACTCTTCCAGATCTGACACCATAGTGGTCATATACTTAATCATAGAAGGAGAGCTTTACCCTAAAGATGTTGTATGCCTGTTTAGCAGTGTACAATACACCAAGGTGTAATGTTTCATGTTACCCGCCTGAACCCCGAGGGGGTACAAATTACAATTTATGACAGATTAAAGAATATTAATTAAATTCAATTGTTATATATATATATAATGATAATTGGAATGGAATGTAAAACCCTATCAAAACTTGCAAATGAAACTTCATTCATTCATTTTGATTTCTGTACAAACTGCAAAAAATCGCTTTGATGCACAGCCCATGATAAATGAGACATAAAGAGAGATGCTTCCATTTAATTCAAGAGAAGCCCTGGCAAGAAGCCTAGCACCAGCAGTCGTACTATTGTTGAGCAAAAAAGGCCCTTTTTATTTCAGAATTTCATGATTACTCGCACATGTAATTTTCCTCAAATTTTTTTTTATTATTTAAAGTTTTGCTTTCATTATTTGTTTGAAATTAATTTAATAAATTACTTTTTTTTCATTTTCAATTAAAGTTTTGCTTTCACTAAATTTATTGCAATTGTCGTGATCTACTTAATTTTCACTGAAATTAAGGAGATCACGACAATTGCAATAAATTCAATTCTCAAGATGTGAAGATGTCCATATGGGAAAAAATAGCAAAACAAAAATATTATTCATTACAAGCACAATGTTAATAAAGAAAAACGATTACTTACCAAAGATTATTTTATCAAATGTGGCAAAATCAGAATCAATCTTTGGGCAAATCAAGTTTTTTTTCAATATTCGGTTTGATTTAAAACAGGCACCAATTTATAAACATATCTTGCATTCTTCTAGCACCTGCAATATAAAAGGAATAGCATGATATATATGTCTGTATTTACAAGTGTTATTTAATGAGATTGAAAGTAGTCACTTTTAGTGATTCATGAAAATCAAAATTTGCTTAGTAAGCATTTAAATATCTCAATGAGAAATTTTTTAAAAAACATTTATGCTAAATACAATAGCATCTTTCTCAATTGAATTTTGACAGCAATTAACATTAATAATAACATTAACAACACATAACATTTGAATTCAAAACAGGAAAGAAAGTGGTGATCAATTTACTTGAAATAAGAGAAATAAAAAGCTAAGAAAAATTACATATTTACTAAATAATTTTTTTTTCTTATTGAATCATTCGATGATTTAACATTTGATTATGAGAATTTTTCTTTGGTTATACGTATTTCATAAAATGAAAATATTTATTTTCATAATCTTAATTTTCATATTATATTCAATTTGTTTTATTACAGATATGCCAAGAAATGATTTTAATTTTCCAACGAAAACCTGGAATTAAATGAACTTGTTCAATATCTACTTCTCATAATCCTTGCACAAATTCGGAGCTTACGAATTAGAAGTTCCTACTATGTATTAAATACTCCAAAAAATTTCTATGTCTTAAATCATCAATTACAATATCATAAGTTGTAGTTACATCAATTAAAATTAAAAGATTAGAAAAATTTAAAATACTAAAAATTAAAAACTACATGAAAAGTTAGGCGTTCGTTACACAATGCGTGCAAATACGTAAAATGACATGAAAAATTTATTTCGGAATTCTAGAGAAAAGGATGAAAGTTAAATTTGGATATTGACCAAGCATCTGATGACACTGAAATTCAACCTGGTACAGAGTAAACACTACTAAAAAAATTTTTATGAAAAAAACTCGATTTAAAAAGAATTAAAATTTTAGAGAAATGTAAAAATTAATTTAAACAAAGTATTAAAAAGCTATTGAATTTAAAATAGTGAAAGCACGATAACCAACATTTTTAGTATTAAAGTAACTGATCGTAGCAAAAAATTTTCAAAAGTTAAGAGGCTGCTCAGACATGCAATTTAGCTAATCGGTTTGGTTTAGCCTATATATCTGTTTGAGAGTGGGGAAGGATTCGTTGGCCATGACATACATTTCATGAAACCGTTTTCTGGATAGTAAAGAGGAATTCTTATATGTACAAGATTAAAATTTTTGTGGAATTGCTTCCTTCGAATATGGTTTATAAACTATATAAGCTAACTGCTTTTAAAAAACTTGCAAGTTTTGAGAGAAGCCTAAGCTTGACAAACCTACGTGAACTTGTTCGAAGGATCCACTTACAGAGCATAAGTTTCTGCCAGATAACTAGCCCGCCATCCACACTTTATGAAACTTTTTTTTATTTTCAAATAAATATGAAATTTGTCACCCTCTAGTCGCCACGCTAAGCTAGTTGATAGACTTCCAAGTCCATCTGATTCAAATCTTTAAAAATTAATTTGCACTACAATTAGCTGTTCAGCAGTAGCCGGAAAAATTATTTAAACATTTCTGAACAATGAGGTAATGATTTACTGAACAGTGTGTCATATTTCTTAATTGAGAGTTGGGGGTTTTAAATACTAGAAGTGAAGTCGAAACTTATGAATGCTTTCATGTATATTTGGAGGAGACAAAATAATTATCTAGTGCTGGAAGTATATAAGTCGAGCAGTGCATGATATTAAAACTCTAGAACCACTTTTCAGCCACATAATACCAATTCAGAAAATATATGGGTACTTATAAATTACAAATGCTCCTTTATTTAAACAAACCACTACTTACTATTCTATGCTTATACAGTTTCAAATTGAGTTTAATACCACTTTTTTTATAAAATTTTTTTATTAAAATGTGAATTTTTGGTATCCATGACTTTTCACAGTAGCGCTTAAAAGACTCGTAATTACTTCATCATACATATTTTTGAAATACAGATAGATAATTTTTTTTTTTTCACTTTAATTTAATAAAATTTTTTTATTTATAAATGGTTTGACATAAATCGACAAAATGTGGATTTTTTGAAGTGTGAATATTTTTGTTTGATCTAGTGTTGAATTATTGTACTACTCATGATTTCAATTCTGCTTCCTAAGAAGCACCAAAACGAAACTGCATGCATGTGTTACTTTACAATGCAACATGGATAATAATTTAATTAATAATTTTTTACTTTTTACTCTTATTTAGTTATAATTAAGAATCCGCTTTTTTCGTGTGGATTGGGCTATTAATCGTCCGGCCGCGATGCAGAGATGCTTAAATTTTCACGCATCAGTAGAACGCTTTCATCTTCAAAACTCATTAAGATGTGTATATAGTTCGTTACGATGTTACGTTATTTATTCCAAGAAGATTATTGCATATAAGAAATTAAAAAGAAATAATTAAGAATGAGTACCATACTCAGTGACAATTTTAAAGTTAAACTTTAAACGTGAACGAACAATTAAAGGTTAGTAAAATTATAAAATATATTAAGTTTAAAAATTAAGATAGGAAAAAAACGAAGGAAAGAGTCTCGACAAAAGGAAGGGGAATGGATTTTTGTTTTTATGGTGTTGTTAAAGTGTTTAATAGTGCTTTTAAGTGTTTGATCTCTACTCCGTCCAAATGCGTTTAAAGTTGTTGCTTGGTTTAATTTCCGAGGGAAGCTCCTTGTCCAGGTGGTTAAAATTAGGTTTAAAAGAATTTTCTAAAGCGGTTTTTAAAGTCAGTATGAAAAGATTAAGTGCAGCTTTCGTGTCTTTGTTGTAATCTGTATGTGTAATCCGTCCAATTTGTTGATTTACGTTGAGTATTTGTGGATAAATTGGAACCGATGTCTAAGATGATTATGACTGGGAAATAGTCGAAGTTAAGCTCGTTGATCACCTCCGTGGTTGTGGTGTACGATATATTCCGTAAAAGTGCGAAGTTAATGATGGTGTCCCCATACCGAGCTTGAGAGCTGAGGTGGGTAGGGGAGTGTGGTGCAGCGATTTTAATATCTGGTCGGTTATTTAGAACAATGCCGCGCTGTGAATTTCTGCGATTATTCCAGGTCGTGTGGGCAGCGCTGAAATCTTCTGCAAAAAATTGCGTTTCTGTAAGAGTTAAATAATTGCTTGATACTGGTTGCGGCGAATTATCAAATTAATAGAAGTAGTTTTTATTCCTGGGATGGCGAAGCTTTGTTTGACATGGTGCTTTAAGCAATTTTTGACGTGAATACAAGTACCTCCACACGTCCTGTGTGTACCCGTGTTTGGTCTATCAGTTTTATGAAGCGTGTAATTAGCTATTCCCGGTGAGAATCCTGAAATAAAGTAAGTTTCTGGAATCATAAAAATATCCGTGTCATGATCAGAAATTAACTCTTTTAGCTCTTCGAATTTTTGGCGGACACCACAAAAACCGAAGCAATTTGCAGGTTTTTGTTAGAACAGAACATGAAATTATAAGAGTTGACGATAACGTTCGAAGATGATGATGGCTTTCTCATCATCAAACTTGGTCTCTCGGAGTTCAGGTAAAACACTTCTTATCACTTTTAAAAGAATCGGAAAATTAAATTGATGGGTGTGCTTGAAATCTACAAGTATAACTTACAAAATTGGTAGCACGGAGTGCGAAAAAATTGGTTTTCCCTCCGAGTACCCTTCGGCAGGAAAGGGGGGGGCTGCGTTCATTCGGCGACCACGGAATTGCGGGTAATTTGAGAGTAGGATATTTCGTTTGCTACTCTGTGCTCTAGAAATGGCCGAGTCCTGGGGGAGATCGAAACAAGGAAGAAAGGGATAACAAAAAGCTCATTTGTATTTTTTCTTGACATAGAGTAATTTGTCACTAATTTTCTATTGTGTAATATATATATTGTATTGATTATATACATAATCAAATCCTCAAAAATGTGTCTTTATTAGCAAAAAAATCACCGAAGGAGACTCCTTTGCTAGTATGGTGCAGGGAACTCCAATAATTATTCTTACTATGAATATACCTTAGTTTATGAAAAACTATATATTTGGTTTTTTACATTGTACTTACTCATTCATGAAAGTAATTTCTCAAATTTACAAGGAATTTCACAAAATACTTTACAAGGAATTTTACAAATTTACTTTGAAGGTAGGTTAAAAACGAAATTGTTTTTTTAATTTAGTGCAAGCCTTTTTTAAAATTATAATAGCAGTTACCTTGCATTGTTTGCCAAAACCAAATCAGCTTTTAAAACTATCAAGTGTTTTAACTCCCAAACACAAAATTCTTCCCCTCCGAGCTGGTCTTCAAAACTTTGTTTTTGGGACGGTTCAAAATAAATTCAATACTGGTTTTTTGACTATCAGATGGATTTTTTCTCTTGTGGTGATTGCAAATACACAAACTATCCCACAAATGTAAGAAAACCTTTCTAGAATATGAACCAGTCTTAAATGAACCAGAACCCATTTTGTTTCGAGAATTTGTATCATACTAATAATGATGTTTTGAAGCAAGCATTTAATAAAATTATCATGGAAGAAATTATTAATTATTCTTACTATGAATGTACCTTAGTTATGAAAAACTATATATTTGGTTTTTTTTATTGTACTTACTCATTCATGAGAGTAATTTCTCAAATTTACAAGGAATTTTACAAATTTACTTTGAAGGTAGGTTAAAAACGAAATTGTTTTTACATAGTAAGAAGAAACGCTTTTAAAACTAAAATAATTCGTAATCATATGAAATGAGGTCGATTTAAAATACTTACAATCATTAAGGGGCTTTATAAATTGTTATTGTAATGAATCCAGTTATTTTTAAAATATTATAGTTATATTTTAAATATTAATAACATTTTTAAGTTTCAAGCAACTCTACATGTTTACGACTGAAAAGAACATTAATTTCTTATTAGTACAATAACACAACGCATCAACATTTTTAAAGTGAGATCATTTTCTATATTAGATCAGGCATGACACAATTGACAAGGTTGATATTTTTTCTTACACACATTTTGTAAAATTCATAAAACTACATAACTTATTAAAAAAAAACGTGTGTTAATTTTTAATATAGATAGTTGTTTTGCAAGATGTTTGTGTCAACAGCTCAAAAAGCAGAAGAAAAAGAAATGCAGTATGCAAACACGCCTTTATTTCTCAGAAGTGTTTCTTTAAAAATTTGCTGTGTATAAGATTAAAAGAATATCTATAAAGAAATTAAAAAAAAAAAAAAATGTTTTTAAAGAAAGGAAAAGAAACTTGGAAAATTATGAATGCTATATGATGGACTGCTGTAAAATTTTGATCGAAAGAAAATTGAGGAGGAGGCCTCCAAGAAGGTGGCTATACCGGTCGGAGGCCGGTCCATTGCAGTTCGGAGGGGGTGGTAGCTGCCATTTCCGCAAATTGTAGTTGCTCAGGGTGCACTATTTTTGAGTGGCAAGTATTAATTGGAGTATTTTAACGAGTATTAATTGATCATCAGAATTATACACATTAAGATATAATAATCAGAAAACAAAATAATAGTATTTCCAATTCAATAAAGTTACATTAGTTCACTGTTTACGTAAAAAAAATTACAATCGACCTATATAATTCAAGTGTATACGACTTTTCTGAAATCTCTTGACAGTTAAAAATGTAGAAAAATAGAAAGAGCACGAATGCAAGCTGTATACTAGAAGAGGAATACAATATCTTTAAAAAAAAAAAAAAAAAAAAAAAGGGTAGAATTTGAAAAATATTTTCATGAACATTTATTTAACAAAAAACATTTATTTAAAGTATAAAAGGTTTTAGAGATACATGAATGGTAAAAAGTTTTTTAAAAAATCAATTATATTTCTTATTTAAGGTTATGTTTAAAACAAAATTAATTAAACGATCAATTTTGTGTTAAAAAAAAAGGAGTATTTTAAAGATATGAACAGGACCACTAAAAATAGTAGATAAAGTATTTTGCTCAGAAATATTAATTCCGGAAAATTTCATTATAAAAATACGAAAGATAAACATTACGTAGAATCGTGTCTAATATAACATTCAAGCATTCAACTAACATCCTCGAAGAACTTAAAATTGACCCATTTCTGAACTACATTAAAAATCATTGCAAATTGTTATTGATAAATACACTCTTATACATAGATTTGTACATGACTGCACTAAAAGTGGTAGATAAATAATCAATTCAATATTATAAAAGATTTTTAAAAAATGAGATTTTAATGAATTGTATAATTTTTTTTTCTTTAATGCTACACATATGAATTAATGCACGTAAAATATTAATTGAAAGAAATATTAGACAATTCCATGCTGTACATTCACAGATTATTATTATTTCCTATTTTTAAAATGGTCAATTACATATTTATTCAATATATGCCATTTTTATTTTTTAAAGTAACCACTCTTGTTATTTTATCTTCACCTGGATAAATCTTGATAATTCAGGCCAGTAATTAATATCGTACCTTTGCCTAGTGTTAATGAAGAAAATTGATTTTTATATTGTCTATCTTTTGTGATCTGCTTATTTTGTGAATATTTTTATATTCAGAATGTAAGAAAAAAGGATTTGGTTAATTCAGACTAGAAGAAATTTATTTTTTGGAAACATTTTCGTATCGTTTTGATCATGAGAGGGTAATTCCTCCGAAAAACTAGCTGTATACATAATGTAATGCTGTATATGTAAAATATCTTACAGATAAAGGTAGAAATTTAAAAAAATATTTCCTTAAAATACGTAACTTTGATGTAAAGTATCAAAATTCTCAGAGATACATGAAAGGTAAAATGTTTTTTTTAAATATAAGATAAAATATACAAGATGTAATTTAACCAACTGCTGAAATAATAATTTACACATACTTAAATGTAAATGTATAACTTAACTTATTGATGCGCGTACTTAAATTGAATACTTGTCGAAATGCAAAATGCGATGTACAAAGCAAAATTTAAGGTGAAAAAATTTAATAGGTAAAAAAAATAATAAATATTTAACATTTTCGAAAAAGTTTAAAAAAATAAATTTAATAAAACAAATTGCTTTACTAAAATATGTTTTTTTTTAATGTATCTTTACGAATATATATATATATATATTATTTAATAATTCTTCTACAATTTTATTTTCCTTCGTCTAAAAGTACACTACAAATGGGTAAAATGTTTGTTGAAATAATTATGCACAAAATTAAAATATCCATACCTAAACTGGTAAGGCTTCCAATTTTATAGAAAGCATTATTCTCTTATCCAAAATTGACAAGCGGTCGTAAGAACTTGTTATAAGCATTCTCTAATAAAAGGTTGTATAATAGTTCTTCAGCTTAGTATTATTTATTAGCTGAGTACATGAAAAATATTTACAAATTTACATTTAATGAAAGATATTTTAGTTGGACAAATTCAATAAAAGTTAAATATAATTTACGTATTAACGAAAATATTATTTTAGATATAATGGATTAAAAGAATACGTACTATACATTAATTTTATAAACTTAATTCGATTATGTGTGCGCATGATTGCATTATATTTATAAAATTAATATATATATTCTTTTAAACCACTTACTACTTTAATTCACCACTATTTTTCTAACGTGATATCCTTCATATACAAGGTGGCGTGTAAGGGCTAATAGGCAACCTGCACTGGAGTCATCCCTGATCAAGAAGGGGGGACTCCCGAGCAGAGGCCCATCATCGCATTTCCACGAGTCTAGTTTGGGGCTCTGGTGAAAGGTACCACATTAGTTATATTAAAATAAACTTTTGCGCATAACAAATTCTCCTTGGTACTTTAGAAATGATGACATTCGTCATAGTCTTGCCCTCCCTTGTATTCAAAATTTTTTGCTCAAGCTTACGGAAAATTTTTATGCAAATCTTGACCATATCCCAAACAAGGAAATTCGTAATCTTCCGAGATACGATTGCTCCTTGCCGGAGAATGCTAAACTTTACCTACCATGCTTCCTACTTTGCAGACAGGAGTTACGCCGCTGCGGGACCAAGGAATTCCGAAAATTACAAACTGACTGACTGACCAATTGGCTAGCGACCTGGCCTTGCGTGCCATATGCTCCAACTTCGGTACTTGGCGGTAGCATGAATGTTTGTGAGTGGTTCGGAATCCACTTTAAACTTAGGTCCCGGTCTGTTTAGCCCTCGTGTGCACAAAATGACCGTAGAGTGACAAGCCAAACCTTTTTGATATGCACAAGTCTTTTACTGTTTCTGTAATAACAAAAGTTTTAATAATAACAGAAATTGCGTGAAATTTCACCTATTGTACACACCGAGTTCATTTTAAATATTATATTTCAAAAATCCATTCCTCAAGATATTTTTATTTAAAAAAATTCCTAAGGATATTTTATTCTGTTAATTTATTTTTTCTTCCTTCATATTACTTCTGGCTGTTAAACCGCAATCAAAATATGTTCTTTATTTCATCTTGACCAAAATTAGTTTGACATTATGTGTGTGTGTATTAAACAACTGATTTCTAGAACTGTTTAAATCAGTTGCGGTCACTCCGCTGTCCTCCTAGTATATATATATATATTTTTTTTTTTTTTCCGGGGCAGGACAACATTTGCTGGTATACATATATAAATAGCATTTGTTATTATCCTAAAATTTTGGCTTTTTACAAGATCTTAATATTAAAAAAAAAAACAGTCCAGTCACATTAATGTGACCACCACCTACTTTCGTCGTCAACGTGAAATAACCAATCACAAAATGCAGGTGGTAGCACACTGCAGTGGAGTGTATATAAAGGATGTCTTAGGGCATCGAAAAGCATTTCAGTCGTTGGCGTAATGCAGAAACGTGGCGATTTATCCGACGTCCTTCGGGGCCAAGGAATTCCGAAAATTACAAACTGACTGAAGAGTTTAAGGCTTCCTACGGGGCCAAGGGACTCTCTGAATCCAAAAATGACAGTGTTATTAAAGTAATAACAACATCACTTCAAACGGTAGTAATTTCTAGAGCCTATATAATTGTAGCGCATACAGATAAGTTCTTTGCTTTTTTTTATCTTTAATTTTGTACATAGATAATGATTTTTTTTTATATGATTATGATTTATTTATGAAAGACGTATGAATTCATTCGAAAATAGCGGATTATTAAAAATGAGAATATTCATGTTTAATCCAGAGAAGGGGAGGGTTTCGAATTAATCGACTAATCATATTGTTTTAATTCTACATCCTAAACAGCTCCAAAACAAAACTGCATACATGCGTTTTCAAAAACAAAAACCGTTTTGATGCATGATGCTGAAAACTTGCACATTCATTTTCATATGACTTATGTGACATGCAATCATTATTTTATATAATGCAATTTATGAAACCTTTATTATATTAGTGGCTGTGATCTTAAATGGTCCATATCATTTACAATATCTGGTCTGGAGTTTATTATTTTAAAATTTAATTTTTCCAGTTGTTTTCCTAAAAAAAAATTTTTTTTTTTCCTTCTGTTTTCTTCAAAAATTTCCTTAATTTTCCCGGTTGAGTGCCTACTCTGGTTATCCATGCATGCATAAATACATACATATAAACAGTTGCACATGTATTGATATAGATACTATACATATACTCATACAAATATTCATATACACATGCACATACATAAATGTATGCATTATGTCTTCAGAATCAATGTGCACAAATACTAATACATAAAATTAATTATGCAAAATTTTAATTTTGTCTAGGGTGTTTCTGTTAATTTTGTGATTTTTCTCTATTGAGTGTTCACCCTGGTTATCCATACATACATACAAATTATACATGCATTGACATTGATACTGCGCTGAAACATACACATGTCTACAGAAGCATTCATATGCACAAGTACTAATACATAAAATATTAATTTTGGGTAAGGTTAATTTGATTTATAAAAGGCTGAATTAGGATTGCAAAAAGTTTTAGCTACAAACCTGTATCAATTGTAACAAAAACTCTTTTGCATTATATTTTATAAGTTATGATTTTATTATTTTAATTAAAACTGTAATATAGCAAAAATATTAAGCCTCACTTAAAATTTTATACTTAGGTATCCTACATAGTATATTCAGTATTTTGAAATATTGTATTAAGTATAACTAATAGAATGTTGCATTTGAAATTAAAAATCTAATATTTTGTACATAGATAATGAATTTTTTTATAAGATGATTATTTATGATTATGATTAATGATTTATGATTTATTTATGAACGATGTATGAACTCATTCGAAAATAGTGGATTATTTAAAGTGAGAATATTCTTATTTAATTCAGAGAAAAGGAGGGTATTGAATTAATAGACTAATATGGTTTTAATTTTACTTCCTAAACAGCTCCAAAATGAAAGTGCATGTATGCGTTTTCAAAAACAAAAACAGTTTTGATGTGTGACGCTGAATACTTTAGTGCATTCATTTTCATATGACTTATGTGACATGCAATCATTATTTTACATAATGCAATTCATGAAACCTTTATTATATTAGTGTCCATGATCTTAAATGGTCCATATCATTTACAATATCCTATTTGACACAATTTAACCATAAACCAGTATGTACATATATATATATATATATATATATACATATATATATATATAAACAGGTGAACATGTATTGATATAGATACTATACATACTAATACAAATATGCATATATGCACATATATAAATGTATGAATATATGTCTTCAGAATCAATGTGCAGAAGTACTAATACATAAACTATTAATTTTGATTAGGGTTAATTTGATTTACAAACGGGTAAATTAGGTGTGCAAAAAAGGTTATTTGCAAAAAGCTTAATTCGGATTACTTTACTTGTATCAATTGTAACAAAAACCCTTTTGCATTATATTTTATAAGTTTCGATTCTATTATTTTAATTAAAACTGTAATATAGCAAAAATATTAAGCTTGTCTTAAAATTTTATACTTAGGTATTCTACATAGTATATTCAGTATTTTGAAATATTGTATTAAGCATAATTAATAGAATGTTGCATTTGAAATTAGAAATCTAATATTTTGTCCTGAATTTTAATTATGTTTAAAACGATTGAATTTAAAAAGATAAAGTAAAAGATATACTTACAAGATATTATTTAAACGACATGTACAGGACAATTCCTGTACATGTCTATATTCGTGTACATGTAACATCTAAGAAACTGTAAAAACTGAAGTAAAATATACTATAAGCACCAATATATAGCTTTTTACTAATATTGAAAAAGACTGCTTCTTTTTTATTCTTTTAAATTAAGACATGATTATTTATCAACGATACTAAGTAAGCAGTCACAATTTTTCATCGAGTCCTCAAATTTTCCCTGCAAAAAAAAAATAATAATAATAAATAAATAAAACACTAAAATTAAAATATTATAAAATGTAGAGTTATGTTTAACAACAAAAATTATAGCTAAATTATAGATATTTTCTTTTTTAGAATCCATCAGCAAAATGAGATTTCAGTGTCATATATAATTTTTAAAATCCTTTCAAAATTTGCTAATAAATTGAGATACTTAACATTTATTAAATTTGGCATTAATTAGCTAGGAATATAATATGCTTCCACTTTATCCCCTTCCAAGTTATAACATTTAATAATACAATTTATTTTGGATATTATAAAAAACAAAGTATTTGAAAAACAAACTGGTTTATAAGAGTTGTAAATTATTTACAAAGAAAGAAAACATATATAAAAAATGCAATAACTTTATTGGATTGATTTACTTCAGAAAATTTTTTTTTTACTTGAAATTGCTCACAATTTAAATAGTTTCATTTTCTACTTAGACATACAAAGTATCAATTTTTTTATAGTGTTTTAAAAAAACATTTTTTAAATTAAAATTAGATAAGATGAACATTTTCCCATTAAGTTTTGCTTCAAAAAAGTGACAACTAAAATTCGCCTGTCTTATTCAAAAAGATCCCTTCATATGAAATTTTCAGAGTAGTCTGCAATATAATGACGAGTCAATCAAAATAATTGGAGTCCTATAAAACTAGCAGAAAATCCATGTAAAAGGGCACTGTCAAATAGAAATCATTTTTTCAACAAAGGAGTGTGAGTCTAAAATAATTATCTTTGAATTATATCAATTTTTTTTAACATATTTCTACAAAGATTTCATTATATATTAATTTTAAAAGATTATTTTCAATTATAATAAATTTCAATGCTTATAATCTGTCATTGTCAATTGAAAGGTTCCTTTAGGATACTTTAATAAGGCTTTAATTTTTCAACAATATTGTTGTGGGTTACAATATTTGAAGAAAACAGCATAATTTTTAAATGCACAAATACTAGCAATAATTTATCAACATCTTCACTATAATTAAAAAGGTCACCAAAATATATGACTGATTGATAATGTATTCTATCAATACACAATTGGTAAAACTTCGTATTTTTAAAAACATATTTCAAAGAAATTTTTTTTAACAAAACATACAATATTGATCTGCATGATAGTCGAAGAAAAAAATTATAACATATAAATAAAAAATGCATTTTTCATAATTTTTTTACTCAAAATTATATTACATTAAAATCACTTTTGTGCAGTTCTATGGAAATTATTAAATAAAGGAAGAATTGTTTCAGAATGGCTAAAGAAACTGATAAAAAATTTCCCTGATTAAACTTGCAACACTTTCCTGGTTTATGGTACTAATAATCTGTGCAAAATCTTTGTATGTGTGCAATATACATTATTAAAAACATTTTTACCAGCTATTTAATATGAAAAAAATGTTTATGAAATTTAATTTTAAAAAACAATTAAAACTTTATTTTTCACATGAAAAAAATACTGTATATTTTAACAAAATGCTTTGTTCATAATCTAAATAAGAATTCTACGAAACCTTAACTACTCTTGCAACACAAGTTAAATTACTTTAATAGTAAAGGTTATTACAATCTTTGCTGAAAACATTTAAACGGTTCCATAAGTAATTATTGCTCTTTGTATGAATACTAAAATAAACACATTGCCACATAAATTAAAAATAGAATAATTATGCCTACTTAATAATATACATTTTAACACAGATTTAACAAAGAGAAACTGCCAAATTATTACTTCTAATATTTTTTTTCTTCGACAAATCATAAAAAAATTAATTGCTTTGCACAAATACTTATGTTTTTATAAATGACTATAAACATTTACTTTTATATTCCATTTATTATTAAAAATACTGTTAGACATAAAATACTAATTTATAGGTAATAACTCAAGTAACAAATAACTATTGCATGTCTATTACGTAATGCAATAAATTACAAATAATATACAATTAATAATTTCAAAATTAAAATAATGATTATTAAAATGGTTTTAAAAAATGCTTGGTTTAAAACAACCAGACCTGCTTTACGTGAACTAAAATATTTTAAATATTCTATTGCAAAAGTTAGAAACTTGTAATTTGTTCCTCACTTCTTAAAAAAAAATATATAGTTTCTAAATAGTTTGATTTTAAATTCTATAAGCTGATACTCCCCTTCCTCGTGAATTCCTCACCTTTAAAAAAATC
The DNA here is from genome assembly GCA_021605075.1 of Caerostris darwini. Taxonomy (NCBI): domain Eukaryota; kingdom Metazoa; phylum Arthropoda; class Arachnida; order Araneae; family Araneidae; genus Caerostris; species Caerostris darwini. The sequence goes on from BPLQ01007821.1 coordinate 101,654, forward strand.
AATTGCTTTGACCCTTCAAAATTAATTATTCCAATATTTGCTTGATTACTGTCATACACAATTCTTATTGCAATAAATGTTTCTTCCTTTATATTCTCTCATAGACAATCTTTATAGATCAAAAATCTTGTCTCAATTTTACAGTTGCCACAGGAAAGTATTATCACTTTTGGCAACAATATAGCATTATTGAATGAGTTGAGAACATGTCAAAACAAAATTTACCAGCAGTCCCTGTTTTTTTGTACATCATTAGTTTAGAACATTCTTTTATTTTTCTGTATTTTGCCCTATCTGTAGAAATTAGGTCATCCAATTTTTCTTTCATTCTTCAGATTTCAAAGCTTATACTAATTTTATATTATTTACCAATCATATGATTGATATGAAATAAAAATGGCACAATTTATACTGCAATTGAATTAAACTAAATCATTTTGTATGATATTTGAAATTCAATACGAAACTAATTTATTGTTTATTCATGTATTTATAAGAAGAAAATTGGAATTATAATCGAATGTTAAAAATAATTTTTTATTTAATGCATATTAATAAACACATCCATTATTGAATTGGACACATTACAATAATGGATGTATTTATTAATATTTTTTGTATTTTTTAATGACTAACAACTTTTTTTTATCCTTCTTGCAACTCTTGAATATATTGGAATTCTTGGCAATGAATATTTTTATGGAAATATTGTACCAATTTTTAATAGAAAAAATATAATAAAATTTTCTGACTTTTGTTTTGGCATGCTATTTTATTAAATATGTTATTTAATTAAAATATGAATTATTTTAAATAAATGGTAGTAAGAAATAAAAGAGTCATTTAAAATTTAAAAGTATCAAATGATATAGTTTAATTTGTCGCTGTACGGTCATCTTGTGCACACTTTAGGCTAAACAGACCGGGACCTACAGTTTAAAGTGGATTCCGAACCACTACAAACATCCATGCCACCGCCATTCAAACCTGAAGCCTGGGATAGCCACTTGGCCACCATCAAATGATATAAGAGTTTTGATTGAGGAAAAAAATGCTTATATGTTTATAATAAGTTATTTCCATTTGTGTAAGCAAAATGGTGTTTTTTAATTTCAAAATTAAATCTAAAGTTATACGTATACAATTAAAAAAAAAAAAAAAATACAAAATGTAGTACAGAAAATATTTATTCCTAAGAATTCCAAAATATTTGAAGTTGCAAGAAAGATAAAGAAAAATTGTTAGCTCTTAAAAATTATTAATAAATACATTTAATATGTCATGCATAAGAAGAATGAACTGTAATTGCATATAGATAAATAATGGATAAATGTTATAAATATTTTTTTAAATATTATTTAATAAAACTTATTTTTGGGAATTTTAATATTTCTAGATATAACATAGTTGTAGATTTCCTGTGGAAAAAAAAAATGTGCTTAAGAAATTCAGTTCAAGCAATAAATGGGAAATAAAAAATTACTGTAATCCTTCAAATGACAGATTAAAGCTAATTTTTAAATTATTTTAAAATTTAGATATTAATCAAATTAGCTCGAATCGTTTAAAAAGAACTTTCGCCCTGTAACAAATGCTATTGGCATAACTAATAAATCCTATCGCCTGCAAAAAACGCCATAAAAACAGAACTCTTATCCCTTCTAATAACGACCTGAGAAGATAAGCTCATTCACATCAGAATATTTTTCTGGGTTACTAAATCAAAATAAAGAAAATATCTCATTTTTGGCGCAATTTGGCGCCGAAATGCGAAACTTGTCGTTTTTGTAGAAGAATGTACAAAGGCATGAATTTTCGAGCATCTTGGCGAAGATTTTCCACACCTGCCTTAGTTTGTAAGTGCATTTTGTTTTTTCTCCACTTGCTCAATAAAAACTTCTATATACGGGAGGATGTTCAAACATCGTTCAGGTAATTGCAAATTTCCCAACCATGTGAGGGCACAAATTTTTTTTACTTAGCGATCTCTGTATAAGAGAGTTCTTCAAGCTGGAAAAATACATAAAATAGAGCTGTCATGAAATCAAAGATTTCATATTTGATGTATTTTGCTCCTGTTTTGAAAGCAAAATTCACAGAATGCAATTCACGAGAGCTCATGTTGAGAAATTCTGGATCATCATGCGAGTTCTTTAAAGAATTATAAAATTAGAATTGGTGCAGTCCATTGGACTTGTAAAGGGTTTTTCAAATTTAATGGTATAGTTGCATCTCTAAATGCAGTAAGTAAATCTTCAGAGCAAATACAACCAAGAAAATAATTCAGAAATCTTGTTTTCACTAGTAGCTACATGACAAAATCTGACATTCAAATCCCTTTGTCGCTTCTAAGAAATTTTATTTGGATACTTGTCAAATCCGATCAGAAGGTGCTCACAAGAAAGCATTTCTTTCAAGAACTTTTCTATATAGAAAGGGGCTATCCTAAATATTAGGAAATAGACTGTTTTATCCATTCCTAACTAGTTACCTTTTATGATTTTGCTATCCTTGTGCATTTCAGAAATTAATTTTGCATCTTTCTCCATTTATATTACTGATTAGTGTGTGTATCAAATGCCTGCAGGCGTCATAAAATTTCCAACTTGCAAATATTTTTTTTAAAAGCTATTTTCGATGCTCGCAGAAGGAACTTGCGGTACTATGTAATACACAAGGAACAACTGCAGGACTAGATAATGGAATATAATTGTCTTATGTTACTACAGATTCTTGTTTTGTATTTGGATTAGCAGCATGTTGATTTGGAAAAAATGTTTATAACTTTTGGAAGCAATTTTTTCCTTACCTCTATGCCCAATATTGTCTTGATTGCTGGTGATAGTTCTATGGCCCATACTGCTTAAATTTTGTTTTGTTGTTCAACAAGCAACTTAAATTTCTATATCTATTATTAGGTATGCCTTGCATCCAATTAAAATATTTTATTCCCATACTGTTGAAGAAACGCTTCTTCACCATATGAATACCAATTAATTTCTCAAAAGAATTTATAAATGCCACGCAAAACAGAAACAAATAAATGTAAATAGTAATAAATCGAGCAGCACATAACAAAACGATGATGCTGAGAAATTGAAATATGTGCTCGCTAGGAAAGATTTAAAAAAAAAAAAAAGCTGCATAGTCAGAATAAAAATGAGAAGCAAAATTTAATTGGAGGAAACTGAATTAATCTTCAATCTTCAGTGACGCTTGAGTCTGGTATCCAAAGATATCATATGCCATGAAATACATTAATTGTGTTCCATAACATAAAAACATATAGCTGAGCAAATGAAAAAAAAAATAATTGAAAAGTGAGTGAAAACTGAATTTTCGGATCATTTCATTAGGTTTTGCTATTGGCCATATTGATCAGTTTTATTGTTCTGTTAATTGTAGTAAAATTTCAAAAAATCATTATATGCATGAAGGAAAGCTGTGCTAGTTTGCTGCTGTTATGAACATTAACTTGGCAACATTAGGGATCGGATGTAGAGAAACGATAGTGTGAAATCACCAGTTGCTTGTCACAAAATGCTCGTCTTTAATATATTTAAGAATTTTCCTGGCTTTTCCAGATTGATAAAATTCCCTGATTTGACAGTTCTATCACCTCCATGTTGTAAAAGAAAATTTAAAATAGGGTTTATATCCTTAATTGCAATTGTTTGATTTATTATTTGAATATTTTATTACTGACTTCTTGCTTTATTAACTAATAAAAAAACAAAATATTTGCATAATTTTACTAACAACAAATAAAAAATTTAGTAAATTTATTTCAATCATAATTATATCTTTATTAATATTTTATCACAATTATACGATGTTGAGTCAATTTAGTCTTTAACAGATTTTTATGGTATAATATTTCATTTAAGATTTTTATAGAGATACACTCTATAAAATCATTTTTCATCTTCATCATCAGTCTAACAGATTTTTATGGTATAATATTTCATTTAAGATTTTTATAGAGATACACTCTATAAAATCATGCCATTCTTTCGTAGACCTCTAAAATTTTATAAGTAAATAAAATTCATGTGGGGAAAAAACAATGAAAACAACTAACAATTTTTAATTATGGCAAATTAGATTTATGAATTTTGATTTAAGGCAGCTATATTGATCTTTGGTTTTTCAGTTGTACTCAGATTGATTGCTTGTTTTTGTCGGTATGTGACAGATATACTATTGTGTCCAAAAAGTAAGACCAGTTTTCACTTTAAATTTCCCGGGCTTATGGTATTTTAATTTTTCTTTTCTTTTTCAGTTGTCACTGTCCTTGACATCTGTGTGATATCTTGCATCAAAATATTCATTAGTGTTTGAGCTATGCTTGGCTTTGTGAGATGCTAAAACTGATTCCGGCGATTTTTGAAATATCTCTTCAATCCAAAACAGTGTCCCCAGAGTGGTCATTTGAGTTTAGGGAATAGACAGAAGTAGCACGATGCTAAATCAGGTGAATATGGTGGTTGTGGAACGATATGGGTTTCATTTTTGGCGAAAAAGTCACAAATCAATGCAGTGCAAGCTGGCACATTCAACGCTTTTTTTTCTGCACTAATCAAGATTTGATGCTTTTGAGGGCCAAAACATCTTTTGAAATGGAATTTTGAAATTCCAATATCATCAGCAAGGTCTCTAATTGCAAATTGACAGGTTGCAATCATCAAATCTTTAATTTTTTTGTTCGTGAGCTTCGTCGGTTGAGATGGATGGTTGACCAGAGGGCTCTTTGTCTTCAACACGTTCTCTGCCTTCTTTCAACTGTTTATACCACTTCTAAACATTTCTTTTCCATATAGGAATGCTCACCGAATGCCTTCTGCAACATTCTATACGTTTTGGCAAACAAAATTTAATGCAAATTCTTTGATTTATTAATTCAGACATTTCAAAAATCACCGGAATCAGTTTTAGCATCTCACAAAACCAAGCACCAATGAATATGTTGATGTCAAGGACAGTACCAGCAATGTAAAAAAAAGAAATATGCCCTGGAAATTTAAATTGGAAACTGGTTTTACTTTTTGGACGCAGTAGTAACTATGGATAAAAGTAAAGAACTTGCTTAAGATAAAAAAAATAAATAATAATAATAAAATAAAATATAAAAAAAAAAAAACACTCCATGAGAATTTTGGCAAATTAAGAATGGAATTGAAAAAAATAATTATTTAGCATTTTTATCAGTTTCATAAAATTTTCAATTCAAAATAATTTTGCTGATAAACTTTTGTCAAGAGGATTTAATAAAGTAAAATCAAATCAGTTAAAAAGTTGATAATTACAAAGTAGTAATTTTTCAACTGGATTAACAGATTATGATTTGAAATTAAGTAATTTTTTTACCACCTTTTTTTCATAAAAAGTATTATTTTAACTTAAAATTTAAAAAAATGATAAATTTATAAAGAGACATGAATTTTGATAACTTTACAATTTTTCTTCATATCATTCATTCTAACTAACATTCATAGTTTGAACTGCAAATTAGCATATTGATATCAGTTCCTTAGAGTGAACAATATTAAGAATGAAAATTTTTTATCCCACTTGGCAACTAGTGCACCAATACCGATATGACTCTTCGTCTTATTTTATAATAATCTAATCCTAATTAAATATACAAATAATACACAAATATATGCATTGTAACAAGTGTTATATTAAGGATTACAGCATGAATTAAAAATTAATTTTTGTACTACCAGATGCTAAAAGATTATGGTATTTATTTAGGCTTAATGAGATTAATTTTCTAGTAATTAAATAGACAATTAGCAAAATAAATATTAATCATAAATACTAATAAATTAAATGCTACATGATGCATTAAATGCAGATAATAAAGCGTTATGGAAATTGTTTTGGCTTAATGAGAATAAAATTTAAGTAATTAAATACACATCAAATTAAACAAAATAAACTATTACACACATTTAAGCAAGTTTTTAAATGCAATTACTAGCATATGCTAAAAGAATACAAAAATTAATTAAGCTTAATTGTGTAACATTTAACTAATTAAATACAGAAAGAGAAATAAATATAAAATTAAACATTAATAATAAATTGCACACATATAAGCAATAATTTTTACTAGCAGATGCTAAGGGATTATGGAAATTTAGGCTTAATAGGATTAATATTCACACAGGATTAATAGTTAAATATTAACAAATTAAATAAACTTTTATAAAAAAAAAAAAGGAAGAAAAAAATATAGTAAAAAGTATTTGTAAGACACATCACATACACACTATGTGTGGTTAGGTACTATGTGTGTTTGTGTTAGACACATTACATGTTACAACTAATAATGAAAAATAATGGCTTTTGTGAGAAAGCATTTAAAAGTGTGCGTTTAGGTACGTAGTAGTAGCACGTAGTGTTAGACACACTACGTGCTACTACTAATAATGTAAAATAATAATGGCTTTTGTGAGGAAGCATTTAAAAATTAACTGAGAGAAGGATATTATTGAAAAAGACATTAAGGTAGTTAAAATAATATTTGTAAATGCTTTATTTTATTGCAATTAAAATCTTGAAAAAGGTCATTCATTGAACAAAATTAAGTGAGGACGCTATAAATTTTGTTACTAATTGCATGATTTATAAATCCAGTTTCTATAAAAATAATTAATTTAATATACTATTCGTACAGCAACCTTCCATTGCCATTTAATGTGTGTGTACTACACGAATATAAGCAGCATAAAAAAATTTGCAGTACATTAATACAGAACAGAAACTATATACAGAAAAAACAACCAAATCTGCAGATAGATCATCATAAAAAAGAGAATTGCATGACAAACGATAAAAGAATCGAGTTGACATGATAGTTAATAAAAACACTAACCTGTTATTTGGTGCGAAAGAGATTTAAATTGAAAAAAGAAAAGAAAATTAAATTGAAGTTTTGAAACAATCTCTCGTACTCAACAGTTTTAAATGTAAATATAACCTAAAACATAGATTTTACACTAGGTTCATATTTTTTATAATTTATTTTACATGTAAAATGATTAAAAAATGTATCGAAAAAGGTAAAAATAAATGTATTTCAAAAAGAATAAACTAGAAGCAAGTTAAAATTATTTCTACTTTTTTAAAGTAGGAAAGAGAAACTATTTTAAGTAGGAAGGAGCTTTTTTTTTTAGTTAGTATTTAAATGAAATAATTGTCTCATATAAAAAAACACTCAAATGCTAAATGATTTATTTATTTTGTTAAAACAGTTGATATCTAGAAGAGAAATTAGCATACAAATTGATGTTGAATCATCCTTATGTGTATGTTAGTGTTATAAAATTGAATGCATGTACTTAAAGGTTAAGAACTGAATCAACAAATTGAATGGGCAACTAATATTAAATATCTCGGCTTAATTATAGACAATAAACTTACGTTTCGAGCTCATATTAAAAAAAATAAAAAAAAAATGTTGGACAAAATTTTATCTCACTCTACCACTCATTAATAAATTTTCTAAATTAACTTTGTCAAACAAGCTTCTTCTCTATAAACAAATTCTTAGGCCTATCCAAATTCTTTCAAAACAATTCTTAGGCCAAATCCTATGCTGCCCCAATCTGGGCTTAGCTGCACCGAGGCTCCTGGTGTGAGGATTTCCCTTAGCATTTAATTACTGTAGCGTGCTGTGTTTCGACATTTGCTGTGAACCGTCATTGTGCTGCAGTTTTTAAATAATATTTGAATTGGTATTATTTATTTTATATCAAGTACTTTATTTTATTATAATTTATTAGTTAATTAGCGTTTTACGGAATAATCTTGTTTACATATTTAATTGCTGTATTCTTAATTGTTCTGCTTTGTGTCGCCATTTTCTCGATAGCTTTATTGTGTTGCGGTTTTTTTAAATAATTTCTTAATTTATATTATTTAATTCATGTAATTTACTTTATTTTATTATAATTTATTATTTAATTAGCAGGTACTTATGTATTAACGGTACCTTGGCGACAGACTTGGCGGTTTTTAAGTGTCGCCAATCTTTATTATTTGGAATAAAAATATTTTGAAAGCGTTTTGATTTTAAATGAAGTGTTTCATATATATTTTATTATTTGGAACAAAAATTTTAAATGTAGATTGGCGCCAAATCTGTAGCTACGGTTGGCGCGAGTGCTCTTTATTGGCGCAACTGTCGCCAAGATACCGTTAATACGTAAGTACCAATTAGCATTTTAGTGATTTTTTTTCTGTTTTACAGATTTAATTGCTGTTTTATAATTGTTTTGAAGAAGGCTGATTCTAGACTATTTTTAAATATTTTTGTTATTGTATTTCAATTGTTGTATACTTTTCAATATAATAATTAATCCCTTTTTTGGGGGGATTTCCGTCTTTGGGACAGGTCGGGCTGGCGAACTCTTATCTTAACTACATTGAACGCCAACAGCGATAGGCAGCGACTGAGCTGATTGTCGCTGTTGCGGTTGACAGATGAGTTGTGGTAACCATAGATGCGCACGAATACGTTTTACATCGCGTAGTGATACATGTCTTTCTCGTTCGTGGAATGTGAATATTGTTACATATATTGTTTAAGAAATAATTTTTTTTATCTTTTCGTCTTTTATTTATTTTAGCTTTTCAATTTTTTCTTTTTCAAAATGGAAGAGAGTTTTTCATTTTAACTTCAGACAGGTCACTGTATTTAAATATTATTTAATAATAAAATAATATATACAGTATGTATATCATGCCTGCCTACATTTGATTTAAATACAGACGTCCCCAGGTTTGGAGACAGAAGATGTTCTCTTTTTACAGAGTAGGAATGTCAGCCCAATGCTCTACACTCATATTAGATCGCGACCTACAGTTTAAAGTGGATTCCGAACCATTACAAACATCCATGGCACTGAACCCGAAACCTGTTGCACCGAGCGCCAGATATATATATATATATATATATAGTTGCATTTATAACCATGTACCTATATACACTCATGTCCATAAATTAAGGATAATGAAGATCAGGCAAAGAAAGAGACAGAAGCAAAACAAATTTGACTTATTTGTAAAGTCTATTTATTACACAAAAGGTAAAGGGCAAAAAAGATGCTATATGTTTGACATAATTAATAAAAATTGCGATTTTTACTCCCTGGAGCAAATTTCAAAAAAGGAACCTATTTACAAAAAACAGTATAACATGGTTAGTAGGATGGTTAATATGGAGTATGTCTCCCGGACAATGCAATGCAGGCCTTACATCGCCTAGGCATGATGAGTATCAAATTATCAATCTGATTTTGGGGAATATTACACCACTCATCAAGCAATGCCCTCCGAAGTTCAGGTTGACAGGTGGGAGGGGGTTGATGGGCTGCAATTCGTCGGCCAAGCATATCCCACACATGCTCTATTGGATTCAAGTCCGGTGAGTATGCGGGCCAATCCACACGGGTGATATCCTCCAATTGGAGGCATTCGTCTACAATGTTTGCACGGTGAGGACGGGCTTGTCATCCATAAACAGAAATTCAGCACCCACGGCGCCCCGAAACAAACGTACATGTTGTTCCAGAATGACATCCCGATAGATGTGGCCTGTCATCGTTACACTCTGAACATGCAGGTCAGTTCTGGAACCAAGAATAATTACTCCCCAAACGAGCCATCCTGCGCCACCGTAACGGTGTCGTTCAATGGTGTTCTCTTGGTGGTAACGGGTACCTGGGGCTCTCCATATGAAAGTCCAGCGAGAATCAGACTGCAAACTAAACCTGGACTCGTCGGAAAACATCACACAAGACCACTGTTGCGGTGTCCACAATGCATGCTCTCTATTCCAGGTTAATCGCAGGCGACAGTGAGTTGCGGTAAGTGGAACACATCTGACAGGCCTACGAGCATAGAGACCAATGTGCCCTAAGCGTCTGTACACGGTCTGCCTTGAAACTGTCGTACCGGTAGCTGAAGAGAGCTGACGAGACAGGTCTGATGCTGTGCTCCGTCTGATTCTTTTGGCAGTAACTGCTAAATACCGGTCCTCATTCGGCGTTGTAACTCGGGGGCGACCTGTGCTGTAACATCTACTCACATTACCATCATCTTGGAGTCGTTGCCAAAGCCTGAAGATGACACTCTGGCCGATTCCAAGTTCCTTGGATACTTCCAGATGGGTACATCCACATTCCAGTCGTTCGATAATTCTACCACGTAAAAAATCATCCAAATGCTTCCTTTGTGCCATAACTATGCGGTTATTGCACTGAAAGGCTTTTAAAGCGCTTGTGAACAATTTAACTTCTTTGCCACCATTCCTTATATACCTCTCTCTTACACTCTCTCGTCATTGTGACGTACTATCCGCGCCATCTGGTGGTTTCCTGTAATTTGCATATTCTTCTTCAAGATGTGTGTGATAATTCTACAGGTGAAATTTTTATTTTAGAGTTCAATTTCTGTGTGATTCTGAATTATCCTTAATTTATGGACATGAGTGTAATTATGTATGGTTATATATTAATTAAATATATATTAAATGGTAATATAATTAAAATTAGTTTTTTAATATCTATTTTAGATTTTAAATTTATGTATTTTAATAATAAAAAGGATAATAAATGTACATTTATCAAAGCTGATCTAGAACATATTTCATATTTCCAATATTTTAGGAAAACATGAGTTCTAGATGGTTTATTTTGCTGCTCAGCAACTACGCACTTTTATTTTGATGTTGGTTCTCCAACATCAAAATAAAAGTGCTTTAGGTCAATGCCCATTGAAATCTTATACCACACATTATATACATTTAATTAATATAAAAGGCAATAGATATAAAATAAGAGTAAGTTAAAGAATAAAAAAAGAATTGAGGATATAAAAATATTTATTTGTAATGAGAAAAAAAAAAAAAAAACTATAAGAATAGGATGCCCCATCATCAGGTGGGGCTAACAGTAATGGTACTTTAGGAGAAGTAATTTTACTTGAGGAGAAAGCAATGTATTATATGTTGAGAACAGTACGCGATCTTTTCAAACAAAAAAAAAAATGTGATAACTGGGAAGAGATTTTATAAACCGAATCACGAGTGTGAGGAAGATTATTCTAGAAATTTTTTAAGTATGAATTGGCAAATGTTTGTGAGGTTAAGCGATTGCCTAATATCCTGATTTCTGAAATACCAAGGTGAGTTGGTAATCATCCGAAGGATTTGATTTTCAAGACTTTGAATGATTTCCAAGTTACCTTTTGCTGCATAACCCCAAACTGGGCTTGCATAATGTTTTTTATTATTTTTTTATTATAATGCAGCTGGCAAACACTTAAACAGCTGTCTTGGTTGCCTTAAGGCAAGTATGGGCAAACTTTTTCAGTCGCGGGCCAAAAATCGAAAAAAAAATAATAATAATAATAATAAGTTTGGTGGGCCAAGATAAATTTTTTTTAAATTTTAAAAACTATATACAAGTATTACAATTTAAATATATTAATGAGATGAATGAAATTGCGATTTCATTTTTAAAAGTTCCTTATATTGAGGTTCGAAGTGAGATGTGCTGATTCTAAGGAATGAGGTTGAATGCTCATCTGTCAGTCTACTTCTGAAATAATTCTTTCTATGGTTCATAGTTGAAAACACTTGTTCACATATATAACATGAAGCAAACATAACACTGATTTTCAGGGCGTGAAATATCAAATTTGGGAAATTAACTTTCGATAATGATTTGTAAAACTCTAACTTTGGCATATTTAGAAACAACTACTTGAGATGATTGTTAGAAGTCACCGCTTTTCGAGATAAGTTTACAGTCTCAAAATTATTTGTCTTGTCTGGACATAAAACATCACAAACTTGGAGCATGCATTGTTTAACAAACTTCCCATCACTGAGAGCTTTATTATTTTTAGCAATATTGTATGCTACAATGTAACATGCATGTGTAGCTGCTTCTTGGATACTGTTTACCCTCTTGAAAAAATTTTGTCGGCCTAATAATTTTTTACAAAAATTTTCTGCATTTTACTTTCTTTCATATTCGAACATTGCTTCGTAATTGGAATTCTTATGCTTAGATGTGAAATGACGGGAAATGTTATATTCTTTGAAGACTGCTGCAGATTCATTGCAGATGAGACACGTTGGTTTATCTTTTACAACTGTAAAAAAATATTTCCAGGTCCATTCATCATTAAAAGCACGACATTCTGAATCAACTTTTTTTTTTTAGTAGCCATTTTGGGATTGAAATATTTTACGAATAACCCAAACAAGCACTAGCTACGCTATACTTTTAATAATTTCACCACTATTTACAATGATGCCATATGTCCGCAATCTTTCCATACTCAAACAATAATATTAGAACTCGCGCCAAAAGAAAAAGCCACTGACTGGAGCTTAAAATGCGCAGTCTGCCACATGTGAGGTCTAATTCACCTATATTGGATTCCCATATGTCTTCTTCCCGAGAAAGAGATGTCGCTTGTTGGCGCCAATCTAAAGCTATAACTAAAAGTAAATAAACAGTTAACAAAGAACTTTCGCTTTTAACACTATACCGATTGAAAGCTGCCTGTGCTTGCTATTTTCGTCGATTTATGTTTTGTAGAACAACAATAGAGAAAGTAAAAAGATCATGTCTTTTGAAAAAAAGGTACAAAAAAAATATTTAATCAAAGTAGAAAAGGAGATGGATATATAATTCTTTTAACTTGCCTTGGACACAAACTAAAATTCTATTCGCGGGGCGGATAGAATCTTCCGCCAGGCCGTAGTTTGTTCAGCACTGCCTTAAGGGAAGCGCTGCACCGACGTTACTCACTTCGCATTACCCATGAGGCGCGTGTAACTTGAAGATAAGCCACGGACGCGGAGTAACAATGCCCCCGCAACGCTCTACAATCCTATTAGACTGGGACCTACGGTTTAAAGTGGATTCCGAACCACTACAAACATACATGGCACCGCCGGGACTCGAACCCGAAACCTGCGGTACCAGGCGCCAGAGCGCTAGCCACTCGGCCATTCAGGCCCTGCTTGCATAATGTAATACATTCAAATAAACAGTTTGTTATGTAGTGGCAGGTTAGCATTTCAACAAATTATAGGATAAAAGATGCGGATAGATTTATTAAATTTATTTCGAAGGTTTTTAATATGTTGAGAGGATGAGGTAGAGAATATGCTATGTTACTCGGGAAATTCAATTCCCATACCTTCTTTTACATAATTGCATCAAATTATAAAGTTTTAAATTTATAATTAAAAATTAATAAATGATGTTTAAGCTAAGCAAAGGCTGTGAAATGATTGTAAATATTACAAAAATAATTAAAAGAAAATCGTTTATAAAATAAAAGTTATTTTCTGGGCAAACTTAATTCTTTGCTCAATCTGATTAGTTGGAAGAGAGAGAGAGAAAATGGGAGGTCAGGAACAGGCGGGGGAAAATAAAACTGGTTCTTTTCCCCTTTGGAAATCTGGGAGTGGGGATCCGCTTTGTTTAACTATTTTCAGTAAGGGGAGAGGAGTCATAAAAGATGTCACAACGATTTCCGGCTACTACTCTCCAGTCATACACACGCACAAAAAAAAAAAAAAAAAAAACAGGATTGTAAATGATCATCACTAAATTGCCAACTTGACAGGAAATTCTCACTATACTTTGAAAATAAGAATGAAGTAGAGAAAGAGGAGGGAGAGTGAAAGAAAACTAGAAAAGAAACCCTAATAAACTAGAAAAAAGTTTGCAAAAACTACCAAGACAATCAATGTGCATCCCATCACTCTAGATAATTTTTTAATATTTAAATGAAATTCGCTAAATGACAAGATAGCAGTGAATGTGTGCTAAAATATGTATTGAAAATAATTAATAAAGTTAAATTGAATGAATAAATTTTACTTGAATTTAGAACTCCTTTACGATAAATATGAATGAAAACGATTGAAGTTTAAAATACATCAATTTAATACAACATTACACATCATCAATAAAATATATCAACTACCTTTCATTTATCTTGGAAAATGTATAAAATTTTGTGTTGTGTTTTCCTAAAGTTAAATGGAAAAAAAAAAAAATTAATTTACTTAGGCGCCGAAAGATAAAAGAAATTTTTCAGTAAAAATGTTAACTCGATTTCATATTCCTATTCTTAATTTACATTCTTTCTTTTTCTTTTTTTCCCCACGAAATAAACAAAATAGACCCGTATTAATTGACCATTGGAGTTTTTACAGTTTTGGGTTGGACATATTTTAGTTTTATTTTCAGCTTTTCTATTGCTTATTTTTTATTTTTTTCATATTCTTTCTTATATGAAAGAATAATGAAAATATCACATTTGGGAGGGGAAAAAAAACTTTTGGATATTTTTTTTTATTTGTTCAATTTTATTTTAGTTTTTAATCCATTATAATTTGTTGTGTTTTAATTTAGCATATATCTATCTAATCACAGTATGAAATTTAATTTAATGACTTTTTGATTTATTTTAAATTATTTAATTTATTTATTTAAATAATAAAAATAATAAGTAAGTGTTCAAAATATTAGTCAATTAATAAGTTAGATATAGAACTTTGGTATTTCATGGAAAAGTAAAATTGTTAGGAAAATAGTAATAAAAAAAATTCTCTTTTAATATTTTGAAAATTTTGCGTTCATGTTTTCATGGCACATTTTTAAAAAAATTTTAAAAACCTCTTAATAAAAAAAAGAAGAAGCACAAATTAATCATATGTTTTAAAAATATTAATTAAATACATATGTTTTAAGAGCATTGAAAGTTAAAATTTTTTGGAACTTTAGACTTTAAAATACGCATCTGAATAAATATATTTATTTATTTTAATTAATTTATTTATTTAAGGTTTTTTTTTTAAATATTTGTATCGGGGGTTTTTTAATGGCGTTTTAATTAAAGTGATAAAAAATAAAGTTTTAATATTGTATAACTATATTCATATTTTAGGCAAGTTGAAGAAAATTCAGACGATTTAAAGAAGCAGAATTTTTGTATCTGATTTTTACAAAATAATGATACTAGTAAAATTTACTTAACTTTACAAATTATTTAAATTTTTTCGCAGGATATCACTTTCGAACTTTTCTACGTTCCAAAGAAACCAATGACAATGAAATTAAAGAACGTGTAATCAGTGGCATAACTATACCATCTGAGGTCCGTAGTATATTTTTGAATTGGGGTCCCCTCAATGCAATATATTTTCTTTTTAATAAAAAAAACCCTAGTATCGGTCTCTAGCATCGGGATTACACTTGCGTAAATATTTCTATTACTATTGCTACCAGATGTGTATTCATTTCATATGCATTCATTTTCATAATGTATTCATTTTCATACAAATGAATCCATTCAAAATCTTGATACAATTTTTTTTTTAATTTATCACTTTAATAACTTAAGTTTATTAAATATAGGATTAAAAAATTTTACTCTATTTTGTAATAATAAATGTCAGACCTTTCCTGTACTCGCAGCCTCTCTCCTCGGTCCTGTGCCTGTGGAAATTAGCCCGTCTTGCCACATTAAATTAAAAATTGGCCTGTCTTGTATAAAAACCAAATAATGATTAAAAAAAAATTAAATGCGATTTCTAAAACATAAACAATGAGCAAATGTACATAGATATGAAGTTAATTTTATTTTCTTCTCTTAATTGCTATCAGAAATTGAAGTTTTTATTTAACAAAAAAATAAGGCTATGATTAGAACATTTTTGAGAATTTTGGTTGTACACCGGATTAAAAACTACCGAAGAAATCTATATATGTGTGTGTGTAGATATGTCTCATAAACATATTTTTACATTTCCAAAATGTTTAAGTGATCCTCATAAAATATAATTAATTTAACATTTAAAATACGGTATTTAAATTTATGGTTTTTTAGCTTTAATAACCTTTCTTATTTAAATTTTTTTTTTTTTTTTTTTTTTTTTTTTTTTTTTTTTTTTTATATATATATAACTGAAAGACTTTGAAAATAGTTTTTAAAAATTGTTTGTTTAACAAATAATAAAATATTTTTTTGGTGCAGTCGTTATAAGCATATGGAAAAGTATTTTAAGAAAGGTTGAAAGCATGTTGGATATCTTTTTTTCCCCCCACAATAACATTTCCTAATCACAATTGTGATTTTCACATGATTTGCTTTAAAATAGTGTGATTCAAAATTTGCAATTTATCATTTTTATGCAAGATATTTATGTATGTTTAACAAGTTGTCATTTTATTCATAAGAATTTCTAAATCAAAAAAACTTTTTTTTTTTTTTTTTTTTTAATCTTTTAAGTTTTGCAGCATTAATGATTGTATTTGGAAATTTAAATTAAATATTCTGTTAATTTACTGTAATTTTTATTGGTGATAATAAAGTTGACAGTGAAATGAATTAATTGGAAAAATAGGCTGTGTAGCAAGTATTAAAATTTTCAAATAGCTTTAATTTTGCTGATTTCATTGACAGAAATGTCTTCATATTATGAAAAGAATTAATAATTATTACTGTGTTTTATATATGTACATATATTATTCTGTTATAACTCTTCTTAGCACATTCAAATCTTTCTACACTTTATTTTTCTTTACATTTCCTTCTTCATATTTAGTGAAACATGGCTTTAGTGCGCCCTGATATTTAAATTTTGTGTACTTGTATCTATTTCTGAATAAACTTTTAAATAAATTATATTTCATACAATTCTTTATAAAACTTCTTGAATATTGTTACATAACAATTTGTATAAAATATAAAATGTGTGAGTACAAGAAATTGAATCCCAGTATAAAAATATGAAATTTCAACAGCATGTAAGGTAATGCAATATTTTTTTAAATCATTACACATACAGTTAGTTATCAAGATAGTTAATAAATTCTCATATTCTATTAAAGATCATAATTTGATAATAATCATTTTAATATAAATGAAGGAAATATAAATAAAAAATAGGATGAAAAAGTGTTATGATTTGAAAAAGATTGTAAATGATGTATAAATATAAAACTGCATCCCCATGTAAAAACATGGAATTTTAAAATCTTGCAATTCTTTTTAAATATTAGCTATAAACACACAAAAATTATAATTAAAGTAAAAGAATCATAGATGTTACTTAGGAATTAATTTATAATTTTAAGCCAATGCATTTTAATAATCTATTTTTTTTAACTCCAATATATTGTATCATTCAACATATATAAATTCATTTTGGTGGCATAAATTTGGTAGGAATATAAAATGTCAATGTATTTATAACATAAAATCTGCCTTATTTTACTAACAGAAACTTTCTTTGAAATCTACATCTAAGATATTTCTGTGAGTTTTCATCTTTTCGAGATATTTTCTCCTCAAAAACAGGGTAGAAGGAATAGTGTGCAGCGCGAGTTCCTCCTAAATCTTCATAGTAACCACTTCTTAGGAATGGGCTGGGAGGAATAGAGTGCGGCGAGTGCTTTCCCAAGGAGGAACGGTGCACACCATTCCTGAATAAAAATTTCCCCATTTTTCCCTAAGCGTAGGGTGCACAATTCCTCTTCCCAGACGTCCGTTAGCTGCACAATCTAACAAGAAATCTGTACAAATTATTCAAAACAAGCTTCTTCGTATCATCACTGCCTGGTTTGTCCGCAACTCTACAATTCATTAAGATTTAAAAATTGATTCTATTGACAACTATATTACAAAACTTTCTAGAAATTTCTTCAATACCATTGCTACTCACGAAAACCTTCTCATCAAGGCACAAACTATATTGAATGGAAAATACAAGTATCCTTTCTCTACTTCTAAATGGAATCGAAGCCTGAAACCACCATAATTTCCTGCTAACTTATTGCTTTTTAGATATTTTACTTCAACGCATATTTACTGATCATAAATTTCTTGTTACGTTTTCATCACCGATGATTTACATTTTTCTTACTTTCTTGTTTTTTTCTCTCAAATCATACGATCACTATTATCTATTTATCATGACTTTTCTTTCCTACTGCCTTCACATACCATTGAGGAGATGAACGCTTCGCGTTCAGGAACTCGACATCTTTATTCAACAATGACGCTGCTTTATCTCAATTTATCCAAATTTTTTTTTTTTTTGTAACAATCAAAATATATTTGCAGAAGTGAAAATGAAAACCCTTAGAAAACATCTCTAAAATTCAAAATTTCAGAAATCACCGAAAAATTCGAAATTCCAGAAATCCCAAATTCTTTTTAAAATACAATAAATGTTGCTTGCACTCTCTGGCAACCAAAGAAGTGTACAAGCACTGGCAACAGAAAGGTAACTTTTTGCTCTCTCTTTGCAATTTTACTAAATCTATGTCAAACTACGACTATTTTTACCTTTAATTAAACCTCTTAACCCCTCTTTGAAATGCTTAAAACTTCAAGGTCCAAAATTCAAAAGGATTATCCCTGGAGCCATCTGGTGGATTCTATTTTCACTAGGGACAAGAAATTTAACCGTCGCAACGGCCAACTGGAAAATAGACTAATCAGGGTACACCTGAAAGTCAAACAAATCCCAGAACACATGAGTGTTTTGGAAGAAATTTTCTCCTCATTCGGCCTTAAAACATCCGATCTAGAAGAAGCAGAGCCAAAACCAAAAGAGATTATAGAACCGATCACTCAGATAATTGATGTCTTACAGAAAGGCGCACTGGAAACGGCCATCATAAGCAGACGTTCACACCAACTAGAAGAAAGACTGAGTCAACTAGATCCAAACAGTGAGGACGCAGCCAAATTAAAAGGCCTTCTCACTTTCTACACAGATCACTACAGGACAAACCTGAAGTTCACCCTAAAGGATATTACTAATTATCCAAACTCATCAGAGGAACTACAAACCATCCTCTACGCAATCGGCAAAAATACCAACTCTTCAACCGAAGAGCCAACGAACCAGATTCTACCAACCTCCGAAGAAGTCTCCATGGAAGTATCAGAAGAATCCCAAAATGAATCTTCATCAACTGAGGAAACTTACAAATTACCACCCAAACGCCTCACCTGCCGAGACCAAACTCAAGATCCTAAAACCCCAGAACCTGAGATCAGTAACCAGTATACCTCATTATCAAATATGAACACTGAAAATAGCGAAGCTATTCCTGAACAGAAGAAGCATATCCTGCCCTTCTTCGTCATCCCCAATGACTCATATCCAGATACCTGCAAATTCCTGACTTCATCCGTAGAAAGTCTCAACATCTCTGTATCAACAAGACACTTTTTAAAACTGACTGTCAACTCAGAGAAAACTACGAAACCCTAAAATCAACTCTGATAAATCAGAATATACTCTTCAAATGCTACAGCCTGAAGAAACACACTCCCCTGAAGGTAGTGATTAGGGGCCTCACCTATTCGGATTTTCGCCTTCACCCAGTACGGACGTGTTTTTCTTCTCTCCTGATCTCGTTTGGTCTTTGCTAATTACTACATGTATGAAGGACGGCGCTGCCTTTTTAAGATAGCTTAGTTCAATAGTACCGTAGTCTTTTTGCATCTTTGTTTGCTTTTATAAAGTATAACAGAAAATAGTATTTTTCAATACTACTCGTCTTTTTGCACTTGTATTTTTTAATTTAAAAATTGATTTTTTTCTCTCTCTGGTCTCGCATGATTACTGTATGGCAAAGATTTCTCGAACTTTTTTTGTGCCCCATTGCATTTTCTTTTTATCAAAAGAATTACAGAAAAAAGGTGTTTTTTTTTTCTAGTACTAATCGAATTTTTATTTTTGGATTTTTCACCTAATCGTGTAGCAACTTTTGCTTGATTGGATGATCTCCGAATCTTTTGATATCAAAGCAATTGATCCTTCAACGATAGATACTTCTCAGTTTGATTATAAAAATTTGATCTCTTGGATAAGAACACTATCTGAAAATTCTGAACTTCGGAATATTTTTTTCATTTTTTGATACGTTCTCTGTGCATTTTTTTAATGAGCATACACCAGATTCAATCCAACAAGCTTACCGTTTAAAGGACCTGGCTCTTGCCGGTCAGAATACCATGGTAGTACACTTGTCGGGAGAGTTACAAGTGCTAACGGATCATTACAAAATAAAAAGGAAAGGTAAGTCTCAAATGCTTCAGTATTTAAAATCCCGTTTGCCTCCTCCTGAATCAGTTGCTCCAGTTAATAAGAAAACTAAACGCACTAAACCTCTAACTTCTTCAAATTCGAAAAAGACTAAATCTTCCCACAATGATATTATACTTAACAATAAATTTTCTGCTCTGGATAATGGAACTGACACTGACACCCCAGCAACAACACTAAATGATTCTGATCATGCCAATGAAATTGAAATCCCAAAAGCCATCAATGACATACAAGTTGATGACGAATTCCCATCACTTAATGGCTCTATGAAGATAAACGATTCTAAAAAGCGCCCTTACATTCCTCCCATAGTAGTCGATAAAGTTAACAACGACAAAAAACTTATGGATGAACTCAATGCTCTTACAAATGAGAAAGTTACAGCTAGAGTTGTCGGTGATAAGTTAAAAATCTTTCCCCAGTCTGTAAAAGCTCACAGATTGATAAGATCTGAAATCACTGACAGACGAAAACTTCAAGCGCACACTTTCCTGCTTCCGCAGGACAAACAGCTTAAGATTGTCATTCGAGGTCTACCGCATGATTATCCCACAGCAGAGCTCGTTGAAGACCTTAGAAATGAATCATTCCATATGGAATACGCTATCCAACTTAAACACAGGGGTGGTAAAGGTAACATTCCCCTCTTTCTGGCTGTTTTGCCAAAAAGCGACCATTCCAAAAATTTCTTCAACCTTGAATTTTTAAACCATTTTAAAATTAAATGCGAACCTTTAAGAAAGAAACCTGGTCCTGCGCAATGCTTCAGTTGCCAACAATTTTTTCACCATTCCAGATTTTGCTCTAGAACCCCAGTCTGTGTAAAATATTCAGGCCCACATAAATCTGGAAACTGTCCCAAACCAAAGGACTCTCCTGCCTGCTGCGCCTTATGTAAGGGTGACCATACTGCAAATTATTCGGGTTGCCCGAGAATCACTGCCAACTTCGTTCCTGTTCCTCCTCCCAAATTTAATATTTGGGAAGATAGATTAAAGCATCCGAAACTCAGGAACAACCTTCAACTCCCAACATCTGCGAACAATATCTCAATGGATAAAATGCTATTGCAAAGATCCTGCAGTTTATTGCCAAGAAACTGGGTGATACGATTGGAATGAATGTTACAATTCTGTAACGCCAGATGAACAGATAGACTTTCTGGGAGGATTATATATTTATGAGATGAAAGAGCATTAGTTGAAAGGGTTAAAAGGAGTGTAAGGGCTTCTCCTGTGAAAATACTATTGCAATTTGAAATCTGTCCTGATAAAGACTCTTGTGAAAAAGAATTGATGGCTGCTATTGAATGCTTAAGTTCTGTATTAGATTTGGTGTCGGTAATCGTCTCCCACTCCACTGAAAATGACCTATAAAAGGGATGTGAAAGACATCGAAAAGGGGACGTTGAAAGAGGAATCGGGAGAGAGAGAACGAAAAGAACCGAAGACGGCGAACGAGAAAAGAGAGCGGGCCGCCCCATCCCCCCGAAATGAAGTGCCGGAGTGCCTAGAAGGGGGATAGCCTGACGCGGTCTCCTAGTGGAAAAGATCAAGTCAAGAGGTTTCTTACCGACACAAAAGTCCCATGAGCAGTTGGCATGGAACATAAGTTGAACAGTGGTACTAGACTTCATTTTCGTCATGATGCCTATGTTCATCATGTTGCTCCTTGATCTCAGCTTCAATACAAGTGAGTGACTGTTTTTATTGTTGAACTTTAATTTTGGAAAAAAGCCCCACTTTATCACCGGTAGCTGGCGTTATCAGGGAATGTGTTTGGGTTGGTGGACCACGCACATGCATTATCTCAGATGATGTTGAACTCATATTTTTTTATTAATTGGGATTACCGTATATATATATATATATATATATTGTATTGGCTAATGCTTATTTAAAATCACTTGTACTAAAATAATTTGTGTGACATATTTTTTTAACTATTTAATTGTAAATATTAATAAACACAATTAATTTATAATAGTTTATTTAATTAATTAATTTATAACCCCTTATTGAAACTCATTTTTTAAATTGGAAATCACATTCGATAGCAAATTATGGCCTAGAACTGGACTAAACCTCTTCCCCACTAACACTCTTCTAAACATCTTCCGAGCGCTCTAGTTATTCAATTATTCATTCATTGAATGCTGTTAAATCTTAAATTGCGTTGCAATGCATTTGCATACGCACATTAAGATAATTTCTGATCGGTGCACCTTTATGTTTAAACGTAATAGACTTTTGCTTTTATCATGTCTTTGAAGTGGTTTAGTTGTTGTAAGGCAGCTGGCAATATAGAGACAGTTAATCTTCATTGCCATAAGCAAGGAATGCACTGCTGTTACTCTTTTAGCACTGCCCAGAAGGCACGTGTAGCTTGAAGATATGCTACTGACGCGAATAACACTATCTCTATAATCTGAACCCCTACAAACATCCAGGTCACCGCCGGGAGTCGAACCCTATGTTATCGTGCACCAGAGCACTAGCCACTCGAACATCAGGCCTCTGAAGTGGTTTAGTTATTCAGATACTTAAAATTTAGAATTTTCTTTTCTTTATACGTAATAAAATATTCTATAACTATTTATCATCAACTAGAAAAGCATCTTATACCAACACCATGATAGCTTGTAATGCTACTAAACTTTTATTATTAATTAGATAAGAGTGATTGTGGGTGACATTAAAAATGATTTTTAGCATGCCCAATTTTCGAAAGGAAAAAAAAAAAAAAAAAAAAAAGGAGTCCGCTTGTATTTCCTCCATTCACTTTAATAACTCTTGAACATTTTTCACATTGTGCCACCATATTCTTTTCATCATATCAATAATACCAAACGGAAGTATTATCAACTGATTTTTTATGTTTTTTAAAGTTGTTCTTATTCATTATTATAGGGTATTATTTATGAGTATATATATATATATATATATATATATATAATAATAAATCTGAAAAATATTTTGAACTCTAAAGTATGATATGCAAATTCAATGTGAATAACAAACTCACCAATTTAAAAAATATCGAAATATTACACACTTTCTTAACAACTACAACCTTGTTTTCACATAAAAGAATTTCTACTTTTTAGATAAAAATTCTGAATAAGAATTCACAGATAAGAACAAGAATTTCACAGATAAGAATTCTTTCCTAGTTAAGAATGCTAAATTTCTAGTAAATACCGAAAAAACGGTATTTAAACTTGTGAATACCGGTATTACAAAATTGTACAAATGGCTCAAAATACCGGTATTCGGTATCCCGGTATACCAATATTGCAATCCCTAGTTCTAATGAACAAAACTCAGTATGATGCTTTTCTATCGATTATTTAAAACTATTTGGATACTTTTATTTTCATAAATCTTGTTCATTTTACTGCATTATTATAAACTTTCTGTGATTTTTATACGTATATATCGTCTAATTAAAAAAATATTGCATTTCTGCATTAAAGATTATTTATTTATTTTTTGATGGGCACAATAACAAACATAAATAGCCATAATTAAAAACATCTTTTTGAAGCCAATCATTTGGAAAAGTTATATGCCAACGGCTCGAAATTGTTTTCGAACTGAGAAATCTCACCTAGAAACTCGATAAATAAGCTAAATCGAATGTTTCCGTGTCAATGTCAGGAATGGTCACGATGTATCCAGACCCAATGAGCCGAACGCGTTGATCTTACCCGATACATTTTTATGTTTGTTTATTAGTCATATGTGTAGAATTTCGATTCAGTGTTTTAGTGTTTACTGTTTTTAGAATAGTGTAATTTTAATTTTGCTAACAATTTGAATGTAGGCCCCTCTTGTGCTTGAGGCCCTAGGTTGAAGCCTAGTTAGCCTATAGGAAAATCCGGCCCTGAGTAGGGCAATAGGGTCGAAATTACATCTCCGACGATGTTCGTTTTTCAGTCTGTGTGGAACTGCTTTAATGGAACTTAACTTATAAATTGAGTTATTTAACAGTTAATTCAGTATGTAAGACACATTTTATATCAGTTCAAGTTTCTTTATTTTACTAAGAATGATTATTTTGCCCTTTAAATTGAAACAATTTTTACTGAACTATAAATAAGTCTATATTTTTGTTTCTTTTATTCACTTAAGGAAATGAGTCCTCAAAATTATATAACAGTGCGCCAAAATTTTTGGCCTTTGTACTAAAAATAATCTACTCATATTTTAGTCTTCATTCAGTCAGTAGAGTCATCATTTTAGTAGCATTCTTTTTGTTTCGCATTTATTTGTTTATTTTTCACAGTAATTCCCTAACAGACTCTGAAGCAGTTCACAGAGAGTCCTTAAGAAGATTTCGAAGAAGCTTTCAGGAACAAAGAGTACATATTTCATGTTATATTAGAGAGACAGAAAGCTGTCTAGAAAGCAGTTCGAGTGTTAACACTAGACATTTACACATGCTCATCGAGTTTATTCTCTTTTGACTAAATAACGCATGTAATTAACTAGGAATTGATTCCTCGTTCACTCACAAATGTGAACTGCTATCGTGTCACAAACGACTCTGCAGGGAATGCAGAAAGTATCTTCTAATGCAGGGATGGGCAAACTACGGCCCGCGGGCCAACTCAGGCCCTCCGGAAGATTCTATCCGGCCCGCGGATAGATTTTTAATTTGCCGGTCCGAGGCAAATTAAAAGAAATATATATTTATGTACTATATATCTATCTACTTTTCTACTTTGATTAAATATTATTTTATTATAAATAGCAAACACAGACAGCTTTCAATAGGTAATGTGTTAAGAGTGGAAGTTCTTTGTTAGTTATAGCTGCAGATTGGCGCCAACTAGCGTTATCTCTTTCTCGGGGAGCAGACATATGGAAATGCAATATAGGTGAATTAGACCTCACATGTGGCAGACTGCGCATTTTAAGCTCCAGCCAGCAGCTTTTTCTTTTGGCGGGAATTCTAATATTAGAGAGTTTTTGTATACCATATTTTAATCGTCCGATATTTTTTCTCCCTAGCGCTCATGCTCATAGGAAACATTATTACAGATACGCATGCGCAATTTCCTATGAGCATGCGCGCTAGGGAGAAAAAATATCGGACGATTAAAATACGGTATGCAAAAACTCTCTATTATTGATTGAGTATGGAAAGATTGCGGACATATAGCATGAAATATGGAGAAATTATTAAAAGTATAGCGTAGCTAGTGCTTGTTTGGTTTCTTCGTGAAATATTTCAACCCCAAAATGGCTACTAAAAAAACGTAAAGTTTATTCAGAGTGCAGTGCTGTTAATGATGAATGGACCTGGAAATATTTTTTTACAGTTGTAAAAGATAAACAAGTGTGTCTCATCTGCAATGAAGCTGTAGCAGTCTTCAAAGCAGGTTGAATTAATTGAGTTGAAATCTAACAATAATCTCAAGCACTTCTTTCTAAATATGCCAAAATTAGAGTCTTACAAATCATAATCGAAAGTAAGTTTACCAAATTTAATATCTCACGCCCAGAAAATCAGTGTTTGCTACATCTTATATATGTGTGTTTTCAACCTTTAACCTTAGAAAGAATTATTTCAGAAGTAGACTGGCAGATGAGCATTTAGCCTCGTTCCTTAGAATCAGTACATCTCACTTCAAACCTCAATATAAGGAACTTTTAAAAATGAAATCGCAATTTCATTCATATCATTACATATTTAAATTGTAATATTTGTGTATTGTTTTTAAAATTTTAGAAAAATTTATCTTGGCCCGATAAACTTTTTTTTCCGATTTTTGGCCCGAGACCGAAAAAGTTTCCCCATCCCTGTTCTAAGGTTTACAATGTCGATCAGATGGTAGCCAAATCGAATTATATTGTTTATGAATTATTACCTTTCCACTAGATATTGTTTATCTCCCTTGGACATATATAGATGGCGCAACAATATGATTTTTCACAAAACGTGTTATATTTTACTATAATTATTCGTGGTCAGCCTATAGAGTTTTTTAACTTGATTCTAAAATAAACTAGGGAAACCAAACAAGAAGTCTATGTCCAACTCATGTCTATGTCAGGAAAAGAGTACGATAAATTTACAGGCCGTAAAGTTTTCTATCAGGCTCCTGGATGATAATGAAAACATTCAAGTTGTCATGTCTGAGAATATTTGTTCAAAATTTTAATGCAAAAATATTGTTTTAATGCAGTAAATCCCTCATTCATTTTCTGCATTTAATGGCTGGGTATTTTTAAAGCCTGAATATAACTCATTACTTTCTCTCTCTCTCTCTCTCTATATATATATTTATATATGCAGTGTATATGTATATATACATCCCCAAAAATTGTCTTACAATTTCAGTGAAGTACAATTCTATCTAGTAATAAAAGTTAATATTTCAGGATGATAATTTTTTAATAACATTTATAACTTTTTCTTAAAAAAATAACATTAAATATTTTAAGATTACCTTGCCCCCCTTTATTTTTCTGGAAAATCAGTAATCAATAAAGTAATAAAACAGTTACTTCTTATTTTGGACAGATGTTCGTTGTTTTCTTACAACAAAGAGATGCTTTTCAATAATGCATAGAGTATAATCAAGTAATCAAGCAAATAGTAAAATTGGACTATTTTTAAATTTGATTTAAACGCAAATTTAAAAAAAAAGAAAAGAAAAAAAAGTTGCATACCATAATTTTCGACATGAATTTACTCCAAAATGTTGAGAGTGTACGAACACTTTTGTGACATGTTTTTTCTCTGTATCTTAGTGTTTTCCTTTTTATAAAAAGGAAATAAATCAATATTTTTTTTTAAAAACTGCTCGGTCGCATGGAGATGGTATGAAAACAACAACAACTATATTCAAATTCAGTTACAGGTTACAACGCTTTATCTATAAATTTTTAAAGAGCGCAAACACTTTTGGGAACCACTTTACATTTATATAGATATATATAGGCATATATATATATACTAGCAGAACCCGGCGTACGTTGTCCTACCAAAAAGATGCATTGTAGAAAATTACATATCGCTAATATATTCTCCACGTTCCAATATATGTACATGCAAATTTTCATGGATATCAATTGAACGGTATGTAAGATTAAATGCTGCAGGACCATATGATGGCAAGTAACATTAAAATGGACAACTTGAACTTATTTTCCATATTCGAATACAGATTATTATCAATTGTCATAGCAATGGATTGAACGATCTGGAAGTTGATATACTGCATCACCATCTGGTGGCGACTTACTACAAAGGCATAAGATAAAAACATTCTCCTTATTTTGTCAAACACACACAAAGAACTAACACGATTTCAGAGCGATCTACCGGGTCCAATTGTGAATTTAAAATATCCAGGAACTTACTCAAACACACACAAAAATTTCGTCAAAATCGGTCCAGCCTTTTAATAGTAGTTCAGTAACAAACATACATGCAGAAGAACCCGATTGCAGCGCCACCTAACGGGTCCAAGTGTGAATTTAAACCATCCAGGGACCCACTCAAACGGACATAAAAATTTCATCAAAATCGCTGGGTATTTTTAAAGCCTGAATATAACTCATTAATTTCTCTCTCTCTCTCTATATATATTTATATATGCAGTGTATATGTATATATACATCCCCAAAAATAGTCTTACAATTTCAGTGAAGTACAATTCTATCCAGTAATAAAAATTAATATTTCAGGATGATAATTTTTTAATAACATCTATAACTTTTTCTTAAAAAAATAACATTAAATATTTTAAGATTACCTTCCCCACTTTATTTTTCTGGAAAATCAGTAATCAATAAAGTAATAAAACAGTTACTTCTTATTTTGGACAGATGTTCGTTGTTTTCTTACAACAAAAAGATGCTTTTCAATAATGTATAGAGTATAATCAAGTAAGCAAGCAAATAGTAAAATTGGACTATTTTTAAATTTGATTTAAACGCAAATTTAAAAAAAAAAGAAAAGAAAAAAAAGCTGCATACCATAATTTTCGACATGAATGTACTCGAAAATGTTGAGAGTGTACGAACACTTTTGTGACATGTTTTTTCTTTGTATCTTAGTGTTGTCCTTTCTATAAAAAGGAAATAAATCAATATTTTTTTTTAAAAACTGCTCGGTCGCATGGAGATGGTATGAAAAAAACAACAACTATATTCGAATTCAGTTACAGGTTACAACGCTCTATCTATAAATTTTTAAAGAGCTCAACGGGCAACGGGCGTACCGGTTACGGAGTTCCTAGGTGGTTTTAAGAACCACAAACCTCCACATCTTAATTGAGTTAAAAAATTTGCACAAAATGTAGTTTCTTAAATTAGAGAATATTAATCAATAAAAAATAAAACAATTAAAATTTAGGAAAAACATCTCTTGCTTGAGAACAATTAAAGCAAGATATAGAAAAAGCTAAAGCCATCGGTACAATTAGGAGTCCGTTGACGATGCCCAAAAAAAAAAAAAAAAAGAAAATAGGTTAAATGTTAAAACAAAAATTTTAAGAAAATAAAAAAAAATAAAAGGAATTAAGATAAAATAAGCTTACATGCATATGAATAACAATTTGCAGCAGAACATAATAAAAAACATACAATAATGGGTCTTCAATTGTGTCTGACAAGTACGCCAACAGATTTCACCATCAGTCAGTTGGTTAACATTCAAGAAAAAACCTAGTCTGAGCTAGGAGAAAATACATTTTTTATTTAGATACTTACAAAATAAGTAGGTGGTTGAGTTTTAATGCGGTGATGAGACCAGAGCAGTATTAAATTATCTATTGAGTTAAGTTAAAATATTAAGACTAATAATGAACCATTAGATGAAAAGACAAAATTATATGAAAACAGAATTAGTTGGTAAACAGCAAACAAAACTGGAGTCAGGCATTGGCTGTTAAGTGCATCAATGAAGTTAAGCTTTAAAAGCAAAATTTAAAACAACTATTTGGCGTAGACTAATAACTAGAAATTTAGGAACTAATTAATTAAGGACTTAAAATTAAATTTAACAAAAATTAAAAATTAAAAGTCAGGTAGTCATGTTCTAATTTAAGGTGCACATCGTAGCAAATAAAAACAATTAAAATTTAAATTGCCAAAGATTGCAGCTCAGTTTCGCTTGAAGTGATCATAGTGACTAGTCAGCAGCCACAGCGGTAGAATCGGCAGTTGCAGGATAAAAAAAGAGCACAAACACTTTTGGGAACCACTTTACATTTATATAGGTATACAGGTATATATAGGTATATATATATATATATATATATATATATATATGAATACATATATACTAGCAGAAACCGGCGTAGTTGTCCTACCAAAAAGATGCATTGTAAAAAATTACATATCGCTAATATATTCTCCACGTTCCAATATATGTACATACTAGTTTTCATGGATATCAATTGAATGGTATGTAAGATTGAATGCTGCAGGACCATATGATGTCAAGTAACATTAAAATGGACAGCTTGAATATATTTTCCATACTCGAATACATATCATTATCAATTTTCATAGCAATGGGTTGAACGATCGGGAAGTTGATATACTGCATCACCATCTTGTGGCGACTTACTACAAAGGGATAAAATAAAAACATTCTCCTTATTTTGTCAAACACACACAAAGAACACACACGATTTCAGAGCGACCTACCGGGTCTAATTGTGAATTTAAAATATCCAGGAACTTACTCAAACACACACAAAAAATTTCGTCAAAATCGTTCCGGCCTCTTAACAGCAGTTCAGTGACAAACATACGTGCAGAAGAACCCGATTGCAGCGCCACCTAACGGGTCCAATGTGTATCTAAACCATCCTGGGACCCACTCAAACAGACATAAAAAATTTCGTAAAATCGGTCCAGCCTTTTAAGAGTAGTTCAGTGATAAACATGCATGCAGAAGAACCCGATTGCAGCGCCTCCTAACGGGTCCAATTGTGTATCTAAACCATCCAGGGACCCACTCAAACAGACATAACAAATTTCAACAAAATCGGTCCAGCCTTTTAAGAGTAATTCAGTGACAAACATACATGCAGAAGAACCCGATTGCAGCGCCACCTAGCGGGTCCAATTGTGTATCTAAACCATCCAGTGACCCACTCAAACAGACATAAAAAATTTCATCAAAATCGGTCCAGCCTTCTAAGAGTAGTTCAGTGACAAACATACATGCAGAAGAACCCGATTGCAGCGCCACCTAACGGGTCCAATTGTAAATCTAAACCATCCAGGGACCCACTCAGACGGACACCAAAAATTTCATCAAAATCGCTCCAGCTGTTTAGGAGGAGTTCAGTGGCAAACGCATACAAAGAAATATAGAATATACACAGTCCAGTCACATTAAAGTGACCACCACCTACTTTCGACGTCAACGTGAAATAACCAATCACAAAAGGCAGGTGGAAGCACATTGCAGTGGTGTGTTTATAATGAATTCCACTTAATACCACTTGAATACCATTTAATACCACATTCCACACTCCACTTAAAGCCAGAATATACAAGAGTGTACATTTTGGCTTTTGACAGGTGGTAACATTAATGTGACTGGACTGTGTAATATGAATAATCTGAACATGTATATGCATTTTAAGGATTTAGTTTCATGATTTATTTAATTATTTCAATTCCTTCCATTAGCTCACACTCTCCCTATATATATCTTGTTCAAATTTTCTATCGTTAATAAAAAACTTTTTATTCATCCACTCAAATTCAAGTAAAATTTTTTTCAACTTGTAGTGGATGACACTTGATGTTAATACATTTGTTTCAAATATTAATTCAGTAATTAAATTGAATTAATTAACTTTAGTTTTTATTTAGATTTAAGTTGCATATATCTACCAATATCCAGATAAATACTATCCAGATAAACTTTAAAAAAATGAATGAAAATTATTTATAAAGGAGTTTTTGCAATAGAATGAAAAAAAGTAGGAATGGATTAACATTTTTTTTTTCTATATTACTTGTTTTTGTTATATAGAAACACAAATGATCAATGATATTTATAACTGTTCAACAGCAG
Source organism: Caerostris darwini (assembly GCA_021605075.1). Classification (NCBI taxonomy): domain Eukaryota; kingdom Metazoa; phylum Arthropoda; class Arachnida; order Araneae; family Araneidae; genus Caerostris; species Caerostris darwini. The sequence goes on from BPLQ01007821.1 coordinate 132,882, forward strand.
AAGTGCTGAACATCATTGATACATATAACATCATTGATATCATCACATACATCATTGATAGATATAACATCATTAACATGTATAGCATCATCATAACATCATAGCATGTATAGATAACCATCACATACATCATTGATATCACCACATACATGATTATCACATACATCATTGATATATACGCCATTGACACATATAACATCATTGATATCATCACATACAGCATTGATTCATATAACATCATTGATTTGATCACATATATCATTGATACATATAACATCATTGATATGAACACATACATGTAGTGGAGGACACTGGATGTTAATACAGATTTTTCAAATATTAATTCATTCATTAAATTAAATGAATTAATTTTAGTTTTTGTTAGATGTAAGTTGCATGTATCTACCAATAGATGGTGCCAGTTAAACTTAAAAAAATGAATGAAAATTATTTATAAAGGACTTTCTGCAATATAGTGAAAAAAAAGTGGGAATTGACTTAAAATTTTTTTTTTTATATTACTTGTTAAGTATTTCGTCTGTTCCTAAAATTTCTCAATAAGTACACTAATTATTTTTGGATAGATAAAAGGAAACAATTTTAACAATAACTTATACATTCATGATTCATAGTTAGCAAAAAATAGTAAATATTTATGAAAGAACAATAAAACATTTTCTTCCTTATTTACATACGGAAATACATAATATAGACAGATTTCTCCATTTTAAAAAAAAATTTCTTATTAACTGAGTGAGAACTCGGACATAAAATAATAGCTACAATATTTCACAAATGTTTTCGCTTACGTGTTAGTCTTGCTATAATTACAAGAAAAAAAATAGAAATAATTAGAAATTTGAATGACTTGATAATGAAAATAATAGGTAATATCATTTAATACAGTATGGTTTATTAGATACAATATGATTTTTCATTTATTTAACTTCTAGTTTCGCAATTATTTCTATTGCAAATTTTTCTATTTTATTACTTTTTAAACTTTAAAAAAATTTGAAGGTTTATTTTTAAAATTAAATACATTTCCGATTATATACCTATATGTAACAGTTGGGCTGAAAAGTTGGTAGGCTGACACATAGATGGCGCGACTAGTATTAAATCCATATGATTTTTAGTTAGCCCTAACCTTCAAAAGACACATGTATAAATTTGACAGCTGTTGCACTATTAGTATGGGAGTTAGAGCATTTTTAGTGTTCATCACATGCAGCCCACTCGGCTGACTGTCGTTTGGACTCCGGTCTGAAATGATGGAGCCATGTTTCATCCATTGTCACATATCGACGCAAAAATTCGGGTTTATTACGATTGAACAGCTCGAAACACTGCTTAGAATAATCAATTCATTGTTGTTTTTGGTCGATTGTGAGCTCGCGCGGCACCCACTTTGAACAGAGCTTTCGCATATCCAAATATTCATTCAAGATGTGTCCAACACGTTCCTTTGATATATTTAGGGTCTCAGCTATCTCAATCAACTACACTTTACGGTTATCAGAAATTATTTTGTGGACTTTTTTTTATGTTTTCGTCGGTAACAGCCTCTTTGGGGCGTCCACTGCGTGCATCGTCCTCGGTGCTCATTTCGCCTCGTTTAAATTTAGCAAACCACTTCTCTACGGTTGATTTTCCTGGTGAAAAGTCCGAATAATGTTTATCAAGCCAAGCCTTGACTTCAATAGTATTTTTTTTTCGCCAAAAAGTAATGCTTTATTAACACACGAAATTCCTTTTTATCCATTTTTTTCAAACTAACGAAAGTTGCTTCACTAAAAATGCTATAACTCACATACTAATAATGCAATAGCTGTCACATTTATACACGTGTCTTTTGAAAGTTAGGGCTAACTAAAAATCACATGGATTTAATACTAGTAGTGTCATCTATGTGTCAGCCTATGAACTTTCCAGCCCACCTGTTTTTAAACGAGACCACCCAGATTTTTAAACCCTCTCGTCTTATATAAGACGAGAGGGTTTAAAAATCTGCCCAAAGTTCAAATCAGTATATAAGCCGAAAAAAAAATATATATATATTTTGCGTATGAAAAGGATATAAATTCTAGTATAAAAAGCATTGAAAGTGATTATATACATTTAGACATTTCAATGAGTGAAAGTGAATTTGACGAACTATTCTGACACGAACTTTGAAGATTTCCTATGACTTTTTTTTTTACTTCTTGCATATAGGCTTTCGTATTCTACTCAAAACACCCGAAATGTAAGTTAAAAGGTTAAAATATTTTCCTTTTTCCGCTGTTACATTTATGTGCTAATTATTTGAAATATTCTATTATTATTATTTCTGGTGTACATTTTGGCAACTTTTCCATCAGCCGAGGGCAATTTTCGCCAACATCAGATTTTTCGTTTTGAAAAAAAAAAATAAAGATAAACAATTTCGGAAATAAAATAACTCATTCTCCTGAAAATGCTCAATTTTAAATGAAATATATATATATTTTTCATAAACTTAAAAAACATAGACTAAATAAATAAAAAAGTGATATATTTTACGATAATTGGCAATTTATAATGAAGATTATGAACAAACTTGTCTGCTCTACATTAATTTTTCATTGTAAATAAGAAATATTTTTTAAACACAGTTTGCCATATAAAATAAAGTTGTTTTTTAATAAAATGTATTATTTTTTTATTTAGCGTTTATTACATAGAATTAGAATATTTTTGTGACTAAATAATACGAGCATACATAGCTCAGAATTCAGAAATTAATTATTAATCTTCACTTTGAAAAAAACTTGCATTTAAATAAATTTAAACAGATAGTTTAATATTTCAAAAGTGTTTTTATTATAAAAAATATATAACGCACAGTATTTAGAATAGCAAATATTTCAAGGTGGTTGTTTGTGGCTTGAAATGAAATCGATGCTCATATTAAAAAAAAAAAAAAAAAAAAAAAAAAAAAAACCTGTTTCTAAGGTTATCGGCTACTACACAAAGCAGAATCACAAGATAGTTAAGAAATATGTGTAAGTTTAAATGTAATTCTATCAACAACGTATCAGTCGAATAGTAAGGAAAAAATTCTTCATTAGTATAAAGAATTAAAAAATACTATTTTATTTTGATAAAAACATAAAAAAAAAGCTTTTTTAATGTGTTATATTTCTATTAAAAGCAAATGTAATACAATGGGAATTAGTGGTTATGTGATGGTTTAGTTTTGTTAAATCTTCTTCTTTGTCAGTCACCATGAGCTTCCTCCATCCGACTCTGTCCGGGCAATAGATCGCCATCTGTTGATTCCCAGACCCTTTATATCTCTTTCGACTGAATCAACCCATACTGGTGAGGTGGCCTTCCTGTTCTTCGGGTGCCTTCAATTGTTGAAAAAGTAACTTTTTTAGTTGGATTTGAATCGTTATATCTGGAAATGTATAATAATATTAAGTTATGTATAACATTAATATATATCTATATACACAGTTCAGTCATATTAATGTGACCACCACCTACTTTTGACGTCAACGTGAAATAACCAATCACAAAAGGCAGGTGTCAGCACATTGCAGTGGAGTGTATATAAAGAATTCCACTTAATACCACGCTCCACTTAAAGAGAGAATATACAAGAGTGTATATTCTGGCTTTTGCAGGTGGTCACATTAATGTGACTGGACTGTGTATAATAAGTATTATGTCTAATAATATTATGTGTCTAATAATGTTATATCTAAAAAATCATCTAATACGACTTGCTTTTATAACTACCGAAAGCATTTTAAAAAGACAAATAATTGCATTAATTAAACATGGTGATAGAGGGAAAATATTATTCCTTGGAGTAGGTAAATTCGAATTTTTTGATAGTATTATGGATCATTAAAATTTCACTTAAATTCATTACAATTTACTTAAATTTATTACTTTCACTTAAATTTCTTAAATGAAAATTTTGGTCTACAAATAGACTCGTAATTCTACCAAGATAGCAATTCTTAGCATACTATCTTGAATGTTCGATTGTGAGGTTTCGCCAAAATTGAATAACTGTTATTAAAATGTCCCCTCAGTCAACAAATCTTAATTAAATAAAAAATATTTTACCATAATTTGAAAAGACAATCCGAAAATTTCCGGAACATTTCATCGAAACAATAGTTGAAATGCGCTATGCATGAAATTTGATACAAAATAGTTCCATATTTTGCAAACATATTACTTAAAATACATCGCAAGACGATTATAACGTGTTTTCAAAGCCCATATTTTTTTAATACTTCAGTTGTCACTACTTTGACCATTATAAAATAAATATATTTTGTTAAAGTGTAGTAAATCTCACGGGCCGGAAAAATGTCCAAATGTTCCGCGGGTTGGCCACCCTTGCTTTAATCAATGACGCTAGTTTCACAACTGTTGGATTTATTTATTTGTTTATTGTTGCGTTACCAATAGCAACGCCTTATTCATTCGGTTTTAGACGTGTCGTTGACGTAAGGTGTTTTTGCAAATGTCGTGTTTATAATGTTCAGGTTCAACGAAGGCGCCAGATCATGCGACTCTTGTATTGTAAATAATAAGATTTTCATCTTTTCCCCGTTCTGAACAATTTCGTTCTTTTAAAAAAGAACGAAAAGAACAAGGATTGACGTCAAAGCGGATCTTGTTAAGTCATTTCGAAAAGTCGTTCCAGTTCTCCGCGTATCACGAAGAATTTCGCTTGATTTAAAATTTGGCGTCATACAATGAGGACATCATGAGAATGTAGACCACGGATGGGCAAACTACGGCCCGCGGGCCAACTCCGGCCCACCGGAAGGTTCTATCCTGCCCGCGGATAGAATTTTAATTTGCCAGTCCGAGGCAAATTAAAAGAAATATATTTTATACATTATATATCCATCTCCTTTTCTTCTTTGATTAAATATTATTTTTTTCTGTAATTTTGAATAAACTGCATTTTGAGTTCGGACGCAGATTTCAAGATTTCAGTGCCATTCAAACAGAATTGGATATTTTTACCGTGCCTTTCAACTTAAATTGTGAAGTAGTGAGGTCAGATTTGCAGGTTGAATTAATTGAGTTGCAATCTGACAATCACCTCAAGCAGTTGTTTCTAAATATGCCAAAGTTAGAGTTTTACAAATCATTATCGAAAGTGAGTTTCCCAAATTTAAGATCTCACGCCCAGAAAATCAGTGCTATGTTTTCTTTATCTTATATCTGGGAACAAACGTTTTCAACTATGAACCTTATAAAGAATTATTTCAGAAATAGACTGACAGACCTATTCCTTAGAATCAGTACATCTCAATTCGAACCTCAATATAAGGAACTCTTAAAAATAAAATCGCAATTTCATTCATCTCCTTCACATATTTAAATTGTAATACTTGTATATTGTTCTTAAAATTTTAGAAAAATTTATCTTGGCCAGCAAAACTTTTTTTTTTTCCAATTTTTGGCCCGCGACCGAAAAAGTTTGTCCATTACTGATGTAGACTATATGCTCATATACTCAAGGTCACGTTTAATCCCTCAATGAAGTCGATAAACAGATCAGCGAATTTCCTGGACAATTCTGGGACATTTATGTATCGGCACATCGAAAATGTATCGGCAGTACAAAGAAAATCGGATTATGCGAAATAATTAATAATTTTTTATAAGATTTTATGTAGTCAATTACATAACAATCATTTTTTTAACACAGACATTAACTAATTTGTTTTTTATGGACCCCGAAAAGATATTAAATGGTTAGCTGTTAAATACAGGGCAGTAGTAAATTTTATATAAATATAAACTAAATATTTAAGTAAGTATAAGTATTAATTATTATTAAGTATAACGAGTATTAAGTATATCAAGTATTTAAGTATAACAAAGTTAAAAAGATTTAGCAAATATTCAATTCAATAAAGTAAACAGTTAAATATTTGATATACAGTATAATGAAGTATAATATACAGTATAATGGAGTCCAATGCAACGCGAGGAGTGACTATATTATTATATAGAAAAATTATTTGCATCAATTTCTCAAATATTAAATTGTAAACAATTTCATAACATTGATTTAAAAATCAAGATTTTATTATTTTAAAATTAAGTTAGAAATCAAGAAATTAATTATTACTTAGAAAAATATTTTCAAGAAGATTTAAATTATGAATTTAATGAATATCTGAAGTTACTGTTGTGATATGGTGTAATACATAAAAATTAACTACACGAAAAATTATTTTAAAGGTAAATGAAATATAAACTTAAGATATAGTAAGATTAGATTAAAAAGATTTAAAATAAAATATGCTAAATGCTGAAAATTTAATAATTTAGTGCAGTTTTATTTCATCTTAAAAGCTGAGAATCAAACGAATATATATATTTTTTATTTCTGAGATAATCGAATTAAAATAAGACAAGTAATATAAAAAAAAATGTCAATTGTTTTATGTCAATTCCTACTTTTTTTTCTCTATATTGCAAAAAGTCCTTTATAAATAATTTTAATTCATTTTTTTTAAGTTTCTCTGGCGCCATGTATTGGTAGATAAATGCAACTTAAATCTAAAAAAAAAACTAAAATTAATTAATTAAATTTAATTACTGAATTAATATTTGAAAAACTGTATTAACATCAAGTGTTATCCACTACGAGTTCGAAAAAATGTATTTGAGGTTGAGTGGATGAATAAAAAGTATTTTATTAACGATTGAAAATTTGAACAAGATATACATATATAGGGAGAGTGTGAGCTAATAGAAGGAATTGAAAAAAGAATAAATTGTTTTCAATTTTTTGTCGGCAGATGGCAGCACCATAAGTGGGAGGAGTGCATTTCGAAAATCATTCCGGTCAGATTTCATGTCGAATATTCGAAGCGAGTCGTTTGACAGGGACGCGGTGAATCGTCTGCAGAGAAACAACAGCATGTGGCAGTCAGAATACAGTGAACACCTGTTACTTCAACATCAGATTTCGTCTTCGCTTTCAAAATGATTAAAAAGTGAAATTCAAGCTTTGATTCTCGTAAGTAAACTTTTTTGTAATCTTGATTCTTCGGAAGAATGATCTATTATTTATTCCGAGAATTTAAACATTTGATTTCTGGGACAAATTTTATTTTTGTTCTCGATCAAAAATTTTTTTTTACTTGTTTGCTTGAATCTGTTTGTTTCGCATGGGATTTGTAAAGGTTTAATTGAAATTATTGTTTTAATTTTTTTTAAATATTTTTTGCACTATTTTGATTTTTAAATTAATGTTCTTAATTTTGTTAATATTTTGAAAAAAGAATAAATCATTATTGTTTTCAAAAAATTTATTTAATTTTAGTTAATTAAAATAATGAAATATTATTGTTCTATAAATCAATATTAAATTATTTAATTTATTGATAAAAATAAAAATTATTACAAATTCGAATTTTTTAATTTCTTAGGTTATATTATAATAACTTGAATAAATATTTGAAATTAGATTGATTTTTTTATTTAATGAGCAAAACCAAGATAAATTTATTTATTTGTTAAAAGATCTATAAAAAAATTGCTTTCTTTTAAAAGGAGATTAAAATACTTAACTTCAAAATTATCATTCAATCATTTATTTCATAGAATAAATGCATCAATTTGATTTTTAAAGCAAGTGCAAGTTTATCATTAAAATTACTTTCTTTTGTAAGCAATATCTCATTCAAAAATATTTCTACGCAATTCTAGTGTATAAAAAGAAATAAATATATTCTTATACATCTATTTGGAAAAGTTTCATTAAATAATTTTAAAGTAAATCGTATTTCCTTGAGACAAATTTGGATATCAGGATGTCAAAATCATTTAGTTATATAACATAAGCAACCCAAATATTATATGATTATTAGATCCTAAAAAATCTGTTATTCAAAAATGAAACAAAGGAACATCATAAGAAACCACGGCAGGCTTAAAAAAATATAAAATTAAAATATTACATGTATTTTTTTTTAATTAAAGAATTATAATTACTCAAATATTGATGATAAAAAATATAAAATTGTAATAGTTTATGCATTTTTTAAATTAAAAGAAATATATTAATTCAAATATTGATGATAAAAAATAAAAAATTGGAATAGTTTGTGTATTTTTTAAATTAAAAGAAATATATTTATTCAAATATTGATGACAAAAAATATAAAATTTGATAAAAAATAATACATAACGTTTTATTCGTTATTATTAATAAACACCAACACACATTTTAAGACGATCCAAAATATACAAGCTTAGTTCTATTAAAATGAATCTTTTGGATTTCCGATATATGTTATTAAAATCAGGCATGCTTAGATCTAGTGCTGTTTATATCCCATTGTTGTTTTTCTAATAGATTATCTCGTAATATTATCTTAAGAAACATAATATACTCCTTTTTACCTTACGAATTATAATGCATAATATTTTTGAAAATTTTTCAGTTTTTACTGAAATTTTTAAACATGGAGCATGATACAGCTTTAATTTAATAAAAGGTAAATATTTTATTAAAATTTAATATTTTTGAGCAAATATTTTACTTAATATTTTCTAATTTATTGCTGACCAGGAGATAAGAACCTTTTCCTATAACATAATAGCCTGATACAGAGTACCAATCTGCGCAATTTTTTATACTCTTAATATAGGTATCGCCAAAAACATGTTCATTTTAAAATTATGTTAAAGCAACATAGATGTGATTTTTAATAATAATATATTAAAATGAGCAAACATATTTCGGTCAAGACATATTTGGGAACAAACATTTTTAGGTATGAATATATATAAAAAATCGATAAATATAACCATTTGGCTAGTCACTTTAGCGTTTGGTTACCACAAAAATCAAACAAAGTACTAAAATACTTATTAAATTAATATTATACAAACATCAAATTACCTATTTACTTTTTAATTCTACATTATTTATTTATTACTTTTCTTATTCCACATTATTTATTTATTTTTTTTATTATACATAATATATATTAAATAATCATTTTCCCACAACATCCTGTGAATATTTTCGGCCTGCAATCTACATATCAGTACTCCCTGATATAGAGAAACAAATTAATTCACAAAAAGAAAATTGCTTCAACATTCCTTTAATAATAATAAAAGATAGAAAAAAAATTAGTTTATAGTAAAACAAAAACAAAATTGACAAAACTTTAAATTATTTTTAATACACCTCGTCAAAAATGTATTGAAAATACTAATAAATTCTATATGCAAATATAACACGGTTTAAAGGCAAAACAACGTATAAGATAGCGTTTTCTCAAGTCCACAGCAGTATATTGTTTTTTCGTTTTGTCAAAACATCCCGAATCGTATTAGATATGTACAGCCTTATAGAAATCATGTTGTTTACCATGTTTGCAAGTTGCCTGCATTCTGTGTTCATAAAAACTGAAAACCTTCATTTATTACTTTTCTCTAATGATCTCAAGGTAATAACAACCATAAAAACCTATTTTATTACAATAAACTCAGAAAGGGACTATGCCGAGATTGAATTTTTAATGAAGTAATATTTCTTTTATTTTTACTCCACTAAATTGCGTATCAAAAATTCTTCTTTTGATTAAATATGGTTTTCACTGATCCAACACTTAGTTATTCTTTCTTGATTTCTTAATTGACTGCATGTTTGTTTGTAATTAAAAAAATATATTGTCTTCAACTTCTGAGCAATTTTCTCTCATTTTTAAAAATATCTGTGCCCATCTATCCTATAGTGAAATATATTTTTAATTTCATTCTCTATCAGTACTTTTTTATTATTGGTCACCTTCACCGAAATGTTTTTATATAACGCTGCATTCTAAATATTTTAATAAAGCGCATATAACATGTGAAAACAAAAACCAAATAGATTGACATTGAGAATTTTTTGTTTTTATTTTAACTTTTCAGTTATAAGACATTTTATTTTTGACTAGTTTATAACTTATAATTACAATACTAAAAATAACAAATTGAATTGACAAAAAAAAAAAAAAAAAAAAATAGCACGTTACCAAAAAGAAATGTAATTCCTCAATTTTCTTTTTTATTTATTAAATTATGAACTCTTTAAGATAATCTAAAAGTGAAATTATTACAAAGGCCACCTTTGTAATGTATTACCAGAGATTTCAATATGCTATTAAGACTGTTCTATTATTCAATGATAAAATCCTTTTTTTTTTTTTTTGCAATAGCTTTTTATTTTTATTAAATAATGGGTTTTAAGGAACCTTTTTTTTTATAAATCAAAAGTACTCAGCGCTAAACGAAATCTCAAAAGAAAGGAAAAAACAGAAACGTCTTGGATCAAAATTGTAAAAAAAAATTATCTAATATTTTTGTTAAATGAATTATGTGTATACATTAGCTTCAAACAGAAGAATTGAATATAATTGAAAAAGTAATAATATTTTAAGTATATATTTATTGTTATTCAATTTAAATATTGTGAAGATTTTTTATAATAAAATAGTATGTTTACACCTTAAAAACTTTATATAAATAAAATCGCAGCACTTAAAAAAATTATATTCAATAACCTATATATAAATATCCCCACTAGTTGATGCCAGTGCAATAATAATAATGTTATAATATTTATAAAGTTAAAGAACATATGATGATGAACGCTTATATATATTTTCAAAAGAATTATTCAAAGAAAAAAATTATTAAAAAAAATGTAAATATTGATAAAAAATTTTGTACACTAAAAACACATTATCATGAAATTTTTAAAAGTAAAATTTTCTTATTATAACGCTAATTGCTTCCAATTTTTTAAAAAAAAAAAAATAATATTCAATCGTCTTCCGAGTTTTATTTTATATTCTTTACTATATTTTATACCACTTAAAAATCTCTTGATTATCATAAATAAAATACATAGAATGTGTCTTAATTTTCTATGGATAATTGTTAATAATTTTCTATGTTAATCCTATCAATAAAACAGTTTTAATATCATCAGCATTTTTTGCAATTTGTCTATAAATTATGTAATATTTATTTTAAATAAGTACATATATTTCTGTGTATAGCTGAGAAAACTTTTGTTAAAGCTTAAATACAGGGGTTGACTTACATGTGGATAACTCTCGAAAAACGTAGACACTTTTCCGTTAGCCATGCGCAAGTGATAAATCACTGAATAAAATACTTAATTAAATAAATTATTCGTTTTATGAAAAAGAAAAGGATTTTTCCAATTTTCGAAATTGTTTATATTGCTGGTTCGTCGCAAAAACGAAAAACTCTGATGTTGGCTAAATTTGCGCCTATCTAACTGGAAATTTCAAAAACGTACTCGAAATAATAATAGAAAACTGTAAATAATGAATGTTGAAATATTTTTTTCAATTCGGTTTATAATACGGGTTAATAACTCTGGTAAAGATTTTTGAAGAAAAAGCGCATTCCCGTCTTATGCATTTTATCAACTTACATTCGGAATTATATGGTAATAGTAATTATAGTTAACGGAATCAGTGGTTCTCAAATGGTGCACCGTAGGAGATTTCTGGATGCGCTCTGTGGTATTTTAGAAAAATATGCGCCGAGATAATAAAATAACTACAGTTATTCTTTTTCTTTTTCAAATACATTTTTATTACATACCATTGATCTTTCTGGTTGCCTTTTCTCCTTTCTTCACATTGAAAAATCGCCAAACATCAATAATACATCAAAGAAGGTTTCCGAGAATCTAGGAACTGGCACTTTCATGGTTGACTACTAGGAGCGCTGGTGTCTATGTGATTTTCAATGCTAAAAATTTCCATTGCAGCTTCTGAGACTCCGCCTTTGAAAGTAGTAGTCTGTGGAGATGACTATCTGTATACAAAAGTATGAAGCTTTAGTGACAAATGCTTATTTCTCAGAAATTTGTATTAGTACGCCTACAATTGCTTGTATTATTTTAATGGGCCCCAACTTCAAAAAGTTTGAGAACCACTATTATAGATAAAAGGGAGTTTGTAAAACAACCTCATTTTTATTATTATCTACAGTTAAAACTGTTTTTTAATTTGATGTGCCGAGTCTACAATTTTCCATTTTTTTTAAAAAGACCTATAGAATTGTATTCATGATGAAATGTGGCTAATTTGTGATCACTTATTCTATACACGGACGTGTGTAACTGTATTTGTTGCATTTATCACACATGTTATGCCTTACGGTATTATCAGCTGCACTACTTTGTAATTCATCGCAATTTTTCTCCTATAACCTGTGATATTTTAATTGAGTGTGGATTATAGGCCATTGCTTATAATACGCGATGCTTATTTATTTATTTATTTATTATATAAATATATGCATATTTTTTAATATTATAGTTAAACTTTAATTCTAAAAAAGTGTCTCCTAATATTACTGTTCACCGTACAATTTTATTTATAAGGTTTTAGAAGTGATCACACACAGATCTTTTTTAAAAATAAAATGAGAACTTATGGTAGCTACAGATGATGGAAGATAGACGCATTCCTATGAAAGGAGACAAGATAGGTTACGCCTTATACACCGATGTTTGCTAGTAAATAAAAACGCCCAGATACGAAGTAATAAATATTCAAAAAAATTCTTTTTGGAATGTTTGGTAAATATTTCGAATGTTTTTTTTCCCTTGCACGGCATTCATTTTTCTTTCTTTTGAACTTGTTTCCGCCATGTTGAATCAATTACCTTGTTGTTATTATTATGTTTGTTATTATTTTGTTTTCGAAAACACTCTTAAAAATTGAAATTTTTTATTTTAATTTAAAAATACAACAACAGTTACTAAAAAAAGATATCTTTATTGGCAAAAGTTATTTTAATAAAAACGAGTGAACAGGTGCAAATCCTCCGTAGATTAATATTCCTCTTCGGAATTTATTATATCGGTTTATTTTAACCGTCGAAAATTATGATTGCAGATTATAGGCAAATAATTATGGTAATAACTACCTATGAAAAATACATTCTATGTAAAAAAATCCTATCATTATCATTGCATCTCATACAATAAAATGGACTCATCATATATAATAAGTATGCATTATATCATTATCGTAATGCATAAATAAAGAACTTGCACAAATAAATTTACTGTTAAGAAACTAGATCAGTGGTTCTAAAAAGGTGCGCCCGACCGCATTAGTGTAGCTTAGAAAATTTCCAGGTGGCCCTCTGGTATTCCAAAGAAAATGTGTCCAGATATAAAAATAAGTATAGCTACACTTTTACTTGTCAATTTTCCTGTTCAAAAGCTGCTTTTACTAAAAACAGCTAATGTTTCTTATTGCTTTTTACTTCTTTTATTCACATAAAAAGTGCCAAATAGCGGTAATGCGTCAATATTTCCAAGGAACTAGGAGTGGCCACTTCCATGGCTGGCTACTAGAAGTGGTAGCGTCTATGTAATTTTCATTGTTAAAAAAATTTCCATTGCAGCCTATGGCACTAAGTTGTGGATTTGATCATTTAATATTAACTGAAGAAGAACTAGTAGCTGTATCGACTGATCGTGGATTGAGGATTAAACATAAGGATTTGTCTATTGGAAACTTCTTTAAAAGGAGAATGCGTGTTAGTATCTCAAAAAGCTTTGAAAATTTTCAATATCATATTCGTGTCAATTAGAATTTTTTACCCTCATCACAATGAAGTGTGAAAAGAGAGCAAATCTTCAATGTATTGACGCGAAAATGATAGATTTTTTTTCAAATATATGCATAAGAACATGCATACATTGAAGAAATCACTACGAGACTTTAAGCTCTTGTTTCTCATAAACACGAGAATAGATAAATTTAAAGTGCATTTCATTTCATTTTTTGATCGCATTATTTTTTTTGTAATATTTGACTTCACTATTCTAATATATTTCTCAAAATTTTGTATAGAGTGCACTTACAATTATTTGTAGGATTTTAAATGCCCCCGACTTCGAAAAGTTTGAGAACTGATGAAAGTTTGATTAGAAATACTGCTTTCAGCGATTCTTTAGTCGTTTTATAATCTCCTAAGGAAAATCTTACTATTCTACTGCCTCATAGACTGCTGAGGGATTTAGAATCTCATTAACCAGTTTCGATATTGAACGAACTACAGGAATTTTGCCATGTTGTTTAGCATTGATTTTCATCTGTAGCAGTGCCAATTCCTCCGTGGCGAACGCCGATGCAATCTTGATCTTTTCATCGCCTTCATCGCCAAAATCAATCAAATTATGTCTAATAACAGATATTCCAACATATGTATCCACAATACCTTCAATTGCCCTACTAACAATTTTAAACGACATTTTATGTAAGGGCTGGTTTGCATTACTTTCTCTTCTGGCATCCAACAGTTAGGCATTCTGCAATCAACACCGTCTACTTAATCATCAGGACATTGTAGACTTCCTGTTCTTGTACTCTATCCAGAGGATTATCTCTCCTTGACACCTCCATCCTCATTTGATTCACTCTTGATTATGTTAGCCTTCCTGCCATTCTGAGGGCGACGTAAACGCAAATATTACGCTCATCCACATTGGTAATATTTTGGCAATTTTAAGTTGTTCCCGATGTTGAAACGAAAACTCTTGACCCCAACTTCCACTGTGTGTTGGAGGTTCTGAATTGGCTGATATTGATTTCCTTTCGAACTTCTCAACTCTACCATTTGACTTCGAGACGAGGTGTGTAAAATGATTTCCCGCTTCCCCGGATACTATCGTAATCATCCAAAAAGTCAGCCATCTTTGATGACGAAATATATTTTATCCAACTGTCAATAAAATGTTTCCGCATTTAATTGTGCACCCTCATCTTGAGTTGATCGGTAATCTTCAAGTATTTTAATGAATTAAAATCATTCACTCCTAATCCATTCCTCCAAACATACCCATAATACAAACGCTTTTTTTGATGTTGAGTGAACTGTATTCTACAATTCTCGACAAAGTCTAACATGTTTCATCAGTAACTTTTTCATGACGTATTCGTGGGCTCTTTCCTCTGGTTCTCTAAGCTAAACTAGAAAAACTGTAGCATGTAAAAGGGAAGAAAGACACTTTGGACTAGAAAAAAATGAGATTTCTGACTTTGATATCCAATTCCACTCTAGTGATCAGTAAAGAATTAGTTCCAGGGTGCAAAAGAGGAATATATATGGTGATAACCCAGTCGGTTTTATTTAACTCCAACTTCCTAGGACTTTCAAAGCTCACAAAGTAAAGACAGATGTCATCCGCTTTTGGATCAAATTTTTGCAGAAACTGTTGTAGACTATAGGACTAATTGCGCCTTGGAACTGTTCCTTTATTGATCACTGGAGTAGAACCGGATATCGAAGTCTGAAATCTCATTTTTTCAGGTTCAAGTCTCTTCCTTCCCTTTCATTTTCTCTTTCATCCTTCTTATATTCTTCACTTTCTACTATGTTACAATTGTTAGTTACTTTTCACTTATTACAAGTATCTCTAACCGTTCTTTCAGGGTCTCCTCTTCATATGCCTTAGACTGTTATTAAGTATTTAAGTTCTATTATTCTCAATCCTTCTATTATCTCATTTTCTAACTATTGAGCCAACTCTTGAAGGTCGCATTTCCTGACAATTTTGAGTAACAATACCGTTGCTGGTTAAATTTCTCAAACCGATTTAACTCCTACTAATATTTTTACACAGGTAACATTACGATGTGAGTTACGTTTAAAAATAAAAGAATTATCTCAGGCCCTACTTCAAGCAGCTAACAATTGTAATTCCTTCTTTCCTTAACAATAAATGTTTCGTATGAATGTTTTCAATGAATTAAATCACTCTTAAAGAAAAAACTGCTGCATCAGCTTGCCTTCGAAATCGCATGGCATTTCGACCTATTTCTCCCATCGAAATCTGAAAGCAAACTAACCTTCCTTAGCATTTATTAAGTTTGCCAATCGGCAAAAACTAATCTAAAATAATCTTAATTTAAAAATTAATTTCCTCAAATATCAGAACCGTATACTATTTAGGTATAAAAAAAAACCAATTCCATATGGACTTGACATAGATATAATACAAGCCCGACTTGAAGAAAGTAATCCTCGACTTTAAGAAAACAATGCTTGTAATGTAAAGAAAACTTCTCTGTAGCATTTTATTTAATGATTTAACCGTTAGAATATTTAAAACATTCGTCAAATTTTATTATTAAACGTGTATCTAATAGACTATAATTGTTAACCATGACCCAAGAACGCATGACACAAGAAAGCTTAAAGTTTTTAAAAATATTTAAATAGTGTTTATTTTGAATGAGGCATAATCAAAGTTAGTTTAAAAATAAATCGTCCCGAATTATTTAAAATAAGGCGTACTTTTTTGTTCAAAAATTGTATAGACCTTTGCGAATTACTGTTATACTCCACGAACGTAAGAATTTCTTGTTATGCTTGTCTTCAATGGAGAATGTTCCTTGAAAGTTTTAAGATGGAAATCAGTACGATTCCAATAAATCAAATGATTTTGCATTCCACAAATATCATGAAGAATTTTATCTTAAAACGAATATCTTTACATTAATGATATTCGTATGCGAAGACAGTTATCTCGACTATTTTGAACCAATAATACTGCCATGGCTAGATGCAAATCTGTGAATCTGTAGCGTCAATAGTCGATCCAGTTATCTGTGGAGTTGTTTTGACTCAACAAAGCACTCAAGTGCAGTGGAGCGATATCGCGTGAACAAATATTTGAAAATTTGACCAGGAAAAGACAAAATGCTTGAGTTCGGAATCATTGTCAGCCGCTAGACAAGATAAGATCTGTTAGAATTCACTTAAGGTATTATCTCCTGAAAACGCGTGGGCGATGGTATGATATCGGAGGGGAATAAACGAATTTCATGGGTAAATGAATTCCTTAGAAGATTCGCAGAAATGTTGATAATTCTGTGAATACAGTTTTCACTTCCTTTCATAACTCTGAATTGATTTGGATCAACTAAGAAATACCTTATTTCTGTAGTATAACCGTTTTCATATATAATGGGTTGTTTTGCTTATGCGCATTTTAAATTTTGGACCAGTTTATACCTAGATTACTTAGTTACAAATTCTCAAATAGATATTTAATATAAGCAGCTATGTCGGTAAACGTAATAAATGGGAAAATTATGGAGTTTTACCATGATAACCAGATTTTTACCCTAATGATGAGCTTGATGCTTCAGAATTGATGGAAGTTAACCTCAGTAGGTTTCAGTAATGATGATAACAATCGCATTTTATCAAAATACGTTTAAAATGAACTTCTGACTGTTAAGCTAGTGAGCCTCAGTATTCTATGTTTCAATAATGATGATAACGAATGCATTTTATCAAGCTACGTTTATTATGAATTGGTGATTGTTAAGCTACTGAGTCTCAGTATTGATATTATGTTTCAGTATTGAGGATGACGAATTCATTTTATCATGATACGTTCATTGTGAATTGCTGACTGTTAATATTATTATTATATTTTTATGATTTTTTTTTTGTTATTTAAGATTTTATTTATGGTGAATCATTGTTGTAAAGTAACTAATTTCTAGCTTATTTCAACGTCGTGCTTGACTTTTCCTTTTAATTTGGGGTGTCAAATGATCGGTTATTATTATGTATTCCAAAGAAGAATCGTAGAAGGTATATTATTTTGTAATTTTATTTAAACTTTTATTGCGTCTCCAGCAACCCTAATGAGTTGTTGGGACAGTTAGTACAGT
The DNA here is from genome assembly GCA_021605075.1 of Caerostris darwini. Taxonomy (NCBI): domain Eukaryota; kingdom Metazoa; phylum Arthropoda; class Arachnida; order Araneae; family Araneidae; genus Caerostris; species Caerostris darwini. Next base: position 150,650 of record BPLQ01007821.1, read on the forward strand.
TATAAACTCTAAGTAAACCCCTTGAAACATGGCCATTTTCTAAAGTATATATTTTTAACAAATATCTAATATATAGCTATTTATTAAGCCTAACCTCAGAAAAGCCTCCTCTTTCTTTTGTTCTTGCGAGCGTAGACCTTTCTCACCCTCTCTCTCTCTCTATGGGTCTATGTAACGTTGAGTTCGCTACATTTCTACATATCAATGACGATAGCTTTATGGTTTTGTTTGAATAGCGTTTCGAAACGCTATTCAAACATGCGATACTGCGCCAACGTTTCATTTCATTTTTATAAACTCAAATGAATAAATTCCGAAACAGTGAAATTATTTCAGACTGTTTCATTTGACACATCAGTCGACTTAGACATGTGCTTAAGATGAGAATAAAATTATACTGACTGGATTGATATAGATAATATAAAAACTGTACTAAATTCATTTATCAAGAATATAATTAAAGAATTCGAATTACATTTTACATTTCTGAGGATACATGATTTGATAAGGAATAGAAAATAGTTGAATAAAATGAAAAGAGAGTAATAAATAAATAAATTATAAAACAATTATAAATAAAATTATCTTTATATTAAAATAATAACTTTTGTACATTTTATGTTCTTTGAACCATTAATATAAAATGATTAAATTATTCATTTAATTAATATTTATTAATATTACATGTTAATATTATATAATTAACTTAATACTAATTTAATTAGTAATGATTTAATGTAAATTAATTAAAGAATGAAAATATGGATAAATCAGCCATTTTTTTTAGTCACAAAATATAAATCAAAATCTGGATTTGGACTGGCTGAGAATTTACTTTAATTAAATGAACGTTACCGCATCTTAAACAACAAACTTTCAACTTAATAGACAAAATTTCAACATCAGCAAATTTTACCTTTATCTCTTCTTTCATTCAATTCACTTTGCAGTTTGTTATCGATGTTCGCCAAATTTTGTCTACGCCATCTTCTGTCTTTTCATGTAAAATTAACACCACTATTCAATATAACTTTTCAACAGAACTACCTTTACTATGATTTATTGTATCTTAATGTATTTATTTACTTATTAAAACAATATTTTATTTATTAATAATATTATTTAAAAAAAATTTATGCCACTCTCACCATGTGTTCCATTTATGAGGCTGAAATGTGAAACGACATTACCATAATTAATTTTTTATTTATAATAAAATATGTTAAACTAAAACAAACTGAATAATTAACTAAGACACAAATGAGCATTTACTAATTTTCTTTACTTCTTTTAGGCTGTATTGATGGCATTTCAAATATTTCGAAACATGCCTTATTCGGCATGCACAATTTTTCCCACATCCTTAAGATAATCAGTGGTTACGGTCACTGATTCCACTTAATTCGTGTGATCACGTCATTTGGTCGCAGCTCTAAATTAGGAGTTATCTGTTTCTCAATGGTTACTATTTTACCTTCCAGGTCAGATTTTTATACATAAAAAAGAAACCGCAACTTTTTCTTTTCCCACAGGTTATTGTCCTCTGGATTTAAGTCTGGCTTTGTCTAGACTAGCTACGATTTACCGCAACAACTGTGACTTTCCATTGATTTAATTAAATACATAAAATGCACTTAAAATTTGAATCCAGTCATTTAATAATCAAAGTATTTTTCTAATAATCATTCGTTCATTCCCAGAAAACATTTTTTAAAAAGAAAAACTACTTAGGGAAAATATGATTGATTCTATGGAAAATATGATTACGAAGAGTGTTGCAGGCATAAATCACTATTGCGTAACATTGTTTAATTAAAGAAAATTCTGGTTTCCATATTAGTCATTGTAAAATTATATATATAAAAACACTGAGTTTTTCATTTTATAAAAAAGGAAATGTCATTGAAATAAAATCATTACTGCCATTTCTATTTCAAAATACATTCAATGCTATAAACGCAAATTTATCGCTGGATGTTATTTTTAAAATTAGAAAAAATTGTGTTTTTAATTAAATTGATGTTTTTAAGGGATTAAGTGTTTTTAATTGACAGGTTGTTTCTATTACCTTACAAATCAATGAAAAAAATTGTTTTTGTATTGTAATACAAATAACCCTGTCGTATTTTAATGCAACAAAACCAAATAAACGCAAGGCAATCAATTTTTAAAAAAACATTTTTTTTTTTTTTTTTTTAACAATTTATTGTCATTTTATTTTGAAATATATTATAATTACATTTCTATTTTAAATTATGTTGAATGCTATAAATGCAAATTTATCGCTAGATTTTATTTTTTTAAATAAAATAAAATGCATTTCTAATCAAAACCACGTTTACTTTATTTTAAAATAATTGATTTTGTAATGTAATAGAAACAATCCTATGAAATTAATGCAACAAAGCCAAGTAAATGTAATGCAATCGATTTTGAAAATTGTTTTTCATTTACAAAATTTAGAAGAATAAACGATTTTTTTTCCAACATATTACTGCCATTCTATTTTAAAATATATTCAATGCTATAAATGCAAATTTATCGCTAGATGTTATTTTTAAAATGTATTTATGTAAATGTTTTAAAATTTATGTATTTCTAACCAAAATCAAGATCACTTCATTAAAAAAAATTGGTTTTGTAATTTAATAGAAACGACCCTGTCATATTAGTGCAACAAAACCAAATAAACGCAATGCAATCGATTTTGAAAACTGTTTTTCATTTACAAAATTTAAAAGAACAAACGATTTTTTTTCATCAAATAAAACGTCAATCTTTCGCGAGTATTTACAAACCAAAATTAATTTTTTTCGTCCTCATAGTATCATTAAAAGAGCAAGAACAATGACAATGAAAGTGCATCCGCTTTTTTATCACTCACGATCGAAGGAATTGAGGCGTTCTCGAAGAAGATCGAAATTGGGAAACAAAAGATTTTTCCCGCAAAAAGAAAAAGAAGAAAAATCTCGCTTGTCGTGGGCGTGAAAGCATGGCCATTCACCTTCGTTTCGAAGTAGCAGCAGCGGTGCGTCCCAACTCCACTCTTTTTTGAGTCATCCACTTGAAATCTCGAGCCTGGAATGTGATCCCGCTACCGTTTTCTTCCTTGCCCTTTGGGTGTCATTTCGGGTTCTGGTTTATTTGGACGGCTTTGTTTATGCGACGGAACGAACTCGGAGCCGTTTCTCTCTCCGTTTGGGAACCGGATGTTGGGAATTTCTTCCTTTGCTGGCTTTTTTTGAGAGCGAGGGCATTCGTCACAGAAGGTTTGTTGATAGAAGGATGTGTTTGTTTTGAGAAACAGAGTCTGTAATCCTTTGTGGGTTAGGTAAAGTATTTATACGTTGGAAGTTCCTGTTTGTGGAAGTGTTTTTTATAACGGGTGGTAAACTTTTTAGTTGGCAGAAGTGCATCTTTGCAAAACAGCTTTTCTGGAAAGGGATTAAATTATGTTCTCAGACTTATTTCCTCTTACTTCTGTCGAGTCCAGAGGTTAAGAGCGAAAAGAGGAAGGAAAAAAAAAGGCTAAATACTGAGCAACTACTTGACACGAAGTAAACATTTCAAAGTAAACGAAGGAGGGATATGTTTTTAATGAGTGTTTTAAAGTCGCTTTTAGTATAATAATTTTTAAGTGTTTCTTATTATATATATAAGGTTAAATAATGAATTCCTGTATTCATAATTATATTTATGGTTTTTCAAAAATAAATAAAATATTTTAGAAGATTTTGACACAAATTCTTCACAGCTTCAAAATAATGCACAGACTTGTTAAAACAAAGAATGATATAGATTCACTTTAACTTACAGGAGAGCTGCCAAAAGATATGAAAGTTACATAATATATTGTTTATTTTAACTTTGTTTATATGCTAATACGAAGTGATAAAAAATAACCTACAGTTTTACATCACTCTTACATTGATTAAACAATTATTTTTGATGCCCTACTCGTGGTTCAGTGATAACATGCGTCGCTGGTGAGCATTGGGGCGAAAGTTCAATCCGGCGGTTTGTTGAACACAAAAAAGAGGAGCCTCGATGGCGTTTGTGGGGTGAGCATATTCCCTTGTGAATCGGTGTACCTGGTTGGAGTGCTCAGGGGTTTCTCCCATACGAAACGCAAATGCAGGACAGGTTCCCCCTAAAAGTCCTCCTGGAAGGCACTGCCCTCTTTCTTCAGCGACACGAAGCCAAGTCAGACTTGTACCTAAGGGTGCTCCATCACAACAGAAGCTGCCTCTCCCCTTTCCCACCTTCCACGAGACCACATTGGTTCATGGACTTGGTCTAGATGTTGCTGTCCACCAAGTGGGACAAGAAACAACATTGTTTTTGATATTTAGTTCGATTTTTTTGGCATCGAATGCAAAATTGATTTTGTGAAATTGTCTTTCAAATCAATTTTACATTTAGATGATATTTTCACATTTTAATAAAATAAATTTTCTTTCATTAAATCTTAAAAATGTATTTTCATGCTTATTAAGCTCAGTTTAAACTGAAAAAATAAATAAATGAAACAAATCTATGAGGAGTGCCCAAATGTGAGTATTATTATTATTATTACTATTATTATTTTTTAGTACTCAGGATTTAAAAATTACAGTTCTGGCATCATAACAGTACTGAAGTGTAAATGTAAATTAGAAAGCTTAATATACTTCGACTTAATGATTTTGTATTAAATCTACGTTTTCTCCGTTTAAAATAGAGTTCGAGTCTGTCCGCCGCTTTTAACGTTGCGATTTAAAACCATTACCAATTGACCAAGACATCCGGTAGTTCCACTGACTAAGGTCACTGACACTTCCACTCTGTATTTATGATTACTTTTTGTGTCTGCCGCCACACTTTGCCGAATCTCTGACGGCGATTCGGCATTTCCAGATTGGAGACCATGGTGAGATAATTCTGCTCTGCCACCGTTTTTCGTGGGTTGAGAATTTTTATCTCTATCAATTGGCGACCTGTCACATAAGTTTTGGGAAAATTTGACAAGCGGAAATATTTTTCCCATCCGAGAGTTCTGTTTTTATCTGATAAAAATTCTGTTGACAAAACGCAAAGGTATAGTTTTGTTGTTTCTTAAGGTTATTAATATATATATATAATAGCTGTGTAAGGAATTATTTGGAAATCTATGTCAAAAGTCGTAGCAGTGTGATCAAAATGAATTTTAAACATGTTTGCAATGAATTGTATTTTTTTAAATCTTTATTTAAAGAATAAGGTATTATTATTCCATTTTGGATGCATTTTTAAATAACGTATGGGTACATGAACCATTAACCATTATTAAGCATTTTTTTTAGCAAAACTATCTTAGGGCTGCTAATAACTATACGGCGAATAATATCTTATTTTTTAAATAAAGATAATAAATACAATTCATTGCAAGCATGTTTAAATTTCATTTTGATCAAAGTGCTACTACTACTTTTGACATTGATTTTCAAATAATTCCTTACGCAGCCATTATATATATTAATAACTGGGCAGAATAACCCCAGCGGTGGTATAGGATTCCACTTCGCATTTTTTTATTATAAGATAATTCTTCTTTTTCATTGGAGTAACAGCCCCATGGTAGGTCAAGGCCATCTGTCTACTGGCAGATTTCGAAACATAAGATGTTTTCTTTTTTCGCAGTAGGTCTGTCAGCTCTCTGCCTAACAATCATATCAAACAGGGATCTACGGTTTAAAGTGGATTGCGAACCACTAAAAGCATCCATGGCACCGCCGGGACTCGAACACGAAACCTGTGTCATTGAGAGCCACAGCGCTAGTCACCCAGCCATCAAACCCATTATAAGATGATAAGTAATATTTTGAATTTTGACTAGATTTTATCGATTGTAATCGTTATATGGTGTCGTTATATCGATAGCGATCATTATATGGTGCCATTATGATGGTATTCGTCTATGCAAACTTCATTCAATTAAAACCATTTCTAAATTTTTTTTCTGAAAATAAGCGAGTTTTAATTGCAAGGTCTGCATTCTTTTTCTTTTTAAAAAAAATGGCAAGTCTTACAAGTTTATGAATCGCTGTTTTTTTCAGCACCAGTGAGTTTAATCAAATACGTTCATTTATTTTGTTATGCATCTGGTTTTAATTCAACTATTGGTAAAATGTATTTATAAATATTTATGTAATAAATAATATAAATGTAATAAATAAGTAATATAATAAGTAAAGTAAAAGTCTTTATGAATGAAAAATGAAAATTTAGAAAGTATTGTATAGTGTGGCATAATTATGTAAACTTTACTATTTATCAAAGTTGCAGTGTTTCGGATAACGTCAGAATTATATTTTCATGAACCGCTTGCTTTTACTATTTTTGTTGTTTCTTATCCCATTCGGTCTATAGAAACATCTAGACCAAGTCCAAGAACCCGTGTGTTCTCGTGGAAGGATGGGACAGGGATGTAGGAGTCTTGGCTCCGAGTCGCTGAAGAAGGAGGGCAGTGTCGTTCGAAAGGACTTTTATGGGGAACTACCCCGCACCAGCGTTTCGCATGGGAGACAACCTGGGAAACTCCAAAGGTAGTCCAACACACGAGGCAAGATGCTGAACATCACAAACGCCATCGAGAATCTTCTCGTATTTTGTAACAGTGTCTACAACAAAGCCACTAGCGGATTAAACCTCAGCCCTAATGCTCACCAACGGCGGACTTTGTCACTGAACCACGAGTCGAGGCATTTACTATTTTTACCTAATGAATTGAAATGAATCTATCAAGATGAGATATAAAATTTTCAATATACGTCTGTTTATCTCTATTTATTTACTAAAAGTCTGAGGTCAACCGATTGCATAATTGAAATCTTAAGAAAGAAATATTTCAGTGATCCATGAACTTTAAGAAAAAGAAATCTTTCTGTCTAAGAAGTGGCTGCCGTCTTAAATTATTTCAAGAATTTGCAGAGTCGAAATATCTTCTCCGGTTGTGCATGTTAATCACGAATACTAGGAGGAGTTGGAGGTTGGAAAGAAAAAGAGGAAGTAAATGATGAATTGTTTGTTTACTTCTTTCTCCTTTTTAACTTTTTAGTCGGGAATTCTCGACGTCAAAGTGAGCTACGGTGTCGGAAGTCGTAGTATTTTACCGAGAATGATTTGTTGGGTGTTTCTGTGATAAATTGTTCTCCGTGTTTGTTTATATTGAGGCAAATGACACCATTTTCCATTGCGGGGAAGGTTAATAAATAACTTTTGGGCAAAGTAAATGACAAGAATATGAAACGTGAGATCCATCACTTTCATAGCTTCTGAATTTCTCCATCCTTCAGAAATTATTTCTGGTTTTGTAATATTTGTTTTTAATATTTTTTTGTATTACATTATCTGTCAATACTTATTAAAAAATTTCCGGAAGATTGTGTATTGCGATATTTAATTTTTTTTTAAATTATTCTCGACTAGGCAGTAATGAGACGGCATATTTTCGAGTGGTATAAATACGAGACGGTAATATTTCTTTTTATCTGTTAATTAAAATTAACAACGTCGGCCTATCAGTGCAGTGCCGCTCGTACTTAACAAAAAGCAAGCTTATTATTATTATTGTTATTATTTTTTTTTTAATTTGATGTCGTGAAAGGATTAAAAAAACAAAATTTAAACAAGTTTTTTATTTGTGTTTTCATTAATTGGAATTGTATATATGTATAGCTTCATTGACATCTGTGCGGAATTTATTTAAGCATTATACAGAGATGCCTACAGAACTTCGTGTTTATACAATAAAATTACTTTTTTTTAAAACTCGACAGCCACCTAAATTTTAATTTTATGTCATTTTAAAGAAATTAACTGTATTATTAAAAGGATTTCAAACAATTTTTGTTTATACATTAATATTTACGTATACAATGCACAGTAAATATGGATACAAGGGCAATAATTCTGTGTTCCCTTCTACATAATGAACTTCATTGTAATAATTGTTGTCTACTGATGAATGAAGAATAAAGAAAAATAAGTTTAGTATTGAAATAAAAACATATCTTTCTTTAATGACTTTTATATTAAGTAATTACGCCCGACTCGTGACTTAGTACCAATGCGCCGCTGGTGAGCATTACGGCTGAGGTTCAATCGGCTGGCGGCTTTGTTGTAGACACTGTTACAAAAAACGAGGAGCCTCAATGGCGTTTGTGATGTTCAGCATCTTGCCTCGTGAGTCGAACTACCTGGTGAGAGTTTTCCGAGTTTTCTCCCGTAAAATATGCAAATCCGGGTAGTTCCCCTAAAAAGTCCTCCCGGAAGACACTACTCTCCTTCTTCAGTGACACGGAGCCAAGTCAGACATCTACCTACGTGTGCACCATCACAACAGAAGCTGCACCCCTTTCGCTCCTCCCATGGGTCCACACGGGTTCTTGGATTTGGTCTAATGTTGGTATCTATGCAGTGGGGTAAGAAAAAAAAATTAACTGACACACCTTTTAAATGATAGAATTCGATAATAGAAATGTAAAAAATTGATAATCAAATAATTGGGTCAGATTGATCCCATTTCAAAATATTATTGGGATAGGAATTATACATATGGGCCTTATGGCCGAGTTGACTCTCATGCTCACAGTTTTAGGGTTCGAGTCCCGAATGTACCACGGATGTTTGTAGTGGTTCAGAATCCACTTTAAATCGTAGGTCCCGGTCTAATACGACTGTAGAACGTTGGGCGTAGGGCTGACTACCCTAACCCAAGAAAATATGTCCTGTTTCGAAATATGTCAATAGGTAGACGGCCTTTGCCCACCATGAGGTTGTTGTTCCAATGTAGAAGATAACAAACAGTATAATAAAATCTATCAAATGGTATGGATAATAAACAGTATACGGTATAATAACCAATCTTTACTATGTCACACTTGTTCTTTGTCCCCTGATATATTGGGACAATACTTTGTCTGACGTAACATTTGACTGTTTAAATGCTAATCAATAAATTGATACAGTAATCTTAAAATTTCGATTATTTTATGTAAATTATTTCTAATAAAAGCTTTCCATAAATTTGAAATTAAAATCTCCTGTCTCGAAATGTGTCAATAGGCAGACGGTCTTGGTTTACCATGGGCCTTTGCGCCAATGAAGAAGAAAAATTTATATATATATATATATATGTTGTTATACACTCTTAGCTATATTTTAGTTGCACCGGCAAAAATTATTTCTGTGAAAAAAAAAGAAAATTCTACTGTAAAATGAATTGTGAAATAATGTATGCTTGTCATTGTTATCATTTTATTGAACATTGCCGGAATTCTGGCGTGTCTCGAGGAATGATCGGTATTTAGAACAACGACATTGCAGTGTAAACAGATGTGAAATGGTCTTGACTTTATATATTTTTTGTACACAATGATCGACATAAACTCTCTACCTATATTTCAGATTGATGGCTGAGTTCTTTTCCAGTTCATTTTCTAAAAGCTATAAAAAAAAGAAGCGAACGACCCATAAAATGTTCGAGAAAAGATTGAGAAGGCCGTAAAACTGTGTCAAAAGCTATTCGATAAAGTTTTATCCCTTGAAATGTTGTTTGATTTCATATAAAATCGGTATGCAAATTTATTTCTTTTGTGTAACGGTATGGAATTCCAGCGAAGTTATTTCCTGGATTTTTAAATCGAAAAATAGTTTAGCTTGCAGTTTTCTTGCCGCTCTAACGCTTAACAAAATGGTTGGGCACACTGACTTGTAGATTTGGTTTGTCGCTCTACGATCATTTTGTGCACACTTTGTGCTAATTAGACCGGGACCTACAGTTTAACGTGGATTCCGAATTACTAACAAACATCCATGCCAACTTACCCGGAGAGGAAGTATATTTCGCGCATCCCACGCGTACCTGAGTATTGAATTTTCGGCTAGAAGAGGAATCCTTCTACGAATCTATAATTATATGTCTTTAAAAAGCGTTAAATAAGCGTGTGTATGTGTGGTGTTTGCATGTGTTTTTATCAGCAACTCAATTTCTGAGTTGCATGCTTACAAAAAGATACATTCAAATATAAAGATAATTTGGTTTGGTTTGTCGCTCTACGGTCATTTTTTACACACTTTAGGCTAATTAGGCCGGGACCTACAGTTAACGTGGATTTCGAACCACTAACAAACATCCATGCCGCAGACAAAATTCTAACATGAAACCTGTGGTACCAAAGGCCAGAGCGCTAGCTAATTGACCATCAGGCCTGCAACTAGCGTGAAGAGAAACATGAGTTCAATTAAGACCAATGCTTTAAAAAACAAGTAGACTTGGCGAAGATGGTAACAGAGTGTTTTGCATTACAATATAACTGTTTACTTAAGAGGCATATTGCACGCAGACTCTTATTAAAGATGCATTTTAAATTCTCGTCATGTACAGATGGAAAGTTTGAGTGAAAATTTATTGCTTAGTTTTATTTTTATAAAAGTTATAACAGATTAGTAAATGGCTCGCTAGGCTTCAGTTCTTCCTACTTTGTGGAACAAGCCAAAAAATTTATGGCCCGTTTTAAACAGTTTAGTTATTCCTTGTCGAATGAGTTCTTTGACTCGTTTAGACTCACACATAAAGAAAAACCATTATTCTAGCTTTTTTTTCATGCTTGTGGAATTTGATGATATTCATAACGTATATTTCTGTGTATAAAGCTTTGTTAGAAAACTTTTTCTAAAGTTAAATTAAAGGGTCAGCTTATATGTGAATATATCTCTTAAAGAAAAATAGGTACTTTTCCATTTTCCGGGTGCTAGCAATCATTCGTCAAAATATAGCACATTATTGTAAATATAGCACATTTTATTGTCTTAATTCGTACATGAATTTTAAGAAAAAAAAAATTTCTTTAATGAAAGGAATTATTCATTTTATGAAAATTAGTTTATTTATTTTTGAAATTGTGTATAGTACTGGTTTTCCCTTCCCGCTGTAACGTTTCGGCCTTTATTAGACCTATATCGGCTTCAAGAAGCGGGCTACTTACAAGTTCATGGAAACATTTTAATTTTTATTTACAAGCATTATATACATATATACAGAACTCCATTTACCAAAAAATTAAAATTAAAAATAATTTGATTCACAAGTGCAGTTCACTCTAAGGACGAAGATTTTCAGAGTTCTCAAGCTTACGACGAATCTAATTCACCAGTCTGCTACAGACCTTAATTATCACACGGTGTGATACACGAATCCACTAGGTGATGATACACGAATTCTCTCTCTTCTTCACCAAAAATCTCCTTTTAAGACAATCCGTCAAGAGGGGGAGGTCAGCTTCCCTCACTTCTCATTGGAATGCTTCACTAGGTGCTTTGAGATGAGAAGCACCCAGTCAAGTCAAGTCTCATTGGGGTAGACATATAACCAATAACGATAGAACAACTCATGGTATATCAATTGGTTGATATTCAATCTGTAATTGTTTCGACCTGTGAAGGTCGCACAGACATTCATTAATTTCTTGAGTCTCATTATACATGACACCGAATATCTGCTATCAGACTTGAATGACAGGTTGTTTTTATTAGCATTTGTGGCAGTATGTATATGCGCATTTAAATTGCTGATCAGAATTATTAGGGATTTCTAAAACTCATTTTCCCTGTCTATAGTCGTGATATACTTAACACAAATTTAATATAAATAAAATATCCATATATATAAATATAAAATACAAAGTTATATACAATAGTCAAAGTCAATGTATATAAGAACAATTGTTTTTATCGCATATTTATCAAAGTTAACTCCACACATTACTAATAAATTCTTCTTCTTCATTGGCGCAACAGCCCGATGGTGGGCCAAGGCCGTCTGTCTACTGGCAGATTTCGAGACAGGAGATGTTTTCTTTTTACTTTGTATGACTGTCAGTGCTACGGCCAACCCTCTGTCATATTACAAAACTTTAAAATCCTGAAATCAGAGAAGAATCAAAGTTATGGAAAGAAAGTCTTAAAAAGATTCACATTTTAAATATGGATATACAATTAATTTAAGCGCGACACTGAAATATTAAGAAGCAATGAAAACTGCACATAATATGAATGTCAAAAATACAGATATTTTTTTTTATCTCGCAACTTATTTAACACTGGAATTAAAAGTAAAAAGTTGACTTAATTGCAGTGTACTTCAATTTTTCCCTGTTCTTTCATGCGACAGTTAAGAAACACGTTTGAAAATGTCTAACACACATAATTTAAGAACAAAGAGCAACGCTTCAAGGTCAAAGAGGAGATCATTTGCTTGTATATCTTACTTACTAATTAATTTATCAAATTTTTTGTGAGAAAAAAAAAGGGTGATAAATGAAGGAAAGCGTATAGATACGATGGGCGGAAAGATAGATGTGCTAAATTCATTGAAAAGAGTAGCAATTTTGAATAGCCAATCTGTAATTTAATTATTCATTTTCATAGTTATTAAATCGGTTGATGGATGTAATGAACACTTATCTATTTCTTCATCTTTGTATGGCAGATAACGATTTAATAACTCTGATAAAAATGTGTATTTTTTTCTTTTTTTGGAAATTTCTTATAAACTTATGTTTTAAATTTACATTCTCTACTTAAGCATTGCCAAATAATTGTAAATAAATTTTTAAAAACAGATAAAATGCTTATGGATTTTCTTAATGCTTTTGGACTTATTTTTATAGCATTCTAGAATAATTGTAAATAAATTTTTAAAAACAGATAAAATGCTTATGGATTTTCTAAATGCTTTTGGACTTATTTTTATAGCATTCTAGAATAATTGTGAATAAATTTTTAAAAACAGATAAAATGCTTATGGATTTTCTAAATGCTTTTGGACTTATTTTTATAGCATTCTAGAATAATTGTGAATAAATTTTTAAAAACAGATAAAATGCTTATGGATTTTCTAAATGCTTTTGGACTTATTTTTATAGCATTCTAGAATAATTGTAAATAAATTTTTAAAAACAGATAAAATGCTTATGGTTTTTCTTAATGCTTTTGGACTTATTTTTATAGCATTCTAGAATAATTGTAAATAAATTTTTAAAAACAGATAAAAATGGTTTTTCTTAATGCTTTTGGACTTATTTTTATAGCATTCTAAAATAATTGTAAATAAATTTTTAAAAACAGATAAAATGCTTATGGTTTTTCTAAATGCTTTTGGACTTATTTTTATAGCATTCTAGAATAATTGTAAATAAATTTTTAAAAACAGATAAAATGCTTATGGTTTTTCTAAATGCTTTTGGACTTATTTTTATAGCATTCTAGAATAATTGTGAATAAATTTTTAAAAACAGATAAAATGCTTATGGATTTTCTAAATGCTTTTGGACTTATTTTTATAGCATTCTAGAATAATTGTAAATAAATTTTTAAAAACAGATAAAATGCTTATGGTTTTTCTTAATGCTTTTGGACTTATTTTTATAGCATCCTAGAATAATTGTAAATAAATTTTTAAAAACAGATAAAATGCTTATGGATTTTCTAAATGCTTTTGGACTTATTTTTATAGCATTCTAGAATAATTGTAAATAAATATTTTAAAACAGATTAAATGGTTTTTGACTTATTTTTATAGCATTGCCGAATAATTGTAAACAAATATTTTAATACAGATAAAGTGCTTATCGCTTTTCTAAATGCTTTTTACTAATTTTATAAGTCCAAAATTATTTAAAAAAATGGCATATTTTAAATGACGACGCAAAATTTTGAAAACGAATGATACAAATTTTTTCGTTGCTTCTCATAAATTATTATGTATCTTTATGTTGGTTCTAGTTTTATGCATTTTTAAAAAAAATTTTTAAAAGAATTTAGCTGACTGAAGTGATTTTCATGAAGTCTTGCGCAAAATACACTTAGTGAATTGCACTATATCAATGCTGAAGAATTTGATTATTTTTACATTTATATATTATTTATTATTTTTGTTCTTAATGCCGAACACTTAGAATTACATAGTTCTTTACCGATGGGATGGAATTACAGAAACTAGACAATACCCAGAGTACATATCGGGACCAGTCATATTAAATCCAAACTATGTCATAATTTAGAACGAACAAACGTTCCAACTCTCCACCCAATGAAGGGATATTCTAGCCTATCTATTTACCATGTCATTTCCTTGTGTGAATTTAGAAGTCTTCGGCTTGGTTTTTTTGTCTGTTTTCTAAGACCAGAAATATTCACAGATATAATACCCGAAGTTCTAATACCAAACTGCTACTAGCTTGCATTTTTTTTATCTGCCCGACTCGTGGTTCAATGACAACATGCGTATCTAGTGAGCATTAAGGCTGAGGATCAATCCGCTGGTGGCTTTATTGTAGACACTGTTTCAGAAAAACGAGGTGCTTCGATGGCGTTTGTGATGTTCAGCATATTGCCTCGTGAGTCGGACTATCTGGTGGGAGTTCTCAGGTTTTCTCCATACGATATGCAAATGCGGAGTAGTTCTTCCTAAAATCCCGCGCTCCTTCGTCAGCGACACGGAGCCAAATCAGACTCCTACAGTACTTACGAGTGCTCCATCACAACAGAAGCTGCCCTTTTACCTCCTTCATAAGTGGACTACTCATGCGATGTCCGTCCCACATTGAGGATTAGATACGACAACAATTTTTATCTAATATTTTTTATAAGCACAATACTAACCTTGAATTTTTCAAATACTGAAATATTCGTAGAATATTTATAAACAATTTTGAATTGTTTTAATAAATAAAGTTTATCACATTTTTTCCTTATTATTAAAATACATGATGTGAATCATCACATCATGCGTTAAATATTTACTAAAGTTCTAAAAATAAATTAAAGTGATCATTTATCATTTTAACATCAAGAGGCAATTTTTCTGTCATGTGTAATGATGCTGCAAATTGTGTAGATTTTTTTCCCGCCCTTTTCGTTGAAAGGTAGATAAAAGGCTGCTTAAATTGTTTGTGTTTTAACGTATCGTCACGCAATCCATCAAATGAATGCATTTATAATCGCATACATAGAATCAGATTTGAAAAAGTATGCTGTCGCATTTTGATGTGACCTTGCCTTGGTTTCCTTTGTCTTGCTTTCAAATTTTGAGACTCTTTAATATTTTGGTCATTTTGATTTAAAAAAATAATTTCAGGTTTTTAAAAAACATATTTAAATCAATTACACTATAATAATTAAGTCGATTTCAGTTTCCATGAAATGTATTTTAAACTAAATGTATTCCATTAAAGTGTTTGACAAATGTACATAAAGTGAATTTTTTTTAAAGCTATTTGAAAATTACAGTAACAATGTTTTAATGCTTTAATGTATATTTAATTGAGTATGCTGTAGTGAATATATTTTTAAGGAATTAAAATACTTCGAGTTTATCAAGGAGTTTTCGAATTTAAATTAAATTACAAGAAAAAAAATTAGAAAAAAATGAAACGTTTTCTCTACCTACGCATGCAATGAGAATTGTTCCAACTTATCGATATTGAAGCAAATAATGTATGCATTTTTAGTCATAAACTGAAGAAAAAAAATCAATGATAAATATTTTAATGCAGCAAAAATTTATGAAGAAAACAAATATGTAATAAAGAGAAAATAAGTTGTAATAAAAACCAATAGTAAAAATGTATTGTTTGTCATCTATTAAAAACAAATAAATTAGTCAAAATTTCATTCAAATGCAAGTAGCCAAAATTCGTCAAAATACCTTCAAATAGTTAAAGTCAGTCATTTAGTAATCGAAATCCCCTTCAACTTCAAATATGAAGGAAAACAAGTAACCTTTTTCGTATAATTACTTTTAAAAAAAAAAAAATATATAACTGAGTGTCTTATAATTTACAATACCAATAAAAATTTACAATATTTTATTTCTTATACCTACTATTTTCTCCCGGTACGTTGCGCAAATTTTTAAAGAAACTTGTTTAGTAATAATAGTCAAATAGTTTAAATAGTCAAAAAAATTTCAAAACACAATTAAGTGAAATATTAATTTTTTTTTAAATTTAACGTTATATTAATTGGTTATAGAAGATATTAATTTTTTACTAAATGTACACATAATAGCGTAAAAAAAAAGTTAAAAATTGGTTACATAAGCACACCTGACCAAAACTAAATCTAATAAGGAAGATTTAATAAACTCTCATACTTCGCCTTAAAAAAATGTTTAACAAAGCCTCTTTTATATACAACAACCTTTTTAAATCGCCATATTTAATAGCAAAGCATTAGACATTTAATGGAATAGAGGATTAGAGATTCATCCGTACAATTTTTTAAAATTATAATAATAATTGAAAATAGAAAGGATATTTTAAAGAACTGTAATTATTAACATTTTATTGAAAATTATAAATCATTGTGTTTTTATTATTAAATGAATTAAAATCATCATTTTTTTATCATTATAATTTAAGTGTGCTAGCGATTTGGTTTGGTTTGTCGTTCTATGGTCATTTTCTGCTCACTTTAGGCTAATTAGACCGGGACCTATAGTTTAACGTGGATTCTGAACCACCCATAAACATCCGGGATTTGGAACCTGAAGTCTGTGATACCAACGGCCAGAACGTTAGCCAATTGGCCATCAGGCCGCAGTGTGCTGGCTAAGGTATTAATTAGTTGAAGTAAAACACAAAGAAAGTTCCCTCAATTACCTTATATAACAAAAAGAAAAATACAACCTTAAACCAACAACAATAAAAACAGGTGTTCTTTACCCATGAACCAAACGACACTTGCAAGACATCGCTAATCACACATTTCGTTGAAACTTCCTTTCCTTCAGTGACCCTAATATAGACGACATAAATCCAGTACTATTCCAATCAGAAGAAGAAGAAAAAAAGTAACATTTTAACCATTTTTCGATTCTTCTCACGGAGTTGTGTGTGTTCCGCATGAATGGGACAAGAGGCGATCGGTTGTGGCGTCCTTGCTTTAGCAGCAGCGGCAGCAGCAGCACCCCAGAGTCGTCCTTGGCCTGAATCTTGGAAGCGACTCTCTCGCGCTGTGGAAGGAAACAATGACTTCGTGCACAGCCTTCGCGTCCCCCCCCTTCCTTCGCTCCCTTCCCCTCTTTGAGGCAGAAATTTGTACATGCTGTTATATCCTCCCTGTTTCAATAAGAAAAAAGTTCGTTTTTTTCTCTTTATCAATTAACGCTTTTGGTTCAATCAAGTTGGCTTTCAATTTGAAATGATACATGTAATCTATTAATTAAATTACCGCAATACGTGCTTATCTCTATCGTTTTTTCACAGGTGGGGATGCTCCCTATCATACAAACACTTACCTCCTTACAGTTATTTTATGAAGTATTGTGTTTACTAATGGATTTGACAAAATTTCTAAAATAAATTTAACAATTTTTATTGAACTCATATCAGCAGAAAAACAATTTGCGTTAACAAAATATTTTTTTTACAGTTTAAAGATGTAGTATTTTCACTAACTTAAAAGTCATTCTTGTACTCTAAATTTTCTTAAAAAAAAAAAAAATATGTCTTATAATACCAAATTAACAATTTTAAAAAAGAAAAATAATAATTGTACATTTTAATCCCAAAGATGCTATATTTGTAATACATTAAATCATAGTCATTAAGTCAGTCGTAATTTTAAAAGTCATTTAAGGGAAATGAAAAAAATCGATAATGACAAAATATTTTACTAATTCTGAATACTTTTAGGTAAGTGCTTGTAAAATTTCTGAGTATTATTTATAATAAAATCTTGCTGTAAAAGAAGAAACAATTGAATAAACGGCCCAAACTGAAACCTAATAATATTGACTGAAATATTGGACACTATCATTGTTTAAAGAAGAAAGAATTTTAAGTAAAAAACAGCTGATAATTTTGCATTATTTTTTTACAAACGAGCTTAACTTCTGTAGTTTAAACTTTATGTAATACTAGCACATGTAGCTCAGCATTGAACATCTTCAAAAAATAAAACTTATTAACTATTAGATTCACGTCTGCCTATGACGCTTTCTTCAGCTTTAGCATCTGATTGAATAGTTTTCTTTTCTTAATCGGCATTGCAAATTTAATTATAAAACATAGTGTGAAATTAAACAAAAAGTTCTCCCCTATAAATACTTTCTCACCCATACAATATCTACCCCCACGTTAACTCACCCCTGTGGTTGTCAAATTTCAGAACCTAAAGCGATACGAGGGAGAAACCTGATGGTCTGCTATCTTATTCATTCACAGCCAACCAAAAACACTTTATTTTCTGTTTGGGATAGACAAAAAGTCTCCAAATTTGTCTCAAAAATGAGTTTTGGTAGAGCATTTTTAATTTAAAATCGCAATCCAAATTTTTCTCAAATTTTAAAGAAAATTTTAGCTTGTTGTCATTCCTCTGTTAATATGTTTTACTTATTTTATGTCGGCCTTTCTATGAAAGTACAACATGTCAAAAAATGCCAAAAATATGCCAACCACGAAGAATGAAGCAATTCGCGGAAAACGGACTGGGTAATTTTTTAACTAATATTGATCCAACTTCAAATTTTTCTTCTCAGTTGATGTAGGTTTTGCATTAAAATATCAGTACCTATTTTGGCAAAATTGAACGTGGTCGTGCATGGGCTGACATGCATACACAAACTTTGAAAAATATATGTGCATATATTTAAAATTCATACGTTTAAAGATCGTAAGTCAAAGCCATTCGTTGTAATCTTACATTAAGGTGATACCTTTTCTGATTTATAAACTAAGATGCTTGTTTCTAATCATGGAAGAACGAAAATGAAGAACAGATTTTTATAGCTGAAAAAGAACGTTCTAAGTATACCGATAAATTAAAAGAGCTTGTCTTGTTTTCAAGTCGACGGCCTTAGTTTTGATCTTACTGTGAACTGCACCTCTGCGAATGCAAATCTTTTTAAAGTGCCGCATTTCAAGGCTAATACATTTTAACGAGATGGGTTCTATCTCCTCTAATAAGTAATAAAAATGTTCTTGAAAGTTAATTTGTTAAATTGAGCTATCCTTTTTAGTGTTTAACGAGATATTTATTTGATATACGTGATTGTGGATAACTTTATAGTTATACATTTATAATACTAATGCCATAGTTTTAATTGTCTTTTTAATCTATATAAAAATTTAGTACCGGTAATTTTTTTATAAATGTTGCGATAAAAATTCACGTTGGCTAGATATGATACTCACGTGTTTTGGATTATAAAAGAGTGCAACAATGCACCTGGAAACTTTCTAGGACTTATTTTTGAAAAGTAATTCCAGAAAACGTGGCAAATAATAATTGACAGTCTTTGTTTTTCGTGACATCTAAACTTTTTTGTAAAATATCATGTGCTGAATAAAAAAAAAATCATGTAATTGTTTTTATTTAGGATAAGATTCAAAAATTGAGAAGAAAAAAAAAAAGATAATGCAGTTTTGCAGAAGATTCACAATCAAGTATTTTTTTATGTAAATTGGGATTGAAAATGAAAATTGGCTCATAATTTCATATCCGGAGATAAAATGGCAATAATTTTCTTGAGTAGAAGAAATCTCTTGGTTTCAGAAATATGAAGTAAAGACTATATTGAGAATATTTTTTGATTGAAAGAGAATAATTCACAAGGAATTTTTTATTCAAATAATTTTCTTAAGAATTAAATTGAAGTAAAAATGATTAATTAGAACGTATTCGTGATTTTATGCTAGACAGTACACATACACATACATACATTTGACGTTTAAGATGAAGCTATTCAGCCCCTGAGGGCTCCATCTCCGATATAACATGAAATAAACAGTTGAAAACATTTGAATAAACCCAGTATAAATTTACAAATTTACAAAATCATAAAGCAATTTATAGAAACATTCAAAAAGAAAAACTAAGAGTAAAAATGTATGGGGCCTTTTAAGAACATTATTAGGACTATGTGATTCAGTCTCTCGGATTGCCGTCTTGTTATACACCACACATTACATATATATATATATATATATAACAGCACAGAAGTTTCTGCGCATTGTAGTAGTAAAACAAGTTAATTTTTCAAAAAATTAAAAATATATTTTTTTTCTTAGTTTATTATTAATTTACAGAGTTGGGGGTCAGCTCAGGAAACAACGGAAAGTCATATCCACTAATTGTGAAAGTTCATCAATTAGTAACTCCTGCAGTGAGAGGGAACAAAATTATAAACGTATCACTAAAAGTGATCTGATTAATATCTTGGAGAGAGATGAGAGCTATACTAGTAGTAATAAATTATACAATACAATTGGATTTTTTTACAGTGAGATATACAATTTGGATACAATTGGATATACAATTGGATTTTTGTGTTTATTAAATGAGGGGCATTGTTACTACGCGTCCGTGGTTTATCTTCAAGTTACACGCGCCCCCTGGGTAGTGCAAAATGAGTAACGTCAATGGCATAAAAGATCGCTGTCTATTTGCCAGCTGCATTAGAAGAAAAAAAAATGTTTAATAAATGATTTTCAGTTACGTTGCTGGAGCTTATGCGCATTTTAGATCTTGAACAATTTTTTACATTCCCCCTATTTTTGAGGTGTCTGAATGTGAGACACCTCCACCAATGCAGTGATGGTTTTTGTTATTTCATTAGCGGTTATTGAATGCTGATATCTTTTGGCATGCAAAATGGTCGTTTTTCTAATGCACTTCCTGTTTGTTCTCCTTTATATATATATATATATATATATATATATATATATAATATATATATATATATATATATACAAATATATATGTATATCTATATATATGTATAAATCCAAATTGAGCCTGTAGGCGCACATACACACAATTGTTTTTTGTCTACGCAACTAATAAAGAAAAAAATGGTTCTTCTAACTGTTATAATGTTTGGGTTTTAAGAATTATAAACTTACAAATTTATCTCTTTATTTAGTTCGCTGACAGAGATTTCGCTTATATTTATATATGTATAAAATAATAATCGTGCTATATATGCGTGCGTTTCTATAATCGTGCTATATATAAATTCAATTTAAATATTGTACTACATTCAAAAAGAGAGACTCCCAAAAGTTTTCGGATAAGAACAATTAAGTTGGTAAGAATTTTTCAATTGCTCGTAAAACAGTTTTAGTACTTGATTGAATATCCACGAATCTTAAAGAACACCTATTTGCGATTTTTGTATGTAAATTCTCAATTTTTAGTAAATTACGAGCCTATTTTGTTCTATTTTTCATGTATTACAAATTTCAGCTGTTGCTTTGGGAAAATGTAAGGTTCCTATATTCTATTTTTAAATTCTGGTTAAATGAGTTCTATTGTATTTAAATCTGATGACAGAAGAGGAATTTCAATGACTTCTTAACAATAGTGAAGCGACCACAATGAAACATTCATTGGTAGTAGGGCTCAGTAGTATAATCCTGAATCTTAATGTAGACCGAAATTTTTGACTGATGATTTTAAATTTTCCTTTAAGATGACAATGTACATTTAATGATCTATTATGCCATCAATAAATTCTAACTGCTTTATGCACTGAACTATTACAATTTTACTTGCTGTTCAAAGAACTTTTTTTTAGTATCAGAAGATATTTTTATATAAATTACATTAACGTTCATTCTATTTTGTATATTTCTATAGTAAATACTAATCCAAGTAAATAAACCATGGAATGTTTAAAAAATGAAATAAATAATAAATAAAAATTAACTTTTCAAACTACATTCTTTAAATTATCATTTGCATTTCTGAAAAAGATGATTCTCATAAATTGATAATAGCTAAAAGTTGGTTCCGCTTTTATCTTTGTGCACTTTTACACATTCAACTTGGAGGCCAGTTTTTAAAAAGACTGCATTATAGATATTCGGAAAAAAAGACTCATAGATTTCCGAAAAATAAATAAATAACAAGAATACAGTCAAAAAATAAAAATAAAATTATTTCTATTTATTTTTGATAAATATTTATAGTTTTTTTACAAAACATTTTCAATAAGTTATTACACAATGTCTGCTATCTGAATTTTTTTCATTCTTTTATTCCATTTCAAGGCCATTGTTTCTGGAAAATGCTAGACAGTGAAAGATTCGATTTCGAAATGAAAGTTGTGTAGAATACAAGATAAATTTTAAAAAAAAACTATTTGGAAAGATATACAACATGCATATGATAACAAGGGTAATTAACCAAAATAAAATTAGCAAATTAATATACTTATCAACGCTAGATTTTATTCTGATATATGTAAAATAAATTTCATGAAAAATGCATTATGCCATTTTCGGCGGCAATAAAAAAATTTTATATGTCAAAAATGCACATAGTTCATCAAAATTACCAATCATTCTTTGAAAATCAATTATTAAAATAATTTAATCTCTTATTAATAATGTATTTTCTAGAATTATATGATTAACCTAAATAATACATATTCATGTGGAGAAATGCGAAACTAAAAAATTGTGATGGGACATTTTCAAAACTCTTAAAAATAAAATTTTTCTTTTCTCTGCATTAAAATCTTTATATACATGATAAAATGAGCCAAAAGCAGTGTGTACAAATTGTGATTTTACAACAGACATACAGATTTCAGACAATGCAATACAATAGACATAGACAATTGCTATCATAAACTATATTAATCAGTCTGTTCAGATTAAATTTATTGAGTTAATATTATTTATAGATTTAAATATTTATTTCTCAAATCTGGTTCTCCGATTATTATGATATTAATTTCTTTTTTTAAAAAAGAAATTCCTTACATTATTCTGTTTTCTCTTTTCTATTTAGTGATTAGTATTTCATGACATATCTTAGGGAACAAAAGTAAAAATTCCCATGTTCTATTTTGTTTTTAAAAGATGTATTTATATATATTCAACTTTATTTTCTTCGCGAATGTAAAATATTACAAAAATTACTGAAAGATATTAAATGCTTGAGAAAAAGGCAACTTCATGATATCTTGAATGAACTCTTGTTGCAAACTCTAGAAGTTTCTTGTTTGATCCCCATAAAACCATAACGTACGATAAAAAGAGATAGAAAGTTTATTTAATGACATCATGTAACAAGACTTGG
Source organism: Caerostris darwini (assembly GCA_021605075.1). Taxonomy (NCBI): domain Eukaryota; kingdom Metazoa; phylum Arthropoda; class Arachnida; order Araneae; family Araneidae; genus Caerostris; species Caerostris darwini. The sequence continues at coordinate 173,762 of BPLQ01007821.1, forward strand.
TTCCTCCAATACATTAACCCTATCAGTAACATCAAACTAATTTGAAGTAGTGTCACATCAAATGACCTTCACACATTACACATGAAAGTCATTCCGGTTCTTTATTTTTAATACAAAAAAAAATGTTATTTTTTGATGGTCGGGAAAACCCATAGATATTTTTTTTTACTACGCACTCGTATAAGAATAATTCTTGAATGTTCTTTATCAGTTTTTGCACAAATCTGAACCCCAATATTTGAGAGGGATTATTAGCCTTTAAATATATATATCCATTAACACATGAAGAAATTATCAATACTATTCAGAATTACTTTCATTTCTTTTGAAATAGTCCCTAAATGCACGTGTCAATGTCACATGGCGACCAGTTTTTAAATTATCATTCTCTTCTTTCTAATAGTTTTTTTAAGCACACGTGTCCAGTAAAAAGACTTTTTAGTGCATATCAAATTATTTGATTGATTTTCAAAAAAAGAAGTTTAATTTAAAATATGACAATACCAATTTCTCACCATATTTTCACAAATAAATAATATTTTTATTATAATGTTACCTAGAGTTTAATAATTTATATTAATGTTCAAAATTTTTTCCCCAAATTTTGTTCTTATATTAAAAATTGTAAATGTAAAAAATATGCATTAAAATGCTTTCATTAGCGAAGCAGTTTCATTACACGTTATTATCTTCATTTAAGATTGTTTATTTGTTTTATGTTGAGTGATGTTTTGTTTCTTGAAAAATATGTTTATTGTACACAATTATTATGTTGCAGTACTGACATATTGGAAATATGTCAGTACTAATAAAACATAATAATTGTGTACAATAGATTGAATTGTGTAGAAATTTTGATGACTAACTGTCCAATTTCATGTTGTACTTCAAGAAAAAAGTACTTTAAATATTAGATCTTGTTACATTTTTTAAAAGAAGTAAATTTTATAACTATTGCGAGTGCATTGTGTGAATGAGTCTTCTAGAAAAATGCTTTACGAATTTTTTTGCTTCCATATAACTAAGTCAGTATGTGGAAGATTCAACTAAAATGAATACTGTCGGCCATAATTAACTAAATGTGATATTTATCATAATCAAAGATTGAGACAGGCTTCACTTTATAATTTAAATACATATAACGAAAAAAAAATTTTCTTTTAGCATATAGCTTAGTATATTAGCCAAATCAAATGACATAATCGATTCAGACCACATTTAAAATAAAGGTGGTTTTGATATAAAAAAAAAAAAGATTTCATTTATTGAAAAATTAAAGTTTCACTACACCAATGTGAGAGAAAGCAATAAAAAGTGGATTTTTAAAATAGTAAAGGAAATTTAAATTAAAAATGTTAGTAAACAATAAAGAAATGATCTTTGAGTGTGCTGTCCTAATCTTACTACTTAAAAAGAAATTACTTTTGCTTCTATAAATAGCAAGATTTCATCGATGCACCAAGAGTAATTCAGAGACAGATAACATCTAACAGACCCAAAGAAGATTCATTCAAACGGTTTACTAAAGTATTCAATACCAAATACGTTTTCACTATCTACTGTTTATATTGATTAAGTAGCTGTTATGAATTAGCTTCTACTTGCTTGCTCTTGTGTGACGCAGTTAACCGAAACAGTAAACGTTAGTGTCTAAACAATTACTTATTTGTATATTCCACACCCAAACATTTCCCTTTACTTTTTCCGTTATAATTATAGTGGAAGTTTAATATTTTTTTAACTGGCGTATTTCAATTGATTTTGACAAAAGTATCGAGGAAAAAAAATAGATAAACAACAAAAATGACAAATTTATATTTAAATAATAATACAAAAAAGTTTTAAGTTTAAAAATAATGAAAAAAAGGGTACGAAAATATTTTGTTTACACAGAACAGTAAAGGGGAAAAAGCGGAAAGAAATGAATAGCACGAATTATATTTTATTGTTAATATAATAAATATATATATAAATAAATAAATATATATATAAGAATTATATTTTATTGTTAATATATATGATAAACAAAAAAATTTTTTTTTTTAAAGTAGGAATCATCTCGTACTTACATAAGCAAAAACAAAATTACGTGAAATAACTAACAAGTCCTACAGAAAGCCTTATGTTGGTCCTTTCTTCTTCATTGGGGCAACCGCCCCATGGTGGGCCAAGGCCGTCTGTCTACTGGCAGATTTCGAAACAGATGTTTTTTTTCTTTTTACGGGATAGGATTTTCAACCGTACTCTCTATAGTCATAATAGACCGGGACCTGTGATTTAAAGGGGGTTTAGAACCGCTACAAACATCCATGGCACGCCCGGAACTCCAAAACCTGTGGCATTGAACGCCAGAGCGCTGGTCACCCGGCCATTAAGCATGTTGGTCATTTGGGTGGTGCTATATTTAAAAAAGAAGCATTGAAACAGAATATATTAATAAATATAGATGAACACTTATATTAATCTGTCGATATTACTTTAAATTATTTGCGTTTGAAATAATAGAGTAAGTTAGTTAGAACCAATTAATAATCTTTATTCCTCCCAGCCCCTTACTTAAACAACGACGGATTTTTGTGACGGATGTGTAAGCGATACGTAAATGAGGGGTAGTTACCCTTGAAAGTCTTCAAGAGACATGTGGACTGTGGACATGTGGATAATTCATACTAATAGATAGACGAGAGTTTTAGTGGGAATTGTCCACGTAATATCAAGTGAGAAATAAATTTACAGGTGTAATAAATAAATAAATAAGAAAACTTTAAAAACTTGAAACAAATATTTATTTAATTTTAAGGTGCGATATTTCTTAAATTTAGAGAACAATCCTTTTAATTTTTTTATTAATGCTTTTAAAAATAGTGAACTAGATTTGTAAGTAAAGTTTTCAAATTGATAGCCGATGGCAAAAATTCAAAGTTGAAAAAGTTACCTTGGATTAATGAATTCTTAATTAAGATGGTATTCCGATTTCAATGATAAATAACATTTGCAACATTTTAAGGCTTTCCCTTCAGTTTCTGAAATGTATAGATTTCTTTTTTGGCACCTACGCGTTTTTTTTAAATAAATGGGTTATTAAAAGCAACTTTTTTTTTTACTTCTTTGTCTTTAAGGTTCACCTTAACTTTAGAGCCACTCCCTCGTTGCTTGTAATTCATGGTTACCATCCTATAAACATGTCACTGCTATTGAACAATTTTTAATGTATTCGCCGTGTCTCCTTCAGATTGACAGGTTCGCTTTGTATCATGATATAGAAGGGAAACATGTTATGGAAATATCTTTTCTAACTTTTTATCTCGTCTCCAGAGTTGACTTACTGGTCCACAGGCTTCGTGTACAACACATACCACACCTTTATAAGGAACAACAATCAAAAAACCTTTCTTGGCTTCAATTATTTAATTTAACAATTGATCGTACTCGAAAGGATATGTTAGCTGTCGCTTATTAAACTGTCAATAATTTTGTTGAAAAACATTTTTAAACATGTCTAAGTGGATATCAATAAGGAGTGAGTACCTTGTCTTGTTCAAGGTCATTCGAGAAAATATTCAATAAGATCTTTGCTTAGTCAAATGATGATATATGTATATATATATATATATATATATAGCTTTTCTAATTTCGGTATTATGAATGTAAAATGTTGGAATGGCCCTTATAAATTTAGATAAAAAAAAATTGCGCACAATATGTTTTGTATCACAATATGTTTTGTATGTTTTGTATTTGATACTATATGTTTTGCATCAAATAAAAAAAAATTAAAATAAATAAAAAAAATTAATTTAAAAAATGTGTTAAAATTAACATTTAAGAAATATTCCTTCAGAAAATATTTCTAAATTCATCACTAGAAGTTATTTAAAAATGTTTTTTAAAATGTTTGTTCTCGTATGGTAAAAACTATACAAGATAGTTTCCGATATAATGAAGTAATTTATAAATATATATATATATGTATGGAGTATATGGAGTAATTTATAAAAATAAAAGAGAAAAAATAAAGTTTTAAAATGTTAAATTAAATATTATATTATTTATATGCATATAAATATTTGCCTCGTTTATATATTTATTAGAATATTTAAATTTACTTATAAATTTTCAAATAAAGCATTTAAAAATTTTTAGATGACATTTTTTTTGGAGATGAATCGGACATTATGTTATTGTGAATACTGTGAACTTACTATCACTGTGATAAACAAATATTTTATGGGATAAAGAAGTCTCGATATGTGTTGGTAGCAAATTAAAGGTGAAAAAAAAATTTTTTTTCATTTTGCAAAGTAAAAATAAAAAACAAATCTGAAGTCAGCAAGTCGTAACATGAAATGCTCTAATTAAAAAATAATAAAACGTAAATGTGTAAAATTATTCTAAAATAAAAATCTTCTTTGACACCTCGGAATCACTTCGTACTCATTCCGAAAATGGTTGCTACAAAATTGTTTTTTAATGTGTTGCTGTATAGTTGTGATACAAAAATAATGGGATTTGTATTACTTAGTATACGATTTGAAAAAATTGAATGAAAAGTTGTATGAAGGAAAGGAACATTTGTATAGGAATTACCACTGAAAAAATATTTTATGCAATGATATTACTGGCATTAAATTATTAATTTAATTCTTCTTCTAAAAATTTAATTTGCTCCTTTTATAGTTGCATTACAATATTCATTGATTAAATGTTGAATATGAAGGTATACCCTATCCAGCAATAGAGAATAATATCACGGTGTTCCACTAACACTGTACACCGATTGAAAGGTAATTAAAGTAATACACGTATATAATTGTGGCATATAAAGAAAATAATTTCTCTTTCTCTCTGTAATAAATCTGAATTTTACTTTTTTTTTCTTCTCATTGTTCAATTGGTGTCGACCTTCGGTGATGGTTATTAACATTTACGATACTATTGTACAAACTTTATTGAAGAAAACAGATATTTCTGCGATCTTAACCTTTGTGTTTTCGTTATTAAGTTTTTATAGTGGGAAAACCCGGCACATTTTAAGTTGTCTAAATGGAATTTAATCCAAACATCACATTATTGGATATTAAGTCGATGTTTTATGAAAAGAAAACATAGTCGTAATCAGTAACGATTCTCGAACATGTGTCCTTGCCACTTTCGTTAAAAGCTTCAATTATTTGATACCTTCTGTGAAAACATAGAATGCATTTAATGGATGTAGCTGTAGGCCAGTCCTATAGTTTTGTCAAGCTGTAGCAACAATGTACAGTTCTTCATGTATATACAGTTGATACTTATATATTGATTGAAATATGCGATTGAAATATATTTTATCTGATAATATAAAATAATGCATGGTGATAAGTTTTTTATTTCTACAACAGCACCTGATATAGTAATCATTCGTTAATGTGCAAAAAACAATTTGAAAGCAACATAAATGGCTATAAAGTCCTCAAAACAAATTTATAAAGTTTTAGAATCTGAGGTAGAGCACCGTGGTGTTTGGTAAGTGTAGCTTCTGCCTATTAGAAAATTTAATTCAAAATACAGCAAATGTGCCGAATAGAAAATTTCAGTGTTAAGTCTGCAGACCAGCAAATATCTCATTGTGTTTTAAGAGTGCAAACTTTTTTTTTTATTGCAAAAGCACGTGATTTTACATTTTTGGCTCCCATGCATCACAGATGCATGAGATTGGAGCATAAAGATGGAATACAAAACAGTAAAACAAAAGAAAACAGTAACTCATAACAATAAGAATAATTTCATCAAAACTGTGACTACATAAAGATTAAAAAAATAAGTCGCTGGATGCCAATTGCATCAACACTCTAGCCCGCCAGTATCTGCTGTATAAGTTTTCTTCATTCAATGAAGAACAAGTTAGCAAATGATCTGTGTGAATCTCAGAATCTACTGTAAGTACGATCGAGCTGCTACTGTGAGAGTACAAACTTCAGATACTTATCATTCCTGAAGAATATTAGCTCTTATTAATATAAATGACAGTTGTAGAATCCTTCCAATTGATTTAATGGTGACGTTTCAAAGTGTGGAAATCTTTTCACTGCAACAAGTGCTTAATAGGATGGAGGTCAAAGACCAAACTGCCTATGGAAGCATTTTGAGTTCAGAATCATACTTTACAAATCAATCTGGTATAAATTGTGCACGGGGATAACAAGTCGTATGCCCATTTTTATCTGGTAACAGAACAAACATAATGGAATAAATTTGATCTACAACGATTCAGAATCACACTTAAGAAATCAATCTGGCATAAATTCTGCACGGTGATAACAAGGACTGCGACCATTTTCATCAGGCGACATAGCAAACATAAAGGAGTGTACGTGATCGACAGCGATATTGAAGAAAACTGTAGTGTTGAGATACGTTTCCAAACATATAAAAAGACCCATAATACTTTAAGAAAATAATTCTACAACTACCAGAGAAGAAAAAAAAAAAGGGATCTACCCACTCGATAGATCTCTTCTGCACACTATTTTGATCCCGTATGATGAAGGAGTAGATGAAATCCGTTGTTCAAAACAACTTTTATCCAATCGCCTGGAATCTAATTTTGTTTGCTCTTGAGCCCCAAACAACTGACATTTCCTGTTTTTTATTGACAGCATAAACATTCTTGACTCTTTGCTATTCAAAACCCATCCGTTGCAAAATCCTTTGTGATGCACTTGAGCTGTATTGATTGCAGTTGTCGTATTTTGTCCTTTTGTTGCAGCAAAAAGATTCATGCCAGTCACCTATTTTATCTCTTTCGTCCATCATCCTTTTCCTAATATAATTTTTTGTTTTTTGGGCGGTTTTTTTTTAATTAATCAATTGCTACTCTTAATGCTCGATAAGAAAAACTCGATATAAAATTAGCCGTTTTAGTGATGCTTGAACTAAATCTTCCTGTACCTAAGTCTTCCTGTACTTCATTGCAGTATCTCAAATCGTTCATCTTTATCCATTATCGCAATGATTTTTTTCCACTCAAGAAATGTTATATAAGCAATTCTTCTTTGATACTTATATAAGGAAATTCATATGTAACTATTGGTCAGATTAGTCCAATTAAAAATTGAGCTGTCTCTCTTAATTTGGACACTCAACTATTTATTTCAGAAATCATGTTTAAAATGACAACATGCAACATTATGTTACGCTGCTATCAACAAAATGTTATGCTAGCTACATACAATACTATGAAGTTTTACAAAAATAGGAAGAAAAAATATTGAAAAAAAACCAAGAGGATTCATATTATTAATATATTCTATTATTAATTTATTAATGTTAATATAATATAAATTATTAATTTATTATTGCTTTACTTTGAAATTTTTATTTATTATAGATTTTTTTAATAGATATATTTTGTAAATATGAATTATTTTTGCCTTTTTTTGCAATCTTTTTTCAATGAGAAGTAATCTATTGCAATACATGGATATGACGTAATAAATTGATGTGATTATTCTAATTAAAAAAGTTTAAATTTATATATATTTTTTCTCTATTTCCTTTTCATAAATAAGAGTATCAGGTAAAAAAAAAAAAAAAATTTCCCATTACAATACGTGTTATGATTTTTTAAGCGATTTTATTCGTTGCAATTTGAAAAATCGCTGTATAAAAAAAAAGCATGGCTCTGTAAAAAAATGTAAAAAATTATGAATGAACACAAACTTTAATTATTATGAATTTCAAAGTGACCCTCTATTTAATAAGTTATCGGTTTTTAAATTTAAAATCCTTTAATTTTCTGATTTCTTATGCATTTTATATGATTTCTTTTTTAAATTTTATATCATTTATATATTATGTCATCTTACTTAGAAACGCATTATTTCTTAATTTTTTTCTAATCGTACATTTAATGAAAAAAGGAAAGCAGTTCATCTAAGACATTTAATGGTTTATTTAAGTTCAAAGACATTTAAATGGTTTATTATTTTTTATAAGAAATTAAGTATTTAATATTTATTATACACTATGTGGAAGAAAGTGACGGGACACGACACTATAACGACATAAACCCCTATTTATTAAAATTAATAGGAGGTAGGGCCTCCTTTGGCTGCGATCACAGCTGCGACCCTTCTGGGCATGCTTTCCACTAAATTAGCCATAGTGGCAAGAGGAATTTCCATCCAAATGTTTAACAGGAAGTTCCATAGTTCAGGCTTGCTTTTGGGGAGTGGGGTGTAGGCCCTCAACTGACGGTCCAATTCGTCCCAGAGATGTTCAATTGGGTTAAGATCAGGGCTCTGCGCCGGCCACTACATGCGTTTAACGTTGTTGTTCACATAACAATGAAGAGTCCTCCTTGCAACATAGCATGTTGCGTTGTCGTCTAGATACCAGCAATCATCCATACCGTACGTTGCCCACAAGGTAGGAAGGACATGATGTCGAGAATATCACAGTATCTATCGGCATTCATCGCACCATCAACTTTTACCAGTGGGCCAGCCCCATACCAGGAGAAACAGGCCCATACCATCAATCCTCCTCCACCAAACTTTACAGTTGGGACGACACACTCGGGCAAAAGGCGTTCTCCTGGTAAACGCCATACCTAAACACGTCCATCGGAACGAAAAAGGGTAACTCGTGACTCGTCACTCCAAAGGACGCGTTTCCAGTCATCCAGAGTCCAAGTACGGTGGTCTTTGGCCCATCGAAGGCGTGCTTTCTTGTTGGTTTTCGTAATCAAAGGCTTATGGGCCACCGAACGTCCAGTATAACCTAACTTATGGGCCTCGATATGAAGAGTCTTGGTCGAAACGGCCACACCTGTGGCTTGTCTAAACTCATTAGCGATGTTATAAATGAATGTTTGACGGTTACTTCGAATCTCCCTGCCGAGCATCCACCGGTCCCTGCTGGTGAGAACTGTAGGTCGTCCACTTCGGGGTTTATTCTGACAGTGTCCCTCAGTCTTGTAGCGACATACAACACGTGCTACAGTTGATTTTGAGCAGTTACGGAGACGGGATATCTCCCTAATTGACGCCTTGGCAAGATGCAATCCAACCAACACACCTTTCTCGAACTCAGACAACTCTTCCCGTGGCGGCATCTTGACAAAAAACAACTTTAGTCGACTCCACAGAGTATTTATAGGATATGGCTGACACGTGATACCTATTATTGCGCATGTGTCAGCTGTATTGTCGACTTTTCTACTTTTCGAGGGGTGTCCCGTCACTTTCTTCCAGATAGTGTAGTAAACCTATGAATGCATGTGTTGATTTATTACTTCCAACTAATAATTTTTTTGGGCTGAATTTTTCTGAATATTTTAATTGAGTTAAAGACTCCTTGTTCTTTATATATTACTAATATATAAAGTAATATTTATTAAAACAATTGATTTAACAATGAAAATAATTTGGGGTTGTGATGGAGCATTCCATTGTTAAGAGGGACGAATTAGCAAAAAAAGTAAGTGAACTATTGTCTTAAGTGAATTATTATGATGTAATAAAATTATTAAACTTAGCAATTTTTTAAAAAATTAAAATTTTAATTAATTTTTTTTTTTTTTTTAAATAATTATATCTTTATGTGGAAACTTTTTTTGGAATTTAAACAAAAATTAATTAAAATATTGAAAAAAAAAGGTATTGTCAAGGTATTAAAAGGTAAAAGGTATTGTCAAGTTACTAAAACCCTTAATTCTGATTCAAAAATTATAAAATTCCCAGCTGAAACAAAAGAATAAAAGAGTGAAAAGATTAAATTTGTTAGCAATTTAAAGTTTTGGAAAAATATTAGAATCTAACAAAAAAAAATTCAATTGATTTTTTGAACTGGTCTAAAATGCAATGATCGCTGATTATTCTTTAAGTACCTTTAGTACCTTAGGTATTTTTTTTAGTACCTTGTAACAATTAATTCAACTTCCGTTTACAAACAATTTTGTAAGCCGCTAAGATCATATGTCGCGGGTGCGGCACCTATTCCATCAACCCACTCTTGTAGTTGTACCTTTTTTTAAGAGATAATCCCGATATTCCGAAAAACACTCCCACATGAGAACAACGTATATTCTATTAAAAAAAGAACATACCAAATTCGTGAGAAAGTCTTTGAATCTCCCTACTGATCTCTACATCCTCCGCTAATAGAATTTTAACCACCTACATGATCTAATCTCTTTCAGAGTATCATCTGGTCAATTTATAAACCCCCATATAGATTGTACTTCAGAAAGATTTTGCTGTTCCAATTACCATTAAGATAGAAGTTTTGCCTTCCCTTTACTATATAAGCAGTATGAATCTTGTCTATACTAGAGAAAAAGCAAAGAGTAAAAAGAAAATAGAAAAATTATGTTGTTGGCATAGACCACTGTTCTGGTATATATCTGTAATGTTATGGTCTCCTTACAAGTAATACAGATTAGAGTTAATTGAATTCCCACGCAATAGCATCTATACTTAATCCATGTTTATTAAACCAGGGTGCACGGACTTTTTTATACCAGGGGCCTCATACTTTGATTTTGTCTGAAATGTATTTCAAAGAAATTTATATAAAAATACAAATGTATATTATATATTGCTTCAAATATAAATGTTAAAAAACAATTAAAAATATTAAAACTACATTGATCTAATCATATTGATTTAGCAATTGTTTTGATATTTGTTTCAATTTTTGTGGTTTCTAATCTCATAATTGATTTTAAATCACTTTAATCAAATAGACAATAATTTTTCATTTGTAAATACAATAAAATTTAGATAATTCAGACGCAATTTTTTTTTTTACTGCGTGTTCTTAATTTTTTCACCGGTTACTCAGGAGTTTTTCTTTGACATTTCGTTTTATTCTTTGCCTGCCAATAAGGGTCAAGTTGAGGATTGCTTCTGAAGAGTGTAACTAGTCTCCTGGTCAAATAAGTGACTAGATCCGGCAAGAATGCCATCATATTCTAGAGCAGGGGTCTCCAAACTTTACAGCCTTAGGGCCGTACTATTTACTCCAGTAAGTACCAAGCGCCAAAACCGTTTTAATTTTTCTGCCATTATCTATAATTTTTAGACTAATCGCCGAGTACGCGCTCTGAATGAGCATACGCTTGCTAAATTCGCTGGTCCAATTGCTACAATCTCTTTTAATAATTTGTTCAAGTAAAATTGATCCACAACTACAAACTATTGTCAGTGAAAAATCACAATTACATAAATCTCATTAGTGTCGTTTTACAAGTGGATACCCTGCGGTTTCATTCGAGTTAATTTAGCTTCTCCGTTCCTGAGGGATTTTCAGGATAAAAATCATATGTTTGATTCAGGATATATACATTCCAAACATTGACATACATACATATGCGATACTCTTTACCCCAACGTAACTACCGAGGGTAACCGCGGGATATTCACTAGTTTAAAATGTTAGTGGGATTCATTTAAATTATTTGTTAGTTGTGCTTAAGTTAAATTTTCTGCGTATTATGCTTGCCATTAAGTTTTACCTAGCAAGCAAATAAAATCGAATTATTATCATTCTGTGTTTTTTTATCCAACTTATTACAGCAACAATAAGATATTCGCTGTCGCGGGCCGGATTTGGCCCGCGGGCCGTAATTTGGAGACCCCTGTTCTAGAGCTTTCTCGGAGATAAGTAATACTATATATATTTTTAAAACTTCTGAAAGTCCCAGGCCGCATGTACTTAAACTTATCTGTGAAAGACCCTCTCCAAACAAAGAAAAATTAATATTATGCAGAACCACAGCTTTCGGGTTCGAATTCTGGCGCTACCATGTTTATTTGTAGTGGTTCGGAATCTACTATAAACCTTAGGTCCCGGCCTAATATGATTGTAGACTGTTGGCCGTAGGATTGATAATCCTACCAAATAAAGAGAAAGCATCTCCTGTCTCGTAATTTGTCAGCAGACAGACGACCATAGGGTTGTTGCGCCAAAGAAGCAGGCATGTATAATCATTTCAAAATAAAAATTCATTTTTGTTTTTCTAAAATTCTAAATTCATTTTTTCAATGAAAAATAAATAATATAACATAATAAAAAAAAATAATAAAGGATTTGATGCATGATATTATATTAATAATTGTTTTAGTATTGGGTTTGATTTTTGTAATAATTTAAGTGCAAAAGTCGTGATTCAAAGGATTTATATTTAGCTATCTTTTGATTTTCATGCCTTAAAATATTTATTCACAGATATGCGTTGATTTCAAAAGGCGTGCGCCTTGTATTGTATTATCAACAATCACATTTACTTTGTTGAGCGCAATTTTAAAACAGAACTTCCATTTAGCATTAAAAATCGTTGAGATAAAAAAAAAATTATTAGATAGAGATTATTGATAAAAGACTTCATTACAATAAAATAAGTTTCAAATATTTAAATATTTTTTTTTAAATATAATAGTATTAAAAAATTATTAATTTTATTTTTTTAAATAAATTTAGTGTAAGATGATACATTTCGCGCGAAAAGTAGGCTACTATGCATCTCTGCTTTACTATAGATTCGTATTTCGTCATTAAATCACGTAAATGGGATATTATTTGAAAAGTTATTCATTTAGAATTTTGTCCCTTCCCCACTGATTTGTTGCGGGTTTCAGTACGACATACATGGAAGTACGACAGTACGTAAGTTCAGTACGACATTAAGGAAGAGGAAAAATCATTTGGTTAAAAAAGCAGGCTTTGGTTAATAACTTGTGGTTATATGAACTAAAAAATCGGAATGATTAACCATATGGGAAAAGACATTGTTGAATAGACAAACAGCCAGGCAAGCGTAACTGTGATGTTCAGTTATGTTTGGCCTATGTTAGCTGGCGTCTTTAGTTCATGTTTCTATGCTCATTTTAAAATTTGTAATTTTACATACTTTTCTGATTTTTTCTAATAATTATAATGTAAAATATTTACCACATATTTTAAGATATTTTAAATAAGTTTTTTATTGATTTTTTAATATGGTTATGTAAAGGAACCGAATAAATTTATCGATTTTCAATTAAATCTTGGATATCATTCCTTGAAAAACGACAGAAGTTATCTCTAGCATCACTGTATTTGTATTCTAAGTTAGAAAGATCCACTATATCTTTTAGTGTTTATAAATTTAAGAAAATGACGATAGTAAATTTTCTCGTATTATAAACCATTTGTATTTGTTAAGCTATGGTTAGTTTTTTTAGCGATATCTAATTATATGAGGAAATTGCACACAAAAAAAGTAAAACAAAATATTAAAAATACTCAAATAAATCTAATCTGCTGGAATGATATGCAGGTTACCCATAAAATTTACAATTTAATGTAGGTACAAAACGCATACAGCAATCTTAAAAATAAAAAACTCTAGAATTCTGAACGATTTTCTTTCTTGAAAAATCTCATTTTCACTTTGAAATAGCATTGTCTTTGTTTCACTGGACAATCTTTTAGAATAACTTTACCTATTTAATTACATAATTATTAGCTCGTGAAAGAAATTTAAATATATATTATGCATAAAAAAAGCTCGTAAAAGAAATTAAAGAAAAAAAATTGAAAGTGGTCAAGAACACGAAAAACCTTGCCCCCAATAACAATATCCATAATTTTATGGATAATAATTAATATACACTCAAGAGTCAAAACATTTTGACCACCGCTACATTTTGCAATGAACTCGCCAGGATGACGTGCAAGGCATGTGATCAGATGGAAGTGGTATTTAACTGGTATTAAGTGGTGGTATTAATCCATGCCAAGGCGGGTTGAAGCTGTGTTGCACGCCAAAGGTGGGCCAACTCTTTATTGACAGGTGGTCATAATGTTTTGGCTCTTGAGTGTATATATTATCAATTATTCAAGAGGAATTTTATTTAGAATAATAAACAGTGATTTTATTTAAACCGACTATCAGAATCCCATATCAAATTCTGTAATCCTGACGTTAATGTTAGTGAATTTTATATTTAATAATTCATTATATTTTTTATTTACTTCTGAATAATTATTGCTTATTGGAATTTTACCTTTTTTTACATTACTAATCTTGATTAATCTCCTTTTCTTAAGAGAAATAAGACGTATTTTGAATGTTCTATCCATTGTGAATGAATCCAATACATGAATTTTGATAGAAGAAACGCAGTTCTTTTTATTGATTAAGATGTCATAAAACAATTATTAATTATTATTTCATATTGTATTTTTCATTATTATTTCATCTTTTAGTTATTAATTATTATTATTTTAATTTTTAATCATTATTGTTCCACATTTTTTTTAATTATTATTATAACACATATTATCATTAATAAACATAAGATTTTTATCATGATAATTATTCCTTTAAATTTTAAAAAAAATTATAAAGTTAAAATATTGTAATTTCAACATTAAAAAAACGAAAAAATATTTACAGATATAATAACTAAAATTGTTATTACTATTATTATTATTTTCATAATATATTAGGTAACTTAACTTATAAAACCTTGAAACAGAATTTTGTTATACTAGAAAAAAAAAGAAAAGTAACTATAATCCTTAATTAAACATAAGGAAATTTTTATAGTTGTCCTTCAATATTTTTTATGACAACGAACCTGTTCTTAGGAGAGTAAAACATGAAAAATGTCGCCTTCTAAATTACAGTACCATGTTCTAAAGAGGTGATAGTTTAAATTATGAAAGTTTTACCTCATTTTGATGGCAAGATGTCAAACTTGCGTAAGCCTGAAAGTTTTCCCAACAGGATGATAGAATGGCGGGAATTTTAAGCGGATTATAAAAACCGATGAATTACTGGAAAGTTCATAGTAACTACAAAAAAGCCATTGTAAGCTTTTTCAATCATGGACATTGTGTTGTTATAAATGCGATTAGGAAAAAAAAAAGAACTTTCTTTTTCTGTTTTCGATTGGATGATTTACAGATAAAAGAAATTCGGTGAATTTGTCAAGCGGAATATTTTTCTTTTTCACTTCGATTCACGTTTGTGTTCGGAAGACGCTCGCGTGATCTACTTTATCGTCTGCATTCTTAGAATACCAGACGATAACTGAGGTCTATAAAACGACCTAGGTAATTCGGAATTGATTCTTTTAACAGTAAAAAAATAATTTCGATGGTTTTTGTTTGAATTTTTCTTATGAAAAGGGATTAACTAATAATTAATAATCTATTATCGTTTTTTAACTAACGTGGTTACATGCATGCATTTGTTAAAGTTCATATGTTCCGCACAATTTATTTCACATAATATTAAAAGAATTATTTGAATTCTATTTTTATTTTTTATGTTGTTTACAACATAACGATCTATTTTATGGTTGTAATTTGTTTTATTTTGTTATTATTTTTATTTAATAGGAATATTTTCAAAATAAGTCTAAGGCGAACAAAAATTTCAAATTCAAAATGAACTTTTTGGAATGTTGTTGCGAGATTGTTTCTTTAGTTGTTGTTTTTTTGTGCGATTTATATATAAAAAAAATAATGTAACCGAGAGTTAAAAAAAAACCCGCTTTCTATAAAATATCAAAATATCGCAAATATTGATTGAATTATTATATTTCGAATAAATTCATTCACAAAAAAAAAGGTACTTGGTAGGCAAATTAATTTATTTATACAGAACGTATTTAATGATAAAAGTTCCGGATTTGTTTTCAAATTGTGATTTTAGTTATAAAGATACAAGAATAATTGGAGACCAAAATAAAAGTTTTATTGCATTATATGAAAAATTACGTTAACTAATTTTTCTGTCAAATACATAAACAAATAGTTATTGAAAACTTACAAATTAAATAGATGAGAACACTCTAACAAATTTTCTAAACATCTCCTCTAAAATACACTGAAACGGGAGGTTTCATTCAAATATATTTGTAGTATTCAAATATCAGCTGAAGAAATTGGAAATGCAAAATAAAAGGTGTAACAAATAAAGAAAGTGATACTGAGATGAATTCGGTTCTTTGATTTAGTGAAGAAGCGGAGAAAAAAAAATATGTATATAAGTTAATTTAGGAAAAGTTCTACACCTTCAAAGATATAAATAAATATTTTTTTTTCTTTCTAATGCAGCTGGCAAACACAGACACCTTGGTGTTGGATGCCTTAAGGCAAGTACTGCGCAAACGTACTCACTTTGCATTACCCAGGGGGCGCATGTAACTTGAAGATAAGCCACGGACGCGGAGTAACGATGCCCCCGCAACGCTCTTATTAGACCGGGACCTACTTTTTAAAGTGGATTCCGAACCACTACAAACAACCATGGCACCGCCGGGACTCGAACCCGAGACCTGTGGTACCGAGCGCCAGAGCGCTAGCCACTCGGCCATTCAGGCCCCTACAAATAAATATAAAAAAATATTTTTGGGTACAATAGCTGGATTGCAAGAAAAATTGAAATTAAAATTTAAAATTGTATTCTTATTTCTTGGGGCCTGATGCCACAGGGTTCGAGTCTCGGTGATGCCATGGATGTTTGTAGTGGTTCGGAATCCACTTTAAATCGTAAGTTCCGATCTAATAAGACTGTTAAGCGTAGGGCTGACAACCTTTCCCCGTAAAAAGAAAACATCTACTGTCTTGAAATCTGAAAGTAGACGAGACGTCTTGGTACACTATGAGGCTGTTGCGACGATGATGATGATGATTCTTGTTTCTTAATCCCTTTTCAAACGAATTTTCTGAAAAATTTCTATAGAAATAGAATTTAAAAAGTTTTAAAACAATCTAGGTTTTCGAATCTATTTTGATGATAAAATAAAGAGCTGAGTAGGTATACAATATTTTTTTTACAGCTTGGATAAAACACAACTATTTTTTTTTCTTTCTAATGCAGCTGGCAAACATTTAGACAGCTTGGTCTTGGATGCCTTAAGGCAAGGCGCTGCACAGATGTTACTCACTTTACGTCACTCACTACCCAGGGGGCGCGTGTAACTTGAAGATAAGCCACTGACGCAGAGTAACAATGCCCCCGCAATGCTCTACGATCCTATTAGATCGGGACCTACGGTTTAAAGTGGATTCCGAACCACTACAAACATCCATGGTACCGCCGGGACACGAACCCGAAACCTGTGGTACCGAGCGCCAGAGCGCTAGCCACTCGGCCATTCAGGCCCCTAAAACACAACTATTAAAAATCGATTTATTCTGCTGCACTGAATTTATTCTCCAACAACCAAGTCCGATGTCAGTTGGCCTTTGGTATCATAGGCTTCAGATTTGAATCCTGGCGGTGGCATGGATGAGTGGTTCGGAATCTACATTAAAGTGTTAAAACTCATTAAACCAAAGTGTCTACAAAATGACCATAGAGCGACAAACCAAACTATAACAAGCCTCATGTACATCTTTGATAATTGTTTAATCTAACAATAATCTCCTAAATGAGAATAATTCTTATTCTTCTGTCTTACGAGAACAAATCTGCATAAGATTTTTAGATGAATTAAATTACTCCAAAAACTTTTCGAAGTAACTATTACATGATCTAGAAGAAAGCATACACTATTTGGTGGCAAAACTAATTGGGATCCGATAGCAAGAGATTAGTGAGAATTATTTTTGTTTCAATAAATATTTTGGTCTCTTATTTAATTAGGATTTGGTTAAAAGATTTATACTATAATGATGCTAGTCTATTCCATTAGTTATGCACAGATCTCGGCAAGCATCTCCAAATTTCCTCACTTTAAAAAAAAATATAATTGGTAAGTTTTTGGAAGAATTTCAGATTTTAATGAGAAACTAAAACATGAAACGCGTAAGTAGCCTTCATTTATTAAGAAAAGTAAACATTGAAATATTAAAAAAAATGTTTTATTCGATGTTTTCTATTTTATTGCAAACATGGAGATCAGATCCTTTGTTAATAGCATGCTAGCGTGTATGAAGAATATCTATTTGAGTAATAATTTTTGTCTTTAAATTATTATCGCCAAAAATGAGTTCTATTTTAAAGTTGGGTTCGACAAAGTAGTTGTGGCTATTACTAAATAATGCATTAAAAACACAAGCCTATTTAGATCTACACATATTGTGAAAAACGTTTTTAGGTATGAATATCAAAAAACATCGACGTATAAAAATAATTTTATTAGTCACTTTTGCATTTGTTACGGTGAATAATGAAAGTTAATAATGAATTTTAGCAAAATCATGCATCAAATTCATTATTAGCTTTTATACTATATTATATTATTATGTAGTAATATTACTATATTATATAGCTTTTGTGGGGGTTTTGTGATATATGCAGTGAGTAGATATAATCCGCCGCCTTTACATGTCTTTTGTGTATCCCTAAGATAAAAAATGTTAATAAAAAAAATTAAGCTATATGAAAATCGTTCCTCCATTTTGTAATTCAATTATTATGGCAAGAGCGTTTATAAGATATCTTGTTTATCGTTACTACTTTACTATTAAATTTACAATGAAATCAAATGAAAGCTTTTACACTACACTACTTACATATTATAGTTTCACATGTTATACTTACGTTATACTTTTACTAAATTATATGCTTCACATATTATTTGCAGTGACTTCTATTTCTTTTTTACAACTATTTTATTCTTGGAATCTATCAACTTCCCTTGCAATTTTAGTATATGAGTTTACCGTTTTGATTCGTGGAAGTTTTAAGCAGCATTTTTTTCATGCAAAGTAGTAATAGTCGAATCTATGTTTTGTGCAATTGTATTTACCTCTAAATCCACCCGTTGTAGCTTTTGCTGATCAATATTTTTATCAACAACTCAATTTCTGAGTTGCATGCTTATAAAAAGAAATATTTAAATGTAGAGATAGCTTAGTGGTATATAAGTTATGCTTTAACAAGTACTAGCTGTCTTCTATACTCTGATTCCTTATTTGGTGATACATCTCATTGATTGAAAGTTTGTTTAATTCCTAAAATAAAATGTGTTATTTAGTTAGAATATAGTGGAATATACCCTAAAGCATTCCAACACAAACCAGTCTGAGCATGCTTAAATGACTACGACAGCTATATGGTGACATATAACTCCATAACATAAATAATAGTTTAATTATAAATGAAACGAAAATTATGCTAATGGATGTATTGCTAAATATGAGTCAAGCCTTATAATCCTATTCTTTCAGGTCTAGCACAAACATTCCAATACAAACAGTTTCAACATGATTAAATGGTTGTAACAACCATATGATGACATATAAGCCCATTACATAAAGAGTAGTTTAATCATAAAGGAAATGAATTATGTTTATTGGTGCTTTGCTAAATATGAATCCAGCCTTAAAATCCTATGTTTTAATATCTAGGCATTCCAATATAAACAGTTTGAACATGTTTAAATGGCTGTGACAGTCATATGGTGACATATAACCTCATAATATTGCTGAGTATGAATCAAGCCTTAAGATCATATGCTTTCAGATATAAGATATGATCCCTTTTTGAGATTCATGTTTGGGCGTGTGTATCTCTGCATCAATCTGTGGAATTGAGATAATGAGCATTAACTTCACCTCTGAGGAAGTTCTAAGTGAGTGTCACCCCTTTTACGGCGCCTTAAAGGAGAATGCCCATTCAGATGGAGGTGATTTGCGTATGGTTAACTGTGATCAGTGCCACACCCACCAGCGAAGGTTAGGTCCCACTCATTTCCGGCTCTTAATGAATGAACGATTCCGTAACATGTTACACACTCTGGACTTGAATGAAAAAGTTAGTTGTGCACGTCAACATGGCAGGGACGAAGGGCATCAAGGCAAGGAAAATAAAAAATACAAAAAAACATGCCAATGAACGGATTATTTGCCTATCTTTATCAATTCTCCTCACGGTTGAGTTTTCTCGAAGGGAAATGTAGGCTAATGCCAAAAAATCCATCTGCTGTGTTACCTCGAATTAAAACGTGATGAGCGTGTTCAGCCTTGAAGAGGCCTGTGTATGTGGATCTCTTCTCTCGCATCTTGTATGTTTAAAATTTGAATAATTACACCATGATTGTTTAATAAACAGCGCCTTTTGAAAATCTGATGTGCTATTATTTTTAAACGGTATTATGCAATATCTTTTAAGAAGGGGGATAGTGGAAGGTGTCATTGCATATAAATTTTGAAAATTGAATTTTCTCATCACATCTGGAATGATGAAAGGTGTCATAGCATGTTAATTTTGAAAATTGGATATAATTGAGATTTTCTCATCACATCAATCGAGATGAAATGAGACGAGAAGAAAAAAAAAAAAAGGGGGACTATTTTTAATTTTCTTCTCCTGCATCTTGTATGTTTAAAATTTTAATAATTACACTGTGATTTTTTTACTGAACAGCGCCTTTTGAAATTCTGATGCTATTATTTTTAAAGTGTATTATGAAAGATCTTTTAAGGGAGAGGGGGAATTAGTGGAAGGTGTCATTGCATATTAATTTTGAAAATTGAATGGTGAGATTTTCTCATCACATCGAATGATGAGATGAGATGAGAAGAAAAAAAAGGGTGAATGTTTTTTATTTTCTTCCCTGCAACTTGTGATGTTTAAAATTTGAATAATTACACTGTGCTTATTTAATGAACATCGACTTTTGAAATACTGATGCTATTATTTTTTAAAAGATACTATGCAAGATCTTTTAAGAGAGGGGGAGGGGAGAGGGGGTTAGTGGAAGGTGTCATAGAATATTAATTTTGAAAATTGGAAATAGTTGAAATTTTCTCATCACATCATTCGAGATGAAACGAGACGAAGAGAAGAAAAAAAGGGGGAATGTTTTTTATTTTCTTCTCCTGCAACTTGTATATTTAAAATTTGAATAATTACACCGTGCTTGTTTACTGAACAGCGCCTTTTGAAATTCTGATGCTATTATTTTTAAAGTGTATTATGAAAGATCTTTTAAGGCAGAGGGGGAATTAGTGGAAGGTGTCATTGCATATTAATTTTGAAAATTGAATGGTGAGATTGTCTCATCACATCATTCGAGATGAGGTGAGATGAGATGAGACGACAAGAAAAAAAGGGTGACTGTTTTTTTTTTATATTTTATTTATTTATTTTTTATTGTTGAATAAGAATTTTTTATTGTATTTTTAGGTATTCCTTCTGATGTCAGGCTGGAGATGACAGATGGGACATAACAAGGAAATTTCAATCGGTCGAATTGCTTGGTTCATTGTTACACAGCCTTGAATTCACCGTATACAGCATTATTTTGTTTTTTTGACAAAAAACTGAAATTCAGAGGTAATTGAGAAATTTCGATTTTTAATTATCCTTATTTAAAAGACAAATTCGGTTGTTTTTCTTGAAAGACGCAGTTAATTGCATATTATTATTGTTATTATTATTTTATTATATAATTGATGTGATTATTATTTTGACATTCAAATAAAGGGGAAAAATTTACAATTTTGTTAAGTAATATCTCGAATTTACGCGTTAGATTGGTCCGACGAAAATCGCTTAAGTAGAGGTATAGTTTTGCATTTAAATGCAAATAAATTTTGTTTAATTGTGTGAGACTACAAAAACTTACTAGTTTAGAATAAAAATATATAATAAAACCGCAGTTCTTTATGCAGTCATGTCTGCATAATTTTCCTTCCTCTAAAATATTCCTCAATTATTTGAAAAGACGGGAAATTTTCCTTACAAAATTTTAAAAATTTCACTTTTTTTTCAAATTTCCACTTTTAACATGAAAGAATGCACAATTGAAAAAAAGTGGAAAAAAAAAACCCACGGAAAATATTGATTTCGTCAAAAGGTTTTCTGCAATCAAAACATCCTAGAACAGATCAAATTTATAAACGAAGTTTGAAAAACATAACGGAAGCAGATAAATAAAAATGTGATAAGAAATAAATAAATGAATAAATAGAGCATTGACTAGACTTTCAATGTAGTATGAGTTTTCAAAGATAATGTGAGTGGCGACGATAACACAATGTAAGCGCATCTCGCATTGACAATCCGTCTTTTCCTACTGGAAGTTTTCTTCGCATACAAATGAAGGTCAATTACTCCTAAAAGTACTTAGTCAGTGATCAGTAAGTGAAGTCAGTTACTCCTAAGTAGAGGCAGCTTCTTTCCCGCTATCCCCATTGATGTCTGTTAATGGTACGCAGAGAAGGGACACGAAACTCACTTGTTAAAAAAAATGCTTAATTTTAATTAATATACGCCCGACTCGTCTCAGTATCATTAGGGCTGAGGTCAATCCGCTGGCGGCTTTGTTATAGGCATTGTTCCAAAAAACGCGGAGTCTCGATGACTTTATGATCTTGGCTCATTAGTCGGACTACCTGGTACTAATTTCCTGGTTTTCTCCCATGCGATATGCAAATTCTGGATAGTTTCCCCTAAAAGTCTTCTCAAAAGGCACTGCCCTTCTTCACCAACACGAAGCTAAGTCAGACTTCTACCTACGGGTGCTCCATCACAGCAATTCCTTCTTCCATGAGAACACAACACGGGTTCATGAACTTGATCTAGATGTTGATGTCGATCAACTGGAATAAGGAACAATAACAAACAATTAATATTATACCTATACATAGTATAGGCTGTATTTAATATGTAGCTACGTTATTGAAAGCTTCTTTGGGCTAAAGTTTTTTTTTCTTATATTACGTTCTCTATCAATTCAACAGATAAATTTTACTTAACTTTATAAATCTCCTCACACAATAAAATTTAAGCGTTCCTTTAACATCAAAAATGCATTCTTTTGTGTAGAGCTTGAAGCATACTAAAAATAATCATTTGACAATTTAGCTTCTAGCCTACGTAATCTTAACTTTTAATGTAAATATATATCATTGAAAAATTTTATTATTATCATTTCGCTATTTACATTATAAGACACTGAATGTTATTTTAGCTGTTTGAAAACACCGTCCTACACTTTTTTCTTTTTTAAAAATGTTTTAAGATAGGCTACAAGTATTATTTACCCTTGCTTTTATCCTTTGCTTATCTACGTTTAGAGGAGTTAAGGGATTCTTCTCGCTAAGCTTGAAATAAGGTCTTTTCGTCTCTTTTTTGCAGAAAAAAAAGATGTCTGCTTTTTCTTCCCGTACATTACTCTCAAGGAGAAGGTACTTCACGTTTCTTCTTCTTTAGTAAATATTTAGAGATTAAAAAAACGCGCTTTAAAGTCACTATGAGTCTGTTTCAATTTAAAAAGTAAACTGTACCATTTAATTCAAAAGTCGATACGTTAATGAATTTATTTACAACTTTTTAATACACACATTTATATTACATATATATAGTTCAATTCATGTGTTTCTGATAGTGCCATATGTACAACTTGCAACCTTAATTTAAATTCTGCAAACATGTTTTTTTCTTCTAATGCAGCTGGCAAATAGACCATGATCTTTTATGCCATAAGGGCAGCATCGACGTTACTCACTTTGCATTACCCAGCGGGCGCTTGTAACTTGAAGATAAGCCGTGGATGCGGAGTAACAATGCCCCCGCAACTCTCTACGATCCTATTAGGACTGGGACCTACGGTTTAAAGTGGATTCCGAACCACTACAAACACCCATGGGCAACGCCGGTAACCCGATATCTGTGGTACCGAGCGCCAGAGCGCTAGCCACTCGGCCATCAGGCCCCCCAATTCTGCAAACATATGTTTAAAATAAGACAACTTTTTCCCGTCCTGTCGTTGTCTTCAGAGGAAATGAGTTTCACCATCGAGCATTATTGTAAAACTTCTTATTACGCTGAGGATGCTTATTTTAGCTCGGGAATATACTAATAATAAATATACTAATAAAGATAATAAACCGAATTAGATAACGATTCGAAATTCAGTGGAGAAATTGATGTTGTAATGGGAAGGCACGCTCTGGCGCTCGATGCCTCAGGTTTCGCGTTCGAGTTCCAGCGGTGCAATGGTTGTTTTGCGATAGTTTGGAGTCCACTTTAAACCGTAGGGCGCTGTCTAATATGATTTTAGAGAGTTGGGCTTAAGACTGACAGTCCTACCCCATAAAAGGAAAAACATCTCTTGTCTCGAAATCTGCCAGTAGGCAGACGCTTTGGCCCACCATGGGCTGTTGCGGCAAAGAAGAAGAATGGATAGGAATCAAAGTGAGGAGTTTAAAGTGGAATAAAGGATTGCATGGCTGAATATTTTAAGGAACATTTACTCGAATCTCCGATTCTCGAATCTTTTTCGAATCTGAAATTTCGTACGGAACATGTCAACGCATTGCGAAAAGGCTAAACTTTTATGCATACAATGAGTAACTCATACAGGAATTGAATGAAACTCATAGCAACAAAGTTTTTCACTACTGTGATTTACACCAAAATGTCTCGATTATTTCACACAATCAGTAGAACTCTTCACACTTTGAGTGAATCCATTTGTGGAATAAGAAATGGATCTTTCATAAAACATTTGATTGAAAGAAGCCTGGTAGTTCTATGATTGTTTTCATTGTTCTTTATAATTATTATTAACGATCTTCGGTATGTCACTCCTCGATGGCGATATCCAGCATTTGAAATGTATCCATCAAGTTATAGTTGATACATTATAAATACCGAACTTGAAAATTTCATCATTTTTTTTATCATTCTTTACTGAAATGGCAAATACATATGTAGCAGATTCAGCGTTATTCAGAATGTACCTTGGAGTGCTTACTACACTACATTTACATTAGGCACAGAAATTTTGAACAAACTCTCCAACGAAGGGAATAGATTGGCCGGTAGCCATTCCTTTTTAATAACAGAAGAACTTTTAACTTTTTTATAAGCCAACGGCCGTACCATGCTGAATATACCGGTTCTCGTTAGATCACCGAAGTCAAGCATCATTGGGCGCGGTCAGTACTTGGGTGGGTGACCACCTGGGAACACCGCGTGCCGTTGGCAAATTGGGGACCTGAATGGCCGAGTGTCTAGCGCTCTGGCACTCTGTGCCAATAGGTTTCGGGTTCGAATCCCGGCGGTGCCATGGATGTTTGTAGTGGTTCGGAATCCACTTTAAGCCGCAGGTCCCTGTCTCCTATGAGTGTAAGAGCGTCACGGAGCCAAAGTCAGACTTCTACCTACGGGGTGCTCCATCACAACAGAAACTGCTTCCTTCCCCTTCAATCATGAGCACGTATGGGCTCGTGGGCTTGGCCAGCCAAGTGGGACAAGAAACAACAAACAGAACGAGTTTACGAGTTTATTCATCACTTTTTGGTACATACGCAAGGACTGTTTTGACACAGCTTCTCTAATTTCGTGTGGAGCTCTCTCTTTTTCGAAAACTAATAATCCAATTCCAGGCTCTTATAGATACTATAATTTATGCGTTTTCGCGCGCATGTATATGTTGTTTCAATCCCCAGTGTTCTGCAATGCGGACTGAACACCCCATACTCATGAATGGAGGGAAATTGGGCATCTTCTGTTGTGAATGAGCACCCGTAGGTAGAAGTCTGACTTGGCTCCGAGTCACTGAAGAACAAGGGCAGTGCCTTCCTGTAGGACTTTTAGGGGTGCGTATCGTATGGGAGAAAACCCGGAGCCAAGTAGTCTTATTAACGAGGAATAAATGCAGAACATCACAAACGTCATCGAGTCTTCTCTTTTTTAAAAAAGTGTCTACAACAGTGCCGCCAGCGGATTGAACCTCAGCCCTAACATTCACCAGCGGCGCACGTTAAAACTGAGCCACGGAGTCGAGCACAAATGTATATGCATTTTTAATTAACTAGAATCTCTTAAGAAAATTTTACTAGAATTTCTGTTTCAAGTATAAAAATTGTAAAACCATTTAACAATTTTGAAAATTTTCAGAAAGCATTTATTTTTCAAAATTTGAAAAAATTTTACGACTTTATTATTCATTTTATATATAAGATTTTAATAAGATTTTAAATTAAAAAACATTACAGACACGTATCTTTTGTATTCCGGAAGTTTTTGATACAAAGCTAATTTAGTCAGATTTAATTTTGTCATTTATATAAAATATTTATGTAGTATAGAAATTTCATAGAATCATTTTAGCCTAAACTGAACTACTTTTAAAATGTTTTAAATTTTAAAATTAAAAATTAAGCATTAAACTTTTTATGAAAAGATTTCTGCTTGAAATAAAAATTGATATTTAAACATTTTAATACTTTAAGCAATATAAAATAAATATAATTAATTTTAAATGATTAAATACTGAAATAGCTATAATAATAATTATTATTATTAAATACTAAAATAGCTATAATAATAATTATTATTATAGCTATTTTAGTATTTAATCATTTAAAATTAATTATAATTATTTTATATTGCTTTAGGTATTAAATTGTTTAAATATCCATTTTTATTAATAATAATAATTATTATTATTTGCAGAACTGCACATGGATCAAAATTAATCTATATTGATTGTTATTTATAATATTTATATTATTTAATAAAACATTATTTCTTAAAACTTTAAAAATATTTTATCTTTGGCTTACGATTAGTTTTTGTAATCATAAAATATCTAGCTTTTGCGATATCTTTTGTGCAGTACGTCGCATATTGAAATTGTTATTTGATTAATGTAATATGATAACAAATTACCATGAAGAATATGAACCTCCTGTCGAATAATTATTTTCATTTATCTTTGACGACCGGTTGTTACGCTCTTCAATTACGATGTCAAGATGAATCTATTATTTTGAAGATTCTAAGAAAAATTATCTTTATTTTCAGGCGAAGAAGAATTCTGAATAATTTAAAAGTCATACCTTCATATGTCATGCATAAAGCAAAACATGCGCTTTATAATTCATTGAGGATTTACTTCTTAAGTGAAAATACACATATGACAACGAATTATTATTAATGAATTATTATTTTAAACGTGATTTAGTTTTCATTCATAATTTAACATTCATCAATCTTACAAAGAAGGTATTTAAATAAATCTGCAGAAAAAATAAAGCCGAATGTGTGATAAAATTATTTTTATTTAACTGAAATAAAAGTGTATCTATGACAGCAGGATTGTGTGTTACTATGACAACATGATTGATTAGTCCAGTGTTTAGGTTTGCTTTGTCGCTGTACGGTCATTCTTTTTGCACGCTCTAAGTTAATTAGACCGAGACCTACAATTTAACGTGGATTCTGAATCACCGCTAGGATTGTCCAATTTATAACGCTATGTGCATTTTAATCTCTTGATGCATCCATAAAACACGTTTTGCATTGAAAAAAATGCATTCATTAAAAATATTCGTTCACAAAAAGTGTCTGTTGAAAGTATTTTGTGTAAAGTTACATATTTTATTTCAAAATTAATCTGCTACTGTCATTGTTATGTAAATGCTGTAATATAAAAAAGAAACCAAAATTCTTTTGTCTATTCCAAAAAAAATATTCAGTGAATTAAATTTCTCTAATTTCAAATTTTTTTAATAGTGCATACTAAAATGTGATGGATATCAAAGATTTTTCAACAAAATGTATACCAACATTCCCTAAACTTACAGAATGTGTAAATAAGGGATGGATACATTAGAGTTGCACTAGAGATGTCCTTTCTGCTAAAATTTCGTTCGTAGCCATCTTTTCCTCAGTATGTAAACAGTACCTTTTCGAAAAAAGAAAAATTTACATTCTCAGAAGGGCATGCCATTTTTCAGTTTTTGATAGTTAATATCATCAATAATTTGCGTATACTATTATACTTATTTCAGTGTCATAAAGGTAATAATTATCTCTCCGCCCCAACCATAAAATAACTACATCACCTTAAAGGCAGTATTCAAGTATATTATTGCTTCAGCTTTCATTCCCTTATTTAAGTATGTTATAAAAAAAGTAAAATAGTTAAAATTGTATAACCCACATGTAAATTTTGAAGAATACATATAAATTTTTTGTTCTAATGCAGCTGGCAAACACTTAGACAGCTTGGTCTTGGAGGCCTTAAGGCAAGCGCTGCACAGACGTTACTCACTTTGCATTGCCCAGGGGGCGCATGTAACTTGAAGATAAGCCACAGACGCGGAGTAACAATGCCCCCGCAACGCTCTACGATCCTGTTAGGACCGAGACCTACGGTTTAAAGTGGATTCCGAACCACTACAAACATCCATGGCACCACCGGGATTCAAACCCGAAACCTGTGATACCGAGCGCCAGAGCGCTGGCCATTCAGGCCCTAGAATACATATATAAAAGTTAATAATATTTATGCCTTTGCTTAGGTTAATTACGATACTCTTTTTATCAGATGTTAATATAAACTATAAACATACAAAAAAAAAAAAAAAAAACTTTTCTTTGTTGTAATTTTTTACGGTGTCCGCGAAAACGTTAAGCACACAGTTAACGGAAAGTCGTTCTGTCATAGCCGCTGTGACAGAATAATTATTGCATTGTATTAAACGAAGCACTAACTGGAAGAATAACTTGATTTATAGCGAAAAGAAGACGTGTCGAATTGCGCTGGGACAAGTATCAGTCCGGGTGGCCCGACTTGGAACATCTCGAAACGACTTCACGCTGAGGAAAGGGAGAAAAAAAAAATTTAAAAAAGAAAGCCAACTTCCATATTCTTAAGAAAAAAAAATAATAATAACAGGTTTTCTCCGACTCCGCCTGCCAAATAAGAGGTTCCGAAATCGCAGTCTGGAATCTTAGTTTCGTATATATTGCCTCTTTTTTTTTTTTTTTTTTGCATGTTTGGTAAAGAAAAGAAAGGACGAACAAAGTATGGTATTATTATGCGTCCAATAGCTCCAGACATTCAATGCGAGCGTGACGGACAGAAAGGAGTATTGTTGAATTTGTTGCTTTTTACTACCTCTCTTCTCCTTGGTGCATCTCTACTAACGATTGGGTGATGATAAAAAAACGATGTTTTATTTTAAATGAGTTGTTTTTTCCTCTTCAGTTGTCAAATTCTAAAATCTCTGTCTCTCTCCCTCTCTATATATATGCATATATTAAATTAAGTTGTAGTTTATCTTGGGTTTTTTTATCTATATTTAATGCGAAAATTTATTTTTTTAACCTCAAAACGAGACATCCCATCATTATCATCATCAACAACAATGGCACAACAGCCCCATAGTGTGCCAAGACCGTCTGCCTACTGGCAGATTTCGAGACAAGAGATGTTTTTTTTCTTTTTAAGGGGTAGGGTTTTCAGCACTACGCCCAATGCTCAGTCATATTAGACCGGGACCTAGAGTTTAAAGTGAAGTCCCGGTGGTGCCATGGATGTTTGCAGTAGTGAGTGAGCGATAACGATTGCGAGTGAGTAAATAGAGAGTTTTTGCATACCGTACGTTAGTTACCGTAGGACGTCCGTTAGCTTTTTCTCCCTAGCGCGCATGCTCATAGGAAACTGAGCATGCGCGCTGGGGAGAAAAAGCTAACGGACGTCCTACGGTAACTAACGTACGGTATGCAAAAACTCTCTAATAATGATAGTAAAAAACTGAAGAAGCAATTTTTAAAATAAATTGAAATCTTTTTCATTACTCATACTTTATATGCTATTTTTAAAATAATTAAACACTTTTTTAACTCAAAATTGTAGGCTTAAAGGAGAACCTTGATTGGGAATTCACCTCTACCTCCTTATTTGTATAGCCCGTTGCATGTTGTTATTTTAATTCTTAATAAACAAGACCATATTTTATGTTTGCAACTCCGGTCTTCACTATTCTCTTCCATTACTTACAATTAATCACATTGAAAAACATATCCAAAGAAGTTACTTTGTATAAAAAAAAAGCTATTCTTAGTAAGCTTGAATGGGCTGTTGACATTCTCCTAAAACCACATGGACCCAAAAGAAAACATCAATACACAAATAAAAGTTTCCTGTAAATTCGAATAAATTTTGGCGACGACATTTGCTCATGGTCGTTACTGGAAGAAGAAAGTTTGGCGAAAAGGACATTGAAATTTGCAGCTGTTATTTGTATAACCTCTAAACCTGTCGGCTTGCCTTTGTTTTCTATCCTTTCCTTTTTGCTGCATAAGACAATGTGGTCGTATCTGGATGTAGTAATTCAAACGTCGCGCCATTTTACTGTTATTTAGTGGCCATTAAAGAAGAAAGGAAGAATAAAAAAGGGGCTCGGTCGGTCCATTAGACAAACAATTATCATCTCGTTATGACGTCACCCACTATCATTTGCATATTAACTGGGCGTGCTTAGCAATTAGTGAAAATGGCGACTCTTTCTAGCTAAGCTTTTTTTTTGTGTGTGAATTTCATCTACAGAAAAAAAAAATATTTAAGAGAAAATTGCGAAGGTTATGGAAGAGATAACCGCACACACACGCATATTACGATGAAAACTAATTTATTTGTTAATTTTCTATGATTTGAGTGTCGGGATGAATTGCTAAGCAGTTCGTTTTAAAAATTAACATAATGTTACTTCAACTAATAAAATATTTCAAATGTAAATATTTTATTTAGCTCTTTTTTTTAATAATTGATTATAAAAAACTTTTTTTCAATGTAGTAAGCTGATCCATCAAGATGTGTATTAATTAATTGATAAAAAAGATATGCTGAATTCTTTTTTCTTTGTGCTATTGGGTTTATTAAAATTTTTATTCATCTTCATTGCTGCAACAGCTCTATGGTGGGCCAAGGCCGTCTCCTAGTGGCAGATTTCGAGACAAGGGATGTTTTCTTTTTACAGGGTAGGGTTGTCAGCCCTACGCCCAACAGTAATACTAAACCGGGACCTACGGTTTAAAATGGATTCCGAACTCCTATAAAGATCCATTGCACCGCCGGGCCTCGAAGCTAAAACCTGTGTTACCTAGCACCAAAGCGCTAGTCACTCGGCTATCAGACTCCGGTTTAATATGACTATAAGACTGGGCATAGGGCTAACAACTCTTTCCGTAAAAAAGAAAGCATCTCCTGTCTCAGAATCTGCCACTAGGCAGATGGCCTTGGCCTATCATGGGGCTGTTGCGCCAATTAAGAAGAATTTATTAGTAATGTGCGGAATTAACCGAGTACCGATAATAAATTTATTGAAAGGTTTTTTTTTGTCTTTCTTTATTCTTTTTCCTGTATTTTTTTCATATAAAAATGTAACTTGGTATATTATACGTAAAGAGGAAACCATTTGTTTGCCATAGCCATTGTTTTCTATGTTGAATCATGTAAATAAATAAATCAAATACCGGATTTTTGGTCCAGTTTTATCAAAAAGAAGAAATATTTATTGCATAAGTATTTCTGAATTTTTTCCGTAGTAGCTTCCGTAGAAGCTCCGTAGTTTCACTCCCACGCCTTTACTTTCTTGTTCTTTTAGATGCATTATACATGATATGCTGCATATATATCCCCCTTCCCTTTTCCCCCATACATTACAAAAACTTATATTTCTAGTCAAACTACTTTAATAAGTCCAATAAAAATACCTTAATATACTTTTTCTAAGAAATTTAAGTGTAAACTGTAACCACTTGTACAAATTTATATAGTGGTTTATTTAATTCCTTATGATTTAATTGAAGTAAAAATTATGTAATGAAACAGCAGAAATCACACAGATTTCACGAGTCTTGACCAGCGATAATGTATGTAGTAGACTTGAATTTAATTCACTGGTAGCTTACATTACAGTCCGGCTCTCAAAAATTAAAGTAATTAAGAGAATTAAGTAATTAAATAATTTAAGAGACGTCAATGGAGTCCTTCTGAAATATATTATTCCTTCTTTTTATTGAGAATATCTTTGACACATAACAGTGATTTTTCTTCAATAAAGCTGTCTTCATATTAAGAGCAAGGGTAAAAATAGCAAATGGTTGGAAAAAGTATTAAAAAATTTATATATAATGGAAACAATGTAAGATTTCAATTTTTGCTTATTCTTATTTTATAACAAAAATCACAATTCTGTTTCAAAAATAAAAAATGAACGTCACAATACAATTATTTAAAAATTTACAAACAAAAAAATTGTTGATATTGTCACTACAATCAAATTGATTATTGTATTTTTGTACTTACTTACTATTTTTGTTAAATATGAATTTACAAATATAAAATAAAAAATAATTAATTCCATTTTACTACAAAAAGCTGAAGAGAATTAAAAGTTACAAATACCTTGCCGTATTTTTGCCTCTCGAATACCGCTGCCAAAAATCTAGTTACCGCAGCTGTTCAGAGAAGAGCCACCTGGCGACGAATAATTGCATTGATTAATGACCTGTCTGGAGGAATGATACGAGTGGCCTTGTTCTTCCTAGTCATTTACATACTTCAGAAGGAAACGAAATGACAAACAACAGGAAGGCGCCATTCTAGGTTCGAACGAGGCGGCTGAGTTGTAAAATTACGGCTCATTAAAATATTAAAATTCAACAGTCATATGCTTTTGTTGTTGTTGTTCTTAGCTGTACTCTAAAATTGAAATCATTTCAAATTTAATTAGTTGAGAAAACCGATTTATCAATAATAACAGATTGTTTTTTAATTAAGAAAAATTGTTTTATTTTCTTAAAAACCGGCATCTTTAATTTCTTTTTTTGACCGTTAAGGTTATAATTATAATTCGAAATTTTTTTTTTATCTTGGGAAATATAAAACACAAAATATTTTTCTTCAACGAAAAAAAAAATTCTTATGGAAATTTTATTTATTTATTTATTTAAAAAACATTTATTATTATTTCATTATTTATTATTTATCATCATTTATTACTTCATTTATTTGTAAAAATCTCATTTATTTTAATTATCTATAAAAAATAATAAATAAATCAGTCTCGCCAAACGATATTTTTTTTATTAAAATAATTCTTTCGGATAAATTTGGCAATTTTATTCAGTAATGAATAAAATTGCAGTAAATATTCGATTTTAATTCTTTTAAAGAATTTGTTCATGTAGCATTTGAAAAGAAACTATTTAAATACGTGAGCGAAATTCAGATTAAAGTTAATTGTTTAAGATCATTTTTAAGATCATCAAATAAAAACGAAAAAGAGTATTTGTTAGAAGCTATGCGTTGATAAATGTGGATTACTAATACATTTACAGAAAAAAAAGGTAAGATTTAAAATTATCTTTCCGTCAAAAAATGAAATTATTATTTCACATCAATAACACATTTTATTCTGAAGTATTGGAGGGAAATATTGATTTCAATTTACTAAAAATTATTTTAAAATCAAAATCGAACATTCTTTAAATCATTTTAAAACCAATCATGCTTTAAATAATTTGTTGTAATTATCATATAGATTGTTAAAATTTTATTTTAGACGAATCAACATGTCATATTTTTGTTTACTTGCCTGACTTCTATTATTTATATGTTCAAAAAGGAAGACAAATTGAGCAATCGTTATTTAAAGTTTACAAATTATTCGATGATTACAATATATTTAATTATTTAAAGCATAAAATAAATAGTTTCTTCTGAAGTTAAGCAATGTTATTAAAATCACAGGAGTTGTGTATTATTGTAATGTTAGCATTTTCAACTAGTTTAGATACTTAATATGAAACTTCAATTATTAAACGTCTTGATTAAATATTGTAGAACGTTAAAAGATTGAAAAAACTCCCTTCTTAACGAAATTAACGCGTGACAGGCATATTCTTAAAACTATACACATATACTATAATTATTATTTATAATTAAATTACTATTTTATATTTGCATGAGTTTTTGCATTTCTAGTATTTTAGAGAATTGTTAATTAATAAATAACTGATCTAGGTATAATTTTTTTCACATTTGCAGTTATTTAATTGTATCATAATAGAATTTTTTTTATTTCTTTTAATTTATTTCTCCTTTTTAATTGTTAATTGATATTCTATTAAAATTTTCCTCTCATTTAATGATTGACAACCATAAAATGCAATTTAAATGTTATTTATGGATTATCTGTCATACTTATTGCAAAAATATTCCAGATAAATAATTTTCTGAATTAAAAAAATATTTATACTATTTTTTTTTTATAGTTTTTTAAAATACTTTATAAAATTCAATCAAAATGCATGTAGTTCAATTAAAATATCATTAAATTAGGTATCTACCAGTTGTAAAATTCTAAGTTAAGTGCATTTCATATCAGACATTTTATATGTTTTGAGATATTTTCTCATTTACTTCTTTATAGCCCATAAATATTTTCTATTTTTTTTTCTAAGCTTGTTTCGTGCTTTTTTTTCAATTTTTAAATTAAAGTTTTATATATAAGTAAATAACAATTTATTTATATTTTGCTTAACTCACTGTAAATAAGACATAAATTTATGAAAAGCTATTTTTTAAATAATAACGCTATGTTAGTGTGTTATAATTAATAGTAAAATAAGGATTTAATATTTCAAAATAAGATGATAGTAAGTGGACAAATATGGCTTTTATATATGAGTTTGGGTAGATGTTAGATCATAGATGATAAGCAGCAACATTTTAAGATGAGAAGACCAATCGAATACTGCATTACTTTTTGCTCAAAGTTTCTTCGTTAATTAATAAAGTAGGAGGAGAATAAACAGTTAAAAGCGTTAATAGTTATTTATCATGTCATTAGTTAAATTTCAATTAAGTGTTTATTCCTTCTCCATTGTATAACTTTTTGAAACCTCGGGATGAGATAATGAAAGTTTTCCATACTTCAGCAGAAAATAAAAGAATTAATTTATATATATATATATATATACATCAATCTTTTTATCATTATTTTTTTATATTTTATTAAGGATTAAATTGTTCAGACAAATAATGTATAAATTAAAAAAACGCAATATGTTTAAAATGAATTATAAGAACAAAATTTATTTAATAAAACTTAGTTTAATTAAATAAATAAATTTTGAACATATAGCATATATCCAAAAAATCTTGAAAAAAATAGCCATAAATAAATAAAGCCATAAAATCAGAACATATAATCATAAAACTGTTGCTGGGTTAAGTCTTAAAAAATATTTTATTAATATTTTATTACCATTAATTTAGAAATTTAATTTATTGTCTTAGAAATAATACATCTTACAGTGAATCCCAATATGTATTAATCAAATTAATCTCATTAGACTTAATGCATAATACAATATTTTTAATTAGGGATTAATATTGTTATATTATTAAATTAGTGGTGTTTAACAAATTGCATAATGAGTTTATTATTAAAATTAGTTCGATTTTTATTTATTTTGCTATTCTATTAAATGTATTATTATATTATGTAAGCTAAGCTTCTTGAATCTTTTTTCAATTCCTTCTATTAGCTCACACTCTCCCTATATATCTTGTTCAATTTTTCAATCGTTAATAAATTACTTTTTATTCATCCACTCAAGTTCAAATACATTTTTTTAACTTGTAATGGATGACACTGGATGTTAATAGAGTTTTTTCAAATATTAATTCAGTAAATAAATTTAATTAATTAATTTCAGTCTTTTTTTTTAGATTTAAGTTGCATATATCTACCAATAGATGGCACCCGATAAACTTAAAAAACAAGAATGAAAATTATTTATAAAGGACTTTTCTGCAATATAGTGAAAAAAAAAGTAGGAATTGACGTAAAAAAATTTTTTTATACTACTTGTTTAAATTATAAGCTCTAATTTACATTATGCAAGATATTAACTGAATTTATATATATGATAATTTTATTGCTCTAAGTGATAACAAATAAACGCTACTTGAAAATTACGAAACACGTGAATTATGTTATATTGAGATAGCATTTGCTTTCGCTAGTATCTGAGATTGATGTTAACAGCTATCACATGTGCCCTTCAGAAATGAGCATGCTTTTCCGAGGTGTGTATACATTAGCATCACAAAGGGAATATCCTGCCAGTTAGTGTGGAAAGAATATATTGCTATCGAAAATAAACTGAGTCACGTTCGCGAGATGGAAAATTTAAAAATAACCTCTATGTTCCCTTCCGAGAGTGACGTCAAAAAGCCGTCTACTGTTCTCTTGCCAAACCCTCGACACTATCTCTCTCAAACCTGCAAAAAGATTCAGATGATCATCTAGAAAGTTCCCTTTTCAGACAGGTCACACAAAATTTCGTTGTTTGAAGGATTGTAAACCGCGCGTGATCCTGGATTACTCTCTCTTCTGCGTCCTTTTTCTCTTTTTTCTGTTTTTCTTTTTTTTGAGTTCGAATTAGAGCATTTGCTTCAGTGATGTAGAAAAGGAGCAAGCGGATGGTGTTTTTCTTCCTTTTGTTCTGGAGTTCCTGTTCGACAAAATGGCAACCAGACATAAAAATGAAGCGATCATTTACTTGAGGCCTGTTGTTGAGCAGGTAAGAGTGCTTTATCTATATCACAACACTCGGTTAGAAGTAATTGTTTGTGACATCAAGTAATGCTCATCATAAATATCAATTGATTGAGCAAATCTAAGTCACGAATGCATAGACAATAGCCCGTATCACCATATACTCATTGTCCTTATTTTTAATTCAAAAGTATTTAATAAAAAGATTTTCAGATTTTTCTGGAAGATTCTAAAAATTTTAGTTTATTAAAATGGTAAACATTTAAAGGCTAGAAAAATAGTTTATTCATTGCTTTCCTCTTTTATTGAAGTCTGAAGATAAGATCTTTTGTTAGTAAATGCCAGCAAGGATGCAGAACCATTACTATGTATTTTTTTTTATATCTGTCATATTTACTTACAAAAATATGTTCCATTTTAAAATCACGCTCAACAAAACAAACGTGATTGTCGTTAGATAATGCAAAAATCGATAAACAAAAATTATTTGACTCATCAATTTTGTACATAAGTTTTACCAAAAGCGAATAAACACTCATTAAATTAATAACTGTTTGTTCTATTGCATATCAAATTCTTTGTTTTCTCTTTCATTATATTTTATTATTTATTATAATATATTGCAATGAAAGAGATATTTTATGAATGAATAGATGAATGGATAGGAATACAGATGATTTTATTGTATATATATATAATGAAATAAATTATACACATAATTCTCGAGTTTTGTGGGTGCAGCCCATGACCTTCATGCTATGCATATTTGATCAAACTTAAGTACAATATTCGATTTAAATTTATGTCATTTAATAAATATTTATTTAAAAGCAATCAATGCTATATTCTAAAAGTAAAGTCTAATAATAGTTTTATGGTTTTTAGTTTTTACATCCTATATATATAAAAGTATATATCCATTATACCAATCAATAGTTATAATATTTATCAATTGCTATATTAATAATGATTAAATAATGATAAAAGTCTAAAATGTAAAAAGTGTTAAGGAAAGTGATGTTATTTGCAAAAGTAAATATCGTGATACATAAAATACAAATGTTTATAAAAGAGCACGTTAAGTAACGCATATTTAATGAATTATAGAATTTATTTTCCGTTTATTATTTATTTTTTATTCATCACCTAACATAAATTTTTATTAATGATATTGCTCTAATAAAATAATGAAATACTTAATTACTATTTATTGCGTACATCTATTATGTGTGTTTCGTGATACAATTGTATTGTTTATGAAAGCTACCGTAATTAAAATAATTATCCACTTCATAACATATTGATTAATTTAAATTTTATTAAATCATTCATTAAGTATAATAAATTAGCAATTAAGGAATGATTCAATGTAATATATATCATAAGATACAAAATAAAAATAATCTGCAGCAGTAATAATGTTGCGAATCCTTTCGCTTTAAATCATGAATTAAAGTTTATGTAGTGGTTCCAAAATTTAACTCTCATTATTACTTTGATAAATAGCAAAATTTAAGATCCAGAAAGTAGTGTCTGTTGGAAAAATTTTATGTGTGTTTAATCAGAAGCAAAGCACCGCATAAATCTGACTGCGAAACAATGGGAAACGTTATGTTCTTTTGTTTAAAGGCAGTTTTAAATTTTACGCAACAGTTCACTAAACTTTCTCTTGTTGTCAGTATTGTAAGAGAAGCTCTTTTCGTGCATTATTCAGTTGTTAAAAATTGCGAATCTACAGAGAAAATGGTAAAAATGCGACTTAAGTTCTAAGGTTCTTTTAGAAATTATTTTTAAATGTAAAAAATAAAATTCTTTCCTGAAAAACATCTAAATCTATTGCTGAAATAAATTTACAATCTCAAAATGTCGGCCAATCAGAAGGATGATTTAATTTGCATTCTGGTTTCTAATTGGCTGACGTTTTGCTACGTGCGATCTTAGTATCTGGTGGAAATTCAACTAATCAGAAGCATCTTTTATGCTTCATTCTATTAAAAATTGAGAATGTACAAGAGAATTATTGGTAGAAATTTGAATTTGTAAAACCTGAAGTAAGTTTTCCTAAGATTCTATTAGAAAATCTTTTGTAAATTCTAAAAAATATCTAAAATATGATTTTTTTTGTTAGGATGGTTAAAAGAATATTATTATTTGTATTAAATACTCAAAAATTAATAATTATAGAATTTTTTATGATTGTTTATGCTACAAAATTTTTAATTTTCTTATATAATTCTGTTGATTTGTCATAATGTTTGTTATAAGGAAATGATTAATGTTAGAGATAGCACGCATAATGCGTAACGCTAAAACTTATAGCCCTGCTAGACAGTTCCGAGATTAGTAACAA
Organism: Caerostris darwini; assembly: GCA_021605075.1. Lineage (NCBI taxonomy): Eukaryota > Metazoa > Arthropoda > Arachnida > Araneae > Araneidae > Caerostris > Caerostris darwini. The sequence goes on from BPLQ01007821.1 coordinate 212,421, forward strand.
CAACAACAACACCTTATCGAAATCAATTCGGGACACTGGACAATATAAAATAAATTCTGAATATTTTAGAATATCCCTAAAATAATTCATTTTAGCTTGCCATCATATACGTTTTTATTTTTGAATTCAAATATAAAATAAAAATTAATTTAATACTTGCTATATATTTTCAAAAAATCTTTTTTTCGTGTGATTTTAAACTCTTTTAAATTTAAATTCAAAGTATTATTAAATTATTTTGTTCTTATAAGATTATTTCAGCTGGTTTAGAATTTAAAATGACATTTTATGTTTGGTATCTTCCATGCTTATCATTCAATCGTAATAAAAAAGATCAAAATTTATTTATTTTTCATTTTGATGAGCTTGAAATTTAATCTTCAGAAATAGAATTTTTCGTTATAGTATTTATAACATTGAAATTATTTAAATTTTATTTCTTAATAATTAAAAATGCTAAATAAGATAAATTGTTTTATAGCATTTAGCGAAAGAATACTGATAAATTGCTTATAGTTAATTTCATTTATTACTTGTAGGAATGTAAAATTTTATGCATGTAAAACTTATTGATAATAATGTACACAAAAATCCATATAATATATCAACCATTATAAAATTAGAAGAGTTATTAATAAATGCAACCAAAAGTTAAAAGTTATATTAAAATTATTTTTCAGCTTAAAAGAAAAAAAATTGTAATGTAAATATTTTGCAGTAAATTTTTATTTCTCTTTCCTTTACTTTTTCTATTCTATTTTCTTTCTTTTCTTTATGTTTTTTTGCACAATTCTTGTAAATTAAAGCTTCTTTTCATTAAATATTATTGGTTAAAACATAATAGTTATTTTTTACTTTTCGAGAAATTTCAATTACAAATGCAATGAACATATTTATAAGAGAATCAATTAAATATTTAGAAATAAACGCTTCAATTAATGCAATATTTCTTATGAATTTCTATATCAACAAATGGTAAAATATTATTATGTTTCTATTTCTATATTTGAATAACTATACTTAATTTATACCAAATTTTCTCTGTATAATTAGTACACGTATTTCTTTTATTTAGCAAACACATAAAATAGAAATTAATTTATAATCATGAAGTAATATTTCATAAACTTATACCAACAGAAATATTAATTTTAATTGTAATATTATTTTTTATTAATACCCACTTTTATTACTTTAATAAGGATGATTATTAGAAAATGCAACTTACTAAACAAAGGTAACTTAAATGCCGTTCATAGTATATTTAGAAATTTTAAAAATTTATAAAAAAAAAAAAAAACATAACCTATACATTTATTAAAGCTTATCGATTTTTAGTGTATAATTAAACATTTTGAATATTTGTAAATTAAATAACTGCATACATTTATAAATCCGCATTTTAATTGCACTTCAATGTAATGTATGCAGAATCCTTTTTTATTTTAGCAAAAGTATAAATCAATCAGTTGAAAAATATTTTCTTAATAACTGATTTGTTAGGATTAAATACAAAAATACAAAAACAATTATGCGCTTCAAATCATCCACGCAAGTCTATTTTTGATTAGGAAAACACAGAAATAAAATTAAGGAACCCAAGGACAAAAATAAAAAAAAACTCATTACTGTGCTTTGAAAATTTTAAAATAATCAATTAATAATCTTCACATAATATGCTAATTATTTCTTGAAGATCCTTTTATCTGAAATAATTGATAATATATACATTCTAATATATTAAGGTGAAAATATACATTAATCAAAGCTTATTTTTTTAAAAATTGAATATTTTAAATCAATCGAATGTGATTTTGTAAAAATTAACTCCTAAATTTTGTTTCTAGTTAAGTAAGATAAATCATCAATAATGTTAATTTGAAATTCTAAAATGTTATTTCTGATTTACAAAATATTAATGAAATTCTATAATTAATAAGGTTTGTTTTATAAGCGTTACAAATATTCATCCAGATGATTATTCACAGATAGCCTTTATTAATGTAAAATTTTTAAAATGTTTCACATATTTGCAGACGTTTAAAATATGCCAGACATGTTCCATACTATCTATGTTATAAACACAATTATAATTGCAAAAATTAAATATGACTGCAAGTAAATATAAAAAGAGATAACATTTTTGGTATTCATTTATTTCGTTAAAAGAAATTATGTATTCATGTAGCATATTTCTCCATGTTCAATTCAAGGTTATTGGAAAAGTGATTCTTGAATAGAAATTATTTGAGCTAAATGAATGTGTTTCATAATGAATGTTGGGTTTACTTTTTTTAAGTATTGATAAATGGGTTTTCTTTCCTTTTGTATAGTTATTATCTAACTGAGTTCAATTTAAACTTGTTCCTATAATTGTTAGTTTTAAATCATTATTCTAATTTCGGCCAGATTTCAATTAATAATGTATGTAAGATTTTGTTAAATTACAATCTTGCTTTTTTAAAACATTAGTAATAAATTTTCCTTTAAATTTCATTAAATTGCAGCTGAAAACATTATAAATTTTTGATCGATAAACATTATCTGAAAACATTATTGATCGAAACTAAAAATTTCTTACTTTATTGGATAAACGTACAAAAAAGTAAACTAAAAAAAACTTTACCAAAAACACTACCAAACTTTAACAAAAAGTTTGGTTTAGAAAAATCAAGTCATTCTAAATCAAACTTTAACCAAAATAAAATACATATTTTATTTTTAATATTAATTAAATATTCCTGATACATAAACATGTCTTTGTTTGTTTGTTTTTCAAACTCTTCATCAATAAATATTTCTTCTAGACCTCTTATTTTCTATGTATTTTATGAATATGAAGTTTATATAAAACAAAAAATTTTGCTATATATTAAATTTTATTGGAATTTGCAATTCCATTATGAATTGTTGATACGAAAATGAATCCTAAAAAATAATTCTAAATAAGTTTGATACAAATTTCTTTTTGATACAAATTTCTATGAGTATTCATTGGTAAAAAAAATTGCATTCGAAATAAAACAGCTCATTTTCTTTAATATTTGTTTCTTGTTAAAAAAGTTAGAAAATAATTATTCCCTTTTTTATAATGGTACATGTTATTATTGATACTTATTCCCTATAATTAAAAAATGTTGAGTGTTTAAAAGATAAACTGAAATTTAATTTAAATATTGCAAAAATATTGATTATAATAATGAATTTGAAATATTGCATATATTATATCTGAATTATTTATAGTGAAAGTTTGGCATTTGATTTTCTTTCATTTCGTATAATGTTAAACTTTTAAATTTATTCTTATTGATTTTCTATTCATTCAACTTTTTTTAATAAATGTAGTATTTGTACATTTCGTCGTTCTTAATTTCTAAAAATAACATGAAAATTAGATTTTACAAATACAAACGGTATATAAGACGGTATTCCTTGTTTAGAAATTTAATTTATTTATGCAACTTTGTATAATATAACTGATAAGTAAGAATAATGTAAAATATTATTATTATTATTACTTGAGCTCAATACTACTTTGAACATTCTGTTCGCATTCCATACTTGTGATACATTCTGTTGATATTGACACAACTGTGACATAGCCTTATTTTTGATCGCTCATAAAGTCGTCAGAATTTTCAGAGGAAAAGAAACATTTTATATACAGAATCTGCTAATAAATAGCTAAATTTCATATGAAGGCAAGTAAAATTTCTTAATTGTTATTTTCAAACATTGTTTTGAATGAAATGCCGTATTTTTAAACGTAAAATGAAAAAACTGAAATTTTCACAATTTTTTAAGTACCTAATTAATTACTATTAAAATTGAAAAAAATTTAAAATATATCGTAAGAATCTTTTTTTTACCAATTTAATTTTATAATAGAAAAATTATATTCGTTTAAAATCTTTCTAATAAATGTTTAATATGCAAAGTATTCTTGATGACTTAAAAATTTTATTATTGATTACACTTATGAGAAGAATTAAAATAGATAAACTAATAATAAAAAAAAAATCACTTGTATTCATTTGAATCTATATTCTTATGGAAACATAATTCTGAATACTTTGAATAGAATATTGAAAATTCAAAAGTAGGGCTGTCCGATCCGTGGCTGTTATAAATGACGTCCAGTATTAAAGTGAAAATTTCCTAAAGAAATCGATATTTGTATATATTTATTTATTTAATTTATTTTTTTTTTAATTTTAATTGCATGAAAGTACATAAAAATAAATAGTACCTTAATATTAAAATTCAATCAACATTTTCTAATTTTTTATTATTATTATTATTTCTATTCAATTTTTTTAGCTGAAAACAACATAAAACAACAAATTTATTGTTTTATTGGATATATAAAAAGTAAACCAAAAAATTTTTAAATTTCGTTAAAGTTTGATGATTTAAAGTTAAGTTAAAGTTAGAATGATTTGATTTATTTTACTTCATTTTTAAAATGTTCGTGAAACGTAAACATTTGTCTTTCTTAATATTTTGAAAAAGACAACTAATATGTTTACGTTTATTCTTCAATGAATATTACTTTTTAAAATAATTCTTCTATATCTCGATTAAACCTATTTTTTTTAGATATTTTGTCAACGTGAAGTTTATATAAAACAAAAATAAACTTAATATTAAAACTTCAGGCGTTCTTAAAGAATAAAAAAACTATAATTAAGACTATTAAGCTACAACATTTTGACTAATTTATCATGATGAATAAATTAGATTGTACAGTCTTATTGACAGTTTAACAACTATCTTTAAATTAATATATTTTTATGGTACTCGAGATAGTTTTGTGTGTGTGTGGCTTTAAATGCCACTCGAATCTCACTTGTGGCCTAGTTATAACATGCTTAGGCAACATGCAGACATGCATCCGTTACAGTTCAAAACTTTTAAATACGAGGAGACTCGGTGGTGATTGTTACAGCATGTCTAAAGCTAGGTAGTCAGGCAACTTGGTTTTCTGCCATACGACATGCAAAAGTCAAGCAGTAACCCCGAAAAGTCATTCCGAATTACGTCATGTCATCATCACTGTTCAGTAAGCTATTCGTAGCATGCTTAAGTAGAATATTGTGCCACCGATTATTATCGCCATTATTTTTGCCTTTTTCCTGGCTAAGGAAATTAAAAGAATTGGAAAACCTTGGTCTAAACTCAAAAAAATAATAAATAATTGCAATAATATTTATACCTAAGCATAATATATTATATGAGTATAGCTTGAAATATAATTTGCCTTGTTATTTATTTATATTAAAATAAAATAAAGAGAACAAAAAATGTAATATTCAAGTAATTTGGTAGTTAAATGCATGAATTAATATTATAATTCATTGTTTGTAAAAGGTATTATAATAATAAAATAAAGAAATGTGTTTTGACATTTTTGTAAAAGGTTAGTTAAGATCAAGGTTTTCTAAAATAAAACAAAAAAGGTCTGCAAAGAGGGAAGGACTTAGAAATCCTTCTGAAAAGTAAAACGTATTTATTCTAATTTAAAACATTTGTCTGTCGAATAAATTTTAAAAAGATTATGCCAATCAATTTCTAAAGCTATGCGTGTTTAATGCTAAGTTAGACTGAAATTTTCTTATTTTTTGTTTCTAGCAATTTTTGATATAAAATACTCTCTGCTTTTTCTTTCTTTCTTTTTTTCCTATCTCAAAAACCAAAACTATTTTCGAATATGATTTTGCAATGTGTGTAAATAAAAAATAATACAAATAAGGTATTTAATAGATATTAATTCTATCAATGTTTTAGAAATTTAAATTATAAAAAGCCTGTGCTAAAATTTTATATACTTTTATGTGTAATATTCATCGAACTATCACTCTATGTATCCATATGTTATCCTGTTAAACCTTTTGCTGCACAATTTTTTTAATATTTGTGATATTTAAAAAAAGGTATTTAAAATTATATTAATGTGCCATTTTAACAAATTTAAAGTCCATGTTCCATTTTAATATTATCTACTTCTAACAAGTATATTTCGAAGAATTCTTGTTCGAAGTCCAGGAATAAATGAATAAAGAATTAGAAGTGTCTTCTTGTCAAGGGAACTTGACTTGTATTTTTCTTCATGACAAAAAAAGTGCATTTAAGCATCCAAATTTCGAAAGTGTTCTTCAGCCTAGTTGGCTGTAGTTAAGTCAGCGAGTCTTCTTGGTTGTTAGATGTAGCTTAATTATTTTGAACTCATTTACCTCTCTTTAAAAAGAAAAACCTACTAAACATTTTGTTTAGTAGTACATTTCATCATTTGTAGGTTGCTTAGAAAAGAAAGGTTAAAAAAATATCAATCATTTTATTTAATTGATTATCAAATATTCATTTTATTTATATTTATCCTTGAATGTAACAAAAGAAATTGATGAAAAGTAAATTATAGATTTTATTTAATATGTGCATGATATCACTATAATATACATATAACATATATTGCATGATATCACAATAATAACAATAATCACAATATTTGGTTCAATTTTTGTGGTAACCATGAGTAAAATTGATTGGTTGCTTAAATAATTTAATATTAATTTTAATAGTATTTTGAATATTTACGATATTTATGACAAACTTTAGTACTATGATATTGCCACTATAGAAGGTAATAGATTTAACAAAAAATACAACATGCGAATCGTGACCAATGATAACGTATACAGCTAGCGTGGAGGAGGAATGAGGTTCGAATACCCTGAGACGTTCGTTGAGGTCACTGCTTAGAGAAACAAGAAAACTTAATGGTGATTATGACAACGTATGTTAAACCTCTCGTATAAACAATATAATTGTGTTTGGTGGAAGTTTTCAGATTATCTCACACGCGTCACACAAATGCGGAATAGTTACCCCTGAAAGTTCATGGCATGCATAAGTGTAGCATGAGGCCCTCCATATATACATATATATAATGATTAATAAACATATGTAGTAAAGTTGCAGTTGCGCATGGTATACGGGCGATCAACAATCAACAGGAGGCCCCCACTAATCACTGGCCTAGGTCTATGCATCATTGCTACATTTCTGACAGTTAGAAAACCTTACGCATTGGATGTATTTGAAAGATTAGATTCTAAGTGAATAATAAGTCAAATATGTTATATTTCCAGGAAACTAATTCAGCATAAACGAGTTGAAAAAACAAACATTCAATTCCACGAAATTTCATTATGCATTCCAAAATTCTTTTCCTGCGCATATAACGGTGTTTATCAGGCGAATCTGTGGCTTTGCAGCTGACATTCCAAGATTCTGGATTCGATGATGGCACCCTCCACGATATCACCTGCCAAAATCTACTTACTCTTCGCCATCTGGATATAATTTTTCATCATTTACTTGGAGATGTCTTCGATTTCGGGAAGGACAAATGTAAGGCGAGGCGGGCAGGGATAATGAAAATGAGGCTTAGAATACTTGGAAAGTGCGGTTTTCTAGCGAAATTTCAGCATGCTCTTGATTGTTTTCATGACCGGCTAGACGAAAGGGGAAAAAAAGAAGAAAAAAAAAATGAAATGAAAAACTCACACTGAATTGAACTGCCTCACAGAGCGATTTTCCACGAAATTTCCCGCCACCTGCCGTGACCTTGGGTGAAATCGCTTCTAAGAAAAAGGATCTTAGTAAAAACATATATACAAGAGTTGCCATTAAGTCATTTTCATTTCGTAAAATGTTTCGAATAGATCGTTTTCGTTAAAGTCTCTTATCGTTTGCGGTTATTTTAAGTCGTACTTAATCATGCAGTATCGAAAGTTGGTCGCTTTGGATGATGAGGTATGATAAAATCCATGCTCTATTTCATTTTCTGCCAGGAATGAATAATAATTTAATCATGCATACGCTTAGAAATTATTAAATAGTGCTTTTTAGAATGGCTGTATATTCGTGTGTTGGAGGCCTTTTTTATTATAATAACTAACTAGTTATTTTATAACTGATCTCTATACTTCGAGATTATTTTAATTTTTTCTCGTAACCATTGAATTCGTAACAATATTTAAAGAATTAATATATTTTTACAATGCAACTCAAAGATAAATTTAACTCTTTTATTCTGTATATTGCTTGAAGTCATTTAGTAGAATAAGCATTAAGTAAATACACTAAAATATTAAGGAATAACCAAATTTTACTTTTTGAAAAAAGCAAATTTTTTTATTTTTAACAGTATTTTTTATTTGGTGATCATAAAATCTAATGATAAACTAATAATTAATCATCTCAACTTTCTGTATTTGTTTATTTCTTCATAAGGTTTGAATGAAGTTCACTTTTAGCAGTGATTCTTAATATAAAATTTACATATTACGTAGCTTTTTATTACATATTTTTTCGTCTTATATTTCAGTAAGCGTTTGTTATATCCTAGCATTGCATCTATTAAAATAAATTTCAATAATTTGAACTAATTAATAAATTTTAAAACTTTGAGAATTGCTTGTATTGCGGTTAATTTTTTTATTTTTTGATATACAATCTGTTTACTATAACAAGTCTTCGTAAAAGAAAGTGTTTTCATGGTTTCACATCCAATTAAAATATTGCATTTACTTAAAACAATTATTCTTTCATACATAACAAATGATCTTTTGTTGGGATTCCTTGAGACGAATATTGACCTTGCTCTTTTGAGGAAATCTCTCAGGGTTAAATTTTTTTACGTTACTTCTGACTTAACATTATTTAACACTGATTTTTATGGGTTATACCTATCAAGAAAACGAACCATTACCAATTTTTTAAAAATATGTTTCGATATTTTCTTCCTTATATTGCTGTCTTTGTTTTTTTTTCAATTCTCTAGAAACTGATTCCATTATTTATAGAATTTTCATAAAATATCTGTCAATTAATAACAACTCCAGACATTATTTTTTTTTAAACAGATGTTCCAATTTTTTTTCTGTAGCAATTGTTACTTTCTTAAAAGCTCTCCACAACTGACATCATTATCTTTAGCAGAAGTTCGATGTCTTATTTTTTTACACCAAACACATGCGTGAGGAGATTTCGAAATTCAAATTACCATCTTCGTTTCTCAGTAAATTTCACGTGTGAGCAACCATCAACGGGAAATTGTTATATTCAACTCCATGTGAAAAGTTTTACGAAGAACTTTCTGGGCCCATTTCTGTTTTTTTCAAGTGAGAAGTCACCGAGAAACAGGCTCAGTTGCAACTAACTGCCAAGCCCTTGAGATTGGGTTTTCGTTGCAAGTGGTGCGTTGTTGACGTTCAATGAATCGATTAGCTTGTCATCGGTGTTAGACCGCCCTCACGCGTGACAGATTTAATGTTTGGGATTCGTTATGATTTTTACATTCCTTCGCTTGAGTAAATACTCCGGAGTGAAAGAGTTGCGTGTCCAGAATGACTGGATTTCCCACGCGAGTAGCAATTATTTTTGTTTTGATAGGATTTTGGAATGTAGTATTATCTGGCAACATCGATTATTTTCTTTCAATTTTTTGTATTATGAAAAAAGTGATTTTAATTATTAAATATTTTAGAGAAATTAAATCTACATTTAACTATTATCTATATTAACATTTTAACTTGACATACTCTTTATTTTTTTAGAAATAGAAAAAAAAATAGTTCCTAATTTTTGGGGTGTGTGCATGCGGTACATTTGAAGGAAAATGAAACTCTTAAGATTAGATATTTTGCATGTTACTTATGATCTTGAATTAGCATTATTTAACATTGAATTTTATGGATTATCTACCAATGGAAATCAGCTATTATTAGCTTTTTAAAAACATGTTTCGATATTTTTTTCTTCTATTGCTATCTTTGTTTTTCTTAAATTCCCCAGAATTAATTCCATTATTTATAGAATCTTCTTATATTACTTATCAATTAGAAACTAATATAATGATTATTGATTATCATCTGGTTTATTTTAAAAACATATTTCAAGTTTATTTTTCTTCTGTTGTAATATTTACTTTCCCAATATTCCGCAGATGTATTGGGTTGTTCCATATGAAATGAATTTTTTAGTATTATCTGACATTCTATAAAATATATATCAATGCTATAAATAGGAGTGTTATATATCATTCTATTGCTTATAACAGGTTTTTACGGCTCTATCTAAATGTATATTTATTGAAATTTTTCAGAAAATCTTAAACAGGTTGTAACAAGGAATCCCATAAAATTTTAATCATTTTTCTGTGTGAAATAAACTTGGACATTTTTCTTCACAAGCAACACGAAACACTAATACTATATTTGAGAGTAATGTAGCTAATGTATCCACTGTAACCGATGGATTGAGAAGTTCAGATAAGCAGATATGAATTTTAAAATAAACCCCGTGGAAGACCTCAAAACGTCCTTTGTATGCCGTTCTGAAGGGAAAAATTAAATAATAACTATTAGAGAACTTGCTGTTGATCTTGGTGTAAACCATTTCGAGACATCTTGTAGCTCTTGAAAAGGTGAAAAAACTTGACTATGGGTTCCACGCGAGTTGACAGGTGGGCAAAAATTGCAAAACTTGCAGATGTTCATATCATTCAGTGTTTGGCAAACAAATTGTTCCTTTTTGGATTGAGTCATAGCTTCTGATGAAAAGTGACTATTGTATGATAATCGTAAACACTCAGCACTGCGGCTAGATGCAGGTGAAAAAACTAAATAAACCATGCTTGCATCCAAAGACGATAATGATGGTTTGGTGGAATTAAAGCAATCACAACACAGGCCAAACAGTTAATGCCCAGTATTACTGTGAGCTATTTAAATCGTACATCGAAAATTTTTATGAAAATTTTTATTTATTTTATTTTTTTTTTTTTTTATTGTTTTTATTTTTGGTGAAGAGAAAAAGCGTTCTTCTTCTCAATGATAACGCAAAGCCTAATGCTTCACAAGACACATTCAAAAGATTGTGAAAATTTGAAGTTCTGCCCCATCCAACCTATTCACCAGACTTGTCTCCTACTCACTATTAATTTTTAAACATTTGGAATTGGTTTTATTTAAGAATCAACGCTTTTGTCAATTACTGCATTTATTGCATTTATTCATTTATTATTTTTTGAAAACTGGCATAAAAATGATTTGGAATCCAGAAGAGGGCAGATGCAATGGCAAAAGTGCATTCATGTAAATGGGATTATTTTTATTAAATATGATGGTATAATTTATATTTGTTGTCTTTTAAACAATATGTACTCAAACGTTTATTTTATATTAAACAACGGGAGATAAGGGTAAGGCATTGCCTTCCAGAAAGACTTTTAGAGGTAAGTGCCCCGCATTCGACTGCCTTATGGGAGAAAACGCGGAAAACTCTCACTAGGAAGTCTGACTATCGATGCGAGACGCTTTATACACGTTTTCATAACAGCCAATTCAGTCTTTGTTTCTGAAAGCAGTGACTGGAACGGATGTCTCCAGGACGGATTTAAACCTGAACCCTCTTGCACTCAAGCTTCGTATGTTACCCTTGGGTCAAATATCGGGCTGAGTTAAATATTACGTATAGTAAAATTTGGATATTCAATTCACGTAATATTATTAATATTAAGCATATATTATTAAAATTGAATTCTAATCTAATTCTAAGTACATTAATCTAAAATTTCTTTGTTATTATTCGCATATCTATTTGCCAACAGAATTTTATTATTATTTTTCCTTAAAAATTTAGTTTAATTACAAAATCGAGATTTCTATTTTATATTTTAATAAATTATGTCTTTTTTATGTAATAGATTTTTAAATTCGATTTCTGTCTTACAAAGTAATCGCTATAATAAAATTAATAACTTTCGATTTTGGGGTTTGAAATAATGGTAAAAATCGCTTTATATGTTTACTAATGCATTTCTAACAATACTTGTTTCCCTACAATTTTTTTACTATTATTTTATAGTCTAATATTTTTAATCACATATTTTAAGGTCAATCTTTTACTAAAAATTTTTGGTTGCTTTTGTAATTAATTTCTGATGAAAAAACATTTTAATTAATTTTTGAAGTTTTGATATGATATTAAACATAGAACTTTAACTTTAATTTATTGAATAAAAGTACTGCCATTTTAAAATTTTTTTTCAGTGCTTTTCATTCTATAAATAATTAACTCTGAATATGGTAATTTTCGAGTCTTTATCAAAAAATACAGATAGATGCTATTTTGTAATGAATCGTACTTAAAAAAATTGCGCAAAATTTTTTTTTTTTTTTTTAAATAATCAGAATTAGTTTTTACTTTAATGATGCCAAAAGAAAATCTTATTCCATATTGTTACATTCTTTTTTGTCTTTAACGGAGCTTATTAAAGACGACAACAATCACAGCTAAAAAAAAAAGAATGAATAAGTTTCATTTCAAATCGTAAATTTGTTCGTTCACTTCCTATTAACAGAAATTAAAAAAACTAAAAGATATGATAAGCATCCTAACAGAAAAAGTGCTCTTTTATTCACGTATACACACCGTTGATAGTGTCCTTCAGTCACTGTAACGGCCATCAACTTTCTCTTGAAGTGGCCATCCTCCAATTAAAATTTTCAACACTTTTCCTATTCATTCATTTAAACCAAGATATCGTTGTTGCACAATCGTGACCTCTCACCTCTTTCCTTCAAAACGGGGACTAAAAGAAATAAAAAAATAATATTTTTAAAAAAGAACTGGATGAAAAAGTGGTTGAGTTGATCATGAATAATCAGGTTCTTCGGAGAACAAGTATTCTTCCAGGAGGTAAAAGAAGAAAAGAAAAAACTTTGATAATAAAAATTGAAAATAAAAAGAGTAAAGGCTTTAAAAAATAACCTAGACATTACGTGCGGAATCATTTGGATAGGAGCGCTAGTTCAGCGATCGAAAAAGCGTGGGACGTTGTCAACTCCCTACTGTATCTCCTGCAAAACCTACGCCTCTGCAAATTCTAGTTAGAGCTGAGCATCCAGAACCCTTACGCTCCAATTGTAAGGAGTGCACAATTTTCTGGCTTCTGAAGCTAAGTAACAGGCAGTTTTGATTTCCAACGCTTGGAATACAAGCAAATAGTTTTTAATTCCCGATGGCCTTGGCATGCTTCCGAAGGCTGAAGTTGAAGTGTTGTAGCATTAAATTCTGCATCCTACCGGCATACAGTTAACGGTAGACAAACAACAGCGATTACTTACTTGAATAGCAGTTGAAGGAGTGTTTGCCTATAGTATTTACGAAGGTAAAGGCATGTTATGAATCGTGTTCACAATGTTTCTGTGTGTTATTTGAACGTGATGTTGGAGTTATTCATTATCTAGCCGGCATCTGAGAGTCCAACATGAAGGCTGCTTTGTTAGGAGTTTTCAGGAGGAACTGTTCGAAAGGAAAAAATAAGGTAAGAACGATTTTGTGCTTTGAAGAAAATAGGATTGAAATATTCCGATTCGATTTAGTATTATCATTTCAAATTTACTATTAAAAATAGGAAAGAAAAACTCAAAGGAGTATTGAGTGTGTAATATTTTGATATAAATAAATACAATATATTAGCTTTCATGCTGTCTGTGTATTTAAAATAGTGCACCAAAATTTCTTGTACACTATGAGAAACTCCCATTTCAAAACTTATTTAATTATTTGCCATATCATTTCCGTAACATATTTTTAAAAATTTGCATAAAATAGGGTTGCTAACACTAATACCACTAAAATAATGTGCTCTATAATTCGTTATGAATTAACTGGCTGCCAGAATGTAAACAGATTGCTATTTCAAATTGCTCAAATATTGTCCATAGATCTGTTATGTTTATAAAATTTAATTTAACAGTTTAACATATTATATTCTTGTTACATTGATATAATCAATAAAAGGTGTTCATTGTTGGTAAATTGAATAAATGAGTTTCGGTTTTTTTATTTATATATAAAACAGCTTAATGTGAACTTTTATTTATTTTTTTGCTTTAAACACATATATAAAAAAGGAATTGTGAAAAAAATATACATTAAAAAAAGATGAAATATGTAAAGATTATTGAATAGATAAGAAAATAATTCCCTTGAATCCTTCATATATATTTCAGACATTTAAAAATATAAGTTAAAATTCAAACAGAAAACGCATTCCTATATTTTCTTTTTTTATTGCTGAATAGTTTTTATCTACCTCCACGTGTATGCTTGACTATATTAGAATTTTTGTTGAAAGCTTAAATTCCATACATTTTTAACATAATTTTGACGTAAGAAAAACATTCTTTGAATAAAAGGCTGAATACCTTTTGCGAAACTATATTCTTTAGTATATGAATTGAAATTGCAATATACAATAAAGTGTAAGAAAATTAAAAAAAAAAAAAGAAAGATTAAAAAAATAGTAAATCAAATAAATGATAAATTTATATTGCAATTTACATTTATTTAAAATAACTAATGATATGCGTCATGAAAAATAATTGTTATTATCGAGTTAGGCTTTTATTAAGCGGTAAAACCAAACATTCTTGTACAGTAGATATGAAAAATCACAGTTTTTAATATCATTTGCAATATTTTTTTTTCGAAAATAAAATTAATTTTTAATTTTTTGTTTCATCATAGAGATTGAAAATCAATTTTAAAGTTATAGGCAATTTTATTACTATAATTGAGCTTATTAACTTAATTTAAATGTAATATTTTTTAAATAAGGCTGAATATGTTACAGTTTTGCCAGTTTTAACTAGTACTTTCATAGCTGAATAACTGGTAACTTAGACTGAACAGTAACAAAATTCATGTAAATTTATGTCAAATTTGTTTGAAATAAAACCTAGGAATATGCCTAATTTAAATGACAGTTGTTATAATTTTAATTAAAAATATCTTCTTAAACATAAGACATGGCTTTTTACTAACAGTTCTAAACCCCTAATCTATTACTTTTAAAAATAAAATTATAAGGTATTAAAGAAAACAAATAATATTTACTATTTGATAAAAAAAATGCAAAATCAAACAAATGCTTTAACAGAAATTCTTCCTTAGATAGCGTTATAATTTAATATGTTTGAAAGTTTCACTTGAAAATATTTCCGTGAAATTACTCTAATGAATTTTTTAAAAATATATTACAAATAAATAAGCATCATTACTAAGTTTACTATTTTTTTATATCTTATATTTTTGAATATTTAAAAATTATTTCTTAGTTCGTGCTTAATTTTATGTGTTAATCTGTTTAGAAATTCGATTGCGTTAAAAATGTTTTTGTTAAATATTTTGGATTTTTTTTTTTCTATTCTCAAAAAAATTCTTATATTATTGATTAAACTTACATAAATAGTTTTAAATTACGTAACTTAAATAATTAGTTAACTTACATCACTGTTTACTCAAAATTAAAATAAAACAAGTTTTAAGGAAATAATTTGATGCATTTCAAATGATAAAAATGTCAGAAATGCCCTTTTTATTATTTTATATTTTTTGACAGAGTTAGAATAAGACTTGTCAACGCCCTTATGCAAAATAGTAGTTGGAACCTTCTGATTCAAACAAAGAAAAGCAAATTCTACTTGATATTATGCAGCCATTTTAATATTTTTTTAATCACAAAAACTCACCTAATTATAATTTAAAATCCTACAATGCTCATTATTTTTTATTATTTAAATATTAAAAGCATTATTTTCTCGTTTTTATCTGCATTTCAACAGATATTATATTGAAATATATATATTATATTATTTAAATGTAAAGGAATTGTCACTGTGATTTTCAGTTAACTGATAACATTACTTCAAAAGTAAGTCTTCGATCTTAAGGAAGGTTATAAATTTCTGTCTGTCAAAAACAGAAACTAACTGTAAACAAAAATATTTTGAAAAAAATTCAGGTTTTACGAAAATGTAAAAATTGATAAATCACGCTTTGAAGATATGCAGGTGCTTTATTTGACCTTGTTATCCTGTAATGATGTCTCTCCTGTAATGATTTCTTAATGCCTACCATTATCCTATATTTTGATAGCTTATCAAAAGCCCATATAACTTAGACCTCACTCCGAATAAAATATACACATATATAATATTTAAAACTTCTAATTTAACATACAAAAGGTCTTTATTAGAATTGCATTTCCCGGTCGACGTTGTAAAATGTATGTTACCATTCAATCTATTTATTATGATATAAAAATTTAAATGAAAAAAATAGATAATTATTATTATTTTTAAACCAAAGCGAATATTCTTTTAATAAATGTCTTTATGAAATTAAAAAAAAATTATCTGCAAATGAATGTTTGTGTGGAGGATTTTAATGTCACGATTTATTTTAATGAAAAATCTTTTTTATACAGGATATAATACAAATGCATGAGACATACATTATTTCACATAATAAATTTTCCTAATAAGTTTTCTTTTGATTTAATGAAACCATAAATACGATATCATTTCTTAAATTTTCCCTTTTATCCAATATTTTTGAAAAGTAGAATTTTATATAATCATGGAAATAATCAGAAATGCTTAATCTGCTGAACATATATTTAATTTAAAATATTTTTTATTTAAAATATAACTCGTTCAAAATGGAATTCCAGGAAACTCTATTCTTAAAAAACTGGTTGTATGACTAATTTTATTTTTATATTTAGCATTAACTCCAATATTTGTGTAAGTCCCTAAAAAATTTCCTTATCTGATTTTAATAAAACAGCAGTTTTAAAATTTCTAGCTTAAAATTCCAGAAGTTCAAACGTTCATGAAATATTAAAAGAGTTTTATTTCGTACAGAAATTTGACCTGTGAAAACTTGAAAATTCAAATGTGTATGTATTATAAGAAATTTTAAGATAGCAAAAAAAAAATCCAAAAATGTGATTTATGTTTTCTTAAAAATAATTCTTCTATTTTTAAAATGTTATTTTAAAAATTTGTACAAAGATATGAGATCTTTATTTCTATATAATTTTTTTATTTACTACATGTATTAGACGTATGAACTTAATTTGATTCACAGCTTTACAAGAAAAATATCAAAAGAAAAGGAATTAAATTCCATATAAATACGATGTAAGACATAAAGGAATATATGTATATATATATACACTGAAGTGACAAAAGTCATGGGATAGCAATATGCAAATTTTCAGATGGCAGTAGCATCGCGTAGAACAGGTATAAATGCGCAGAGCTTTCATTTCTGTTCAAGTTATTCATGTGAAGAGGTTTTGACGTGATGATGACCGCACGACGGGAATTAACAGACTTTGAACGCGGAATGTTAGTTGGAGCTAGACGCATGGGTCATGCCATTTCGGAAATCGTTAGGGAATTCAACATTCCCAGATCCACTGTGTCAAGAGTGTGCCGAGAGTATGAAATTTCAGGCATAACATCCCACCATGGACAGTGCAGTGGTCGACCGCCTGCACTTAACGACCGAGACCGGCGAAGTCTGCAAAGAGTCGTAAATTCTAACAGACAAGCAACACTGCGTCAAATAACCGCAGAAATCAATGTGGGACGTACAAGGGACTTGTATGTTAGAACTGTGCGGAGAAATTTGGCTTTCTTGGGCTATTCCAGCAGAAGACCGACTCGAGTGCCTTTACTGACAGAACGACATCGCTTGCATCGACTCTCGTGGGCACGTGAGCATATCGGTTGGTCCCTAGATGAATGTAAAACCGTGGCCTGGTCCGATGAGTCACGATGTCAGTTGGTAAGAGCTGATGGTAGGGTTCGAGTGTGGCGCAGACCCCACGAAGCCATGGACCCAAAGCTGGTGGTGGCTCCGTAAGGGTGTGGGCTGTTTTTTCATTGCATGGACTTGGTCCTCTGGTGCGACTGGACCGAACATTGACTGGAAATGCTTATGTTCAGCTACTTGGAGATCACTTGCAGCCATTCATGGACTTCATATATCCAAACAACGATGGGACTTTTATGGATGACAATGCGCCATGTCC
Organism: Caerostris darwini; assembly: GCA_021605075.1. Lineage (NCBI taxonomy): Eukaryota > Metazoa > Arthropoda > Arachnida > Araneae > Araneidae > Caerostris > Caerostris darwini. The sequence continues at coordinate 230,380 of BPLQ01007821.1, forward strand.
CCGGGCCACAACTGTTCGCGATTGGTTTGAAGAACATTCTGGACAATTCCAACGAATGATCTGGCCACCTAGATCGCCCGACATGAATCCCATCGAGCATTTATGGGACATCATCGAGAGGTCTGTTCGTGCCCAAAATCCTGCACCATCAACGCTTTCACAATTATGGACGTCTATCGAGACAGCATGGCTCAATATTCCTGCAGAAGACTTCCAACGACTTGTTGAGTCCATGCCACGTCGAGTTGCTGCACTTCGCCGGGCGAAAGGAGGGCCGACACGATATTAAGAGGTATCCCATGACTTTTGTCACTTCAGTGTATATATATATACACTCAAGAGCCAAAACATTATGACCACCCCTACATTTTGCAATGAACTCACCTGGATGACGTGGAAGGCACGTGATCAGGTGGAAGTGGTATTTAACTGCTGCTGGAGAGTCTGAAGAATCATTCTTTCACTTACTTCAGTGTGTGATTGCAAAGGCTGCGGATCTAAGCCACTTTGATAGAGGGCAGATTGTAATGGTCGAAGGTTCGGAACAAGTATTTCTGAAACTGCACTACTCGTGGGTTGTTCGCGATCTACAGTTGTTAGTACTTATGCAAAGTGGATGAATGACGGTGAAACCAGCAGTAGACGACATGGTGTTGGACGTCCACACGCTATCAAAGAAAAAGGTCGTCGTAGACTGTCTCGCATGGTGAAGCAAAACCGGAGCCAGACAGTGGCTCAGCTGACAACCCAATACAATGCAGGGCCAAGTAGAATAGTATCGGAGCACACTGTTCAGCGGACACTGTTGGATATGGGGCTACGCAGCAAACGTCCCACTCGTGTGCCTTTGCTGACCAAGCGTCATCGCCAACTGCGCCTGCGCTGGGCCCGGGAACATCGTGACTGATCCATGGATCAGTGGGAGAGAGTTGCCTGGCCAGATGAATCACGATTTTTCATTCATCACGCCGATGGCCGTGTCAGGATACGCCGTCTTCCAGGCGAACAGTTGCTCCCTCAATGTACAGTAGGTCATACACAGGCCGGTGGTGGCAGTATTATGCTTTGGGGGACGCTCTCTTGGGCGTCTCTGGGACCCGTGGTTGTGGTAGAGCAGACCATGAATGCTACAGGGTATCTGACCATCACTTGCGGACCAGTTGCATCCTTACATGGCCTCTGTTTTTCCAGTTGGAAATGGAATGTTCCAACAGGACAACCCCCTTGTCACAAGGCTAAAATTATGTTGGAGTGGTTCCAGGAACATGATGCTGAATTCCAGTTAATGTCCTGGCCGCCTAACTCACCGGATCCGATAGAACACATTTGGGATGTCCTGGGACGGCAGCTCACAGTTCAAAGACCACCAATTCGCAATATCTCGGATTTGCGTGACCTTAAACATCTGGTACAATCTGTCTCCGGCCATCTACCAAGGACTTGTGGAATCCATGGCAAGGCGGGTTGAAGCTGTGTTGCGCGCCAAAGGTAGGCCAACTCGTTATTGACAGGTGGTCATAATGTTTTGGCTCTTGAGTGTATATATATACAGCACTCCTTGGCGAATGCCAGAAGATGAAGAAAAAATCACGATGGACGTGACGATCTTTTTAATAGTAATCCGCCTTTTTTTTAAAAAAACGCACGAAATTTAACAAGCCAAATATATCGAGAGTACATTTTGTATATTATATGCATATACATTTTTATTATAATGTGTGTTGCATATTTTTATTTACATGATACAAATTTAGTTTCTTCCTTATTCTTATTAGTAGGTGAACGCTGAAAGTTTTTCTGAGCATTTTTCTTTTTTCATTAAACATTGGTGGGCTTCATGTTCCACTTATGTCAGAAACAACCCACTGACTTGTGACACAATTACTTTCCAAATGGATTTTTAGGGCCAATTGCCCCTTATTTGCTTTTGGTATGAGAGAAATCCGAAAGGCAATTTCTTTAATGTCCGAAAAACAATTACAATTGACAAGACCAGACCAGACAATCTTATAATGGATGCGAAATATTTCACATACATTTACACAACACTTCCATCGAGTTCCCGCGTTTATAAAAGCAGTGACTGTAATGGATGCCTCCAGTAGACTCGTACCCGAGTCCTCCTCTGCACTCAAACTGCGCACTTTACTACTGATCCACAAGACGGGTTTTTTTTTTACATCATAGTGGTATACTTGTAATTTTCTTGGAATAATTATTCTAAACTAATTGATATGATTGTTATTTTACAGATTAGGACTCTAGAAACATTAATTTGATTTTGATATTATTTCTTACTTTACTTTTTCTTCTTGAACATTTCCGAACTATAAGTTTTGTTGTAAAATCCTTTCAATAGAATTGTTTTCTTCATATATTTTGTGTTGTCTTATTTTCTTCAATATGAAATGAGTTTCAGAAAAATTAACCATAAACAGGGGCTAATGGCGAATAAGTTTAAGCTAAATGAGCATGTGCAATTCAATAATTCAATGAGGATTATAATATATTCCACTGTCGATGTCATTCGTAACTCTTGTCTCTAAATAAAAAAAAATTGGATGGAAATAAGCTCATACATTGAATCTAAATTTATATTTTGGAGAATGAAATACTATTTTAAAAATTGTTATGTCTAAAGTGTTTTGTAAGTTTTGTTTGGTCTTGAGCAATGCTGTATGAAAAGAACCTTATTGTACATTACATATAAACGCATTTCGCTTAAATAAAAGGGTTTCCAAAGTGTTAAAATATCTCAAATGGTAAAGATGCCAGATTTATATGCAGATAAATTCATTTTTTAATGCAAAGTTCTTCTACTTCAGCAAAGCTCTTCTATTTTAATCTAATGTTCAAAAATTTTAATCTGTTGTCGAAAACAATATTTTAAAATAGAAATGCTTCAAATTAATGTAAAATAACTTATTGTTATAAGTGGTTACGCTTATAAATTTTACAAAATAGAGGCCATAAGAATATTATTTTAATCGTTGATGATTGTTTATTTGTTTCATAAATGAAGGAATTCGTGGTTGTTAATTTGTCTTTTTAACTGCTGTTTGGTAGTTGTTATTGTGTCAAAAACCAGAAAATTTAACAAGGCAAATTCAATAATGTAAGTGTCCTGGTTATGGTTTTACAGTCTTTATTCTAAGAATCTAACCTGCGGAAATAATCTTCTAACATATACTCAAGCAATCAGACACTTTAGTTTCCATGAGGTCATGCTTATGATTGTCGTCTGGGTTTTGTATTAACTTTTGACCTCGTATTTTCTCTTCTGGCCTTATGCCAGTGCCCTTCATTGTCTGTAAGAACCTTGTGTTAAAATTATTAAATAGTTTTAACAATTTTTTGTGTATTGAAATATTTCTCAAAATCCAATGATATTTACAATTCATAATTTGTGTGTCTTTCTCTTTTTTTTTATGTGGCTATCATTATCTGCAAAAATTGATTAATTGCAATGTAATTACCTATGTTTATGGTATGTAAGCTTAATAGTTTAAAATATTATGAAATAACTGATCGGTAGTATCGAATGATATCGTTCAAATGGCACGCCATTATTATCAATTACCTTAAATATAGTTTCATGTATATAAATTACAATTTCGGGTACTTTTTGAATTCTATTCAAAAATACATTGATTTCTATTGTAGTCCACTTCCGTCATACAAAATTATATAAAAAGGCATATGTATTATTAATTTATGATTTATATACAAATTTGTATCTATATATACATGAATATATACATATATAAACAAATTATATTGTATTTTAATCTCATTCATGATTTTATTAATAAATTTCGCAATGTATTGTATGTTAGGAATAATTTAATCGAAAAAAGGATTTTATTGATTGCTTCCCGAAATATAATTATTATGTTTTAACTAACAATAATGAAAAAAATTGATGTAGTGTTATCAAAACTAATAAAAGGATTTCCATTGACTATCAATCACGTTCATAAAAACGCAACAAAAAATATAAATAATAGCTAAACATAAGAATTAATATTAAATTATACACTTTGTGATAAATATAAAATATTACTGATTAAGGAAGAACTCTACTTAATAACTCTAACTATTACTTAATAACCATTACTTAATAACTCTGTCAACCAGACTAATAAAGAATTTCCAGTGACTATGATGGAAACGCAACACGAATTTTTATAACCAAACAAGAAAAATAAGAACGAATTCCTAACTTGATTGGGAGCACTGAATCTTAAAATATTAATAGATGAACATAAGAATAAATATTAAAAAATACACTTGGTGATCAGCATACAGTATTAGTAATTAAAGCAGAAAGGAACTTTTTCTAAGAACGCCGTTACGTAGCAACACTGTCAACCAGGCACATTGATTTGTCTCCGAAATAAATACGCACGTGTATGCAAGCACATACCTGCCTGTTCTGGCAGGTCAAGGTTGTACGCTTCTACTCCTTAATTCAGATTTCCCCCTCTACAAAATAACTCACGACGCAAGTGCATGCCTTGGAGGTAAGCTTATGCCAGCACGAATTTGTCTTTCTACTCTGGTTTTAAAAGCACGTTGTTCTGTTTGGGTTTCATTATTATGTACATGATTTTCAGGGAAAGCAACTGCCTAAGATAGCGTACGTTTTGAATAGTTTAACTTGGTGTCTGGATTTTAAAGATTTTTCTACTTAAACAAGTAGAATGCGCATTGTTAGAAATATCCATAAAATAATTACCTCTATTTAATTTCTTCTTATAACAACAATTTTTTTTTTTTTTTTACATAATTGTTCAAGATAATTTATGAAAACTTTTTTTTTTTTTTTTGCGTAATTGTTCTTCAAGAAAACTTATGTAATAAACATTTGATTTTAATTTTTCTTTATGGATTTTGAACCATCGCAATTCAAATGAAAAATGGAAAAACAAACTTTTTCTGGTGTTTTATAAAAAAAAATACATAAATTTTACTACATTTACATGGGAATATTTAGATGTTTTTTATTCATATTTCTATTGTGCTTGTACTCATAAAATCAACTTTCAATTCAATTTCAAAACAGCTGAACAAATGAAAAATCGAATGACGTGCGTTAAACATTTACATGATTCTTTTTACAAATTCTAGTTTCCATAAATAGAAATTTTAATGTTAATCTTTAATCAAGCTCTTTTCTGATAAGCAATTTTTAGATAAAAAGAAAGCAAAGCAGAAACTCCCTTTTTTTAATTGCGTGTTTTAAATGGTGCATTTAATTGATGAATTGGTAAATTCCTGTTTGCATTCAAATTATAACTATATTGTTTGAATTTGATGAATTTAGTAGAATATTTATTTCATTAAATGAAAAAATTGTTCAAGAAGTTTAACGTTAAAATTAAATATGCTTTAAATATTAAATTAATGACAATTTAATGATTCGAAAACGATTTATCAATGTTACATTGAACATATTAAATTAATGATTGAGAAAAAAAGGAAAATGATATTCTTAGATTAAAATATAATTAATACAATCAAAACAAATAAAACAACACCGTCCCCAAAAAGCAAAGAAAATAAAAGGTCACATTCTGTTTCCGTAATCAAAACTATATATATATACATTTTTTTTTCTGACTAACCAAATTGTAACTCTGATGCGTTCCGCCCAAACCTGCATTCGAATTATTGTAGATAACATTTCCTAAATTACTTGTCAGTAGTACATCCGGCAATTGTGTTCTAATGCATCGCCTCTTTTTATATTTCTAACGGGGGTATTGTGTAACTGCAACCACATTCTTAGGTGTCTTTCTTTTTTTTTTTATCATGTACTTTTATTTATTGCTCTAAATGTTTTATTTCATTTTTATTTTTTGTTTTGTTCTTAATATTCGTTTAAAACATAGAAAAAAAATGAGAAAAGAAGTAAAAAATGTTCTCTTTAAAAAACATTATTGCTATTTAATAGTTATGAATTGTTATCTATGAATTAATTATTGTTATAATCATAAATAAATCAATATATGTTTAATCTATATTGGCAGCATAATTAATAATTATCATTAGTAATTATTGTTATAATCATAAATAAATCAATATATGTTTAATCTATATTGGTAGCATAATTAATAATTATCATTAGTTATTTATAAATATTTGCTTTATAAGAGATTTGTTATATAAGAAAGATTAAATGCAAATAACCATCGCCTTGCGAAGTAATAATTTGCATTTGCAATGACAAAAAAATGTTACATTCCAATAATTCTTTGTTACAATATATTAGTGAAAAATAGTGGCAATTGCGAAAAAAAAAACGGATCTAAAAAATCAATATTACTGATACGTAAGAATTAGATAAATTACAAAGAAGATGCACTGATTAATATCCGATATGAAAAATTGAAGATGGAATTATGAGTAAAATTAAAAAGAGAAATAATTAAACAATTATGGCAAAATAATTACCTGAAATAAAATACTAAAGAAGTACTGAAACAAGACAGTGAAAGAAAGAACACATATCGCACAAGACAGCATTAATCTGAGCTCAGTAAAAAGAAATATATTTGCTATGCATATTGATCACCATCATATCATATTATCTAATTTGCCTCAAATGAATGTGTACAATAAACTACAAAATATTGCTTCATACTATCATATGTATTTTATAGTGATATTGATTTGATTATAGTGATATTGATTTGATTATAGTGATATAGTGATAGTGATTTATAATGAAATTTTGCATTCCTTCATACAAGCTTGCTCTTTTCTTGTAAAACGAGCTATCGAAATTTTAAATCTATTTACCTGAAATTGTCTTCATGAATCAGCTTTTTAAAAATGAAACATTGCAAAACAAAATCGCAGTTGATTAGGTGTCTAGAGTATTATGCTTTCTGATGCCTCACCACAATTGAATCTTCTCATTTGAAACACATGAAACAGTATTCGCACAGGCATTATTTGAAAGCATTATTTTACACGCAAAGTTGAAACTCCATATATTCTATAATTTACTTTAATCTTATTTAATGTACTGAGGAAGAAATACGTTTTATTACTATAATTCATTTTGTTATCACCTGTTTACATATACCTAATTTATTTCCTAGTTTATTTTATATAGTTTAGTTTATTTTATATATCCTAGTTTATTTTATATATCTAAAAATGCAATTCAGGGAAAGTGGCCTTCTTAATAAAAGTCCATAGAACAAAACAAACTGATAATCCCCAGTACTGGTGATGATAAATAATTTCCACATAGCTATGTATATTTATATAATTAATTTTTTACTTAAATGTTTTTAATTAAACAAAAAATATTATGAAACTTTAAAAATAGAAAACAATGGTTTTAAAAATTAAAATGAGGTGCAATGGTGAATTTAGAAACAGGATATCTTTATTTTTATTTAATTTAGGAATGGGGAGGATTACTTGTGTTTATTAATAATAATATATATATGTTTTAATTATTCTACTTAAAGATCATTTTTCGATTCATCAAACAATTTTTTTTTTCAAAATTTATAAGCAATTTTCTAGAAATTATTATTATTATTATTATTTTCTGTTTTACACAAATGGATGTATTTTTCCTCGCCGAAAATAATTGTCAATTTGAATCTTATCCACAAAATGGGTTCTTGTATAAATATATACGATTATTTTCCAAACTATTTAGGATCAGATGCGGATATAGGATAAATATAGGACTAATTCTGATTTAAAATAAGTCAAGAAAGAAAAATAATTACGATGCATTTAAATAAGATTTATTAATAATTCAAAATGTTTTCCAATCGAAAAGAAGTTATGCAAAGTGATGTGGTACATTTGTTCATTAAAACTTAAAATCAACAAACTAGTTAAATATGTACTGACATATCATTTCACAAGTAATAAAAGAAACCAACCGACAAATTCTATAGTTATCTAAAGTTCATTTAACTTATGGGCACTGTTTACATTCATCATCATTTCATTGTGTGTAAAAGCTACCACTTATAATAAAAGATCTTTTCGAGAAAAAAAGAAGTGAAGAAAAATAAAGACGGTAAAGATCAAATCAGGACAGCTGAAAAAGTACCGATGAGGTGACAAGCGTTCTCAGCTGGATGATAAAGTGACGAAATTCTCATAAATTTGCGCCGAGCCGAAAGATACTAGTCTAGTCGGAAGCCTCTCCCAAAGAGAATTAAATCAATAAACCCAGCGAAAATCTTTTGGGCAATGTATAATTTTTTTCACCTCCTTTAGACCATCCCTAAAAATTAGATAACTTACTGGAAGCAACAATCCTTTGAAGACAGCTGAAGAAATTATTTTGTTTATTTACTCATTTGGTTTCATTTTTGTGTTGCTTATTCGTTGTCGCAAATCCGGACTGCGAAGAATCGGCTTTTTGTCTGGTCTTGACAGGTTGTTAATGTGGGTCATTACTTTCAGGGTGCATTACATCCATTTGAAACTGGAGATCTTTTGAAATTTCGCTTCTTTCCTTTGCTTTTGCCTTGTTTTTCTTTCTTAGTCTTTATTTTCTAGCAGACAACTTTTTTTTTCTTTCGTCGCTGAACTCTTTGGGAGATTTTAACCTGCATCGTATCAAGTCATTAGGGTTTCCTCGCGCGGTCTGTGTTCTTTGTCTGGTCTGAGATATGGCTTGTCCCACCTTCATCAACCACTTGAAAGGAAACAAAGAACATGAGTGTGGTTTACTTTGAATGAATGAAATGATTGTTTGAATTCTGAAGAGTCCATTTCGATGGTGCAGATGGAAAATTGAATTGAACAATAACTATCATTGATACCTGCCGAGGTTATGCAGTCACTTCGAATTTATTGTCTTCGTATTAGTATTAATTATTAGAATTAAATTTTTGTTTTCGTAGTTTTAGTATTGACGAAATTAAGATTTGAATATAATTTTGTACGAATTATTTATAAGTAATCCCTTTTGTTTTTCTTAGCCTTCAAAATAATATACTATATTTATTTTTTACAAAGTTTTTGTTTTTCATTAAGGGTTTTTTTTTCCTTAATTAAGAAGATGAACTATAATTTATCTGATTAAAATATTGAATTATAAATACATGCATATTTAAAATATTAAATAATAAGCATGTTAAATTACTTCAATAATGGGTTAAATTATCATATATTATTTGCTTTTTCAATTATAACATACTGAAAACTACTGCTTTATTTTTGTGGATATTGTATTATTAATTAAACTAATTTATTATTTTTCATTAAAATTAAATTATTATTTTCCCTTTACACTATAGAACATTCTAGATCTAAAATTCATCGTAATTCATCTGAATATGCAGAATAATTACAAATAAAAAAAGAGGATATTATAGGTTTGAAAGTGAAACTTTGTAACTATATAATGACAGAAAGTTCTTCATTGAAATGTTTCTTATATTGGACTTTAAAGTTGAAACAATCGTGCTGCCATCTACGGAGAGATTTTAAAATCTTGCTTGAAAAGAACTGAATGAAGATTATATGATATTGCAGATCTTTTTTTCATCACAAAAAAAAATATTTTCTTTTAAATTTTTTCTAAAGAAATATAATTTTTTTCGAATAAATAAATGAAACTACAAAAAATTTAGATGAAATAGTTCTTACTTAGAACAAATGGTTGGGTAATTTAAAATATCTAAACTTAAATGAAACTGTACTTTTTCCCACCAACCACAATGGATGGATCTATTTCCGAATTATAGTCACTAAACTTTCATGTATTGGTTATTATGTGAATAAAAAACAAAATAATAAAATAAATGCAAATAATAATAAATAATAAAATATCGTCAAAAAATGATAGAATGTAAGAAAAAAAAGTAGGAGTTACCTCCGACTTCTGATTTGATTGGTCGGGAGTTGCAGGAAGTAGAAAATTTAATCTGTCGATATACACAGTTAGGGGTGTATTGTACAAACTTAAACATTTTAAAAGCAAAATTAAATATGAAAGTTAACGCGTAGCATAACAATCAGAATCTTTTAAAAATTTAAATTTATTATAACTCAGTCGTTGAAATTTTTATTAGATTTAGAAGACTTTCTCTCACTCATGAATATTAATTTAAAATTCTTTAAATTACTATTTTAAATTTAAAATATTTTGAAATGAAACTAAAGTAAAGTAATTTATATTTTAAAAAGGAAAGTTTTTAAGACTTTGATCTTCTTTTACCTTTATTAAAATGTTTTACATATTTAAAAATAACTTTTGCTTTTTTTATTATTTTGCAATGAGTATTAATAACGACATCAATAAAAATAAAGAAAGCCTGTAACATTTTTTTTATTACTTTAATCATTTCGTGTAACATTTTGGTTGAATGAGATTATTTATTAAATTTAAAATGTTATTAACATGGTGTTTTGACTTTTGCTCCTGTTCACTTCGTTTTGACATTGTCTGATAACGTATCAAAAAATTACTACATTAACAAGTTGTCCATTACTTTTATCTAAAGTTATTTCCCTTTTTTTTTAAATTAGAAATTCAAATGGCAGAGTAAGTAGTTTACTACAGCTGTGATTTCCATTCCGAATAGATACAAAGTGCAGTGACACAAGCTTTGGCATATACAACTGTTAAATGATCTCTCAACCTGACCTTTCATATGCTTAATTTCAAATTTTTTTATTTCACACTGCATCCGGATCTTCCTTTTGAAGGTTGATGTATATATATGTCTTGCAGTAACGCTGATAAGAACAGATGCACTTTCAAACACATGGTTTTCAAGGTGGAGCTTCGCTTAACACCACCCCAGGATACGATCCATCTTCTCGTAGAAACTCGAGGCTTGACATCCTAATAAAGGGCCAAGCAATGCACTTAGCCATGAAGCTATATCAACACTTAATTCCTTTGTTCGATATGTAAGCCAAGAGTTCTTAATAATTTTCGATTGATTAAAAATCCGTCTTCTATTTAATGTATAAACTCATTTTTGAAATATAAAGGGATAATTTTATTCAATAACTTCGGTATATAAACTTAATCTATTCCAAAATCTTAGATTTATATAAAACGGCATGTATAAAAAAATGAATTTTTCCCGTAATAAATGATGAGAGAACGATTATTTCCTTCCCATTAAAAAAATCATTTTATTATATTTATGCATTGATGGGATTGCATTAAATAATTTAAACACTACTTAGTACTAAAATACCTAAATACAAAAGCAATTAGGTGAAATTAATCCAATTTAATTTTCTGTTTTATTTATCTGGATCTGGTTGAGTATTACTAGATTTGACGTTTACTAAAAATCTGACCCAAAACCTTTTCTGCTGCCTTTTTTAAAGATGTTCCTGGAAATGTGACATTATATGGTAATTCCAGACATTGCTATTACGGTTTGTTTCGGATTTGTTGAGTACTTCGCTGTAAAGTGACTCATTTTAACGCATACGATCGGTATTCCAAGTAAAAAGTCGTATGCGAAACAAAATTTTTCGTCACCAAATAGTCCATATATCAAATTGCATTCTATCAAACCGGACGCCTATTGCGTTACCATTGTACTATGATTGTATTTATAATTCAATGAATCTTATTTTTTAATCCTTTTTTTTTTTTAAATAATTTTTTGATAATTTTTTACTGATTTATAAAAATATTATTTTAATTTAAAAATAGATAGCCGTGTTACTATCTCACAATCTCATTTATAAATGGAATGACAGTTCCATTAATTTTTTATTCAAATCTTAATATTTTGTAAATATTTTTTATATTGTGAAATTCAAAGAGATGCCAATAGAGCCAGCACTTTTAGTAGTACCTCAAAAAATGTTTTATAATTTTTTGCGTTTGTTAATAGTAGAGATGGAGACATAAGTGGCGAGTCTGCACTACAACGCAATCGAAATGATAGCCAATATTACCATAAAATTCACATCAACAGAATTCGAAATTGCTTCTGCAATTTATACTATTATCAATTAATGCAACAATTTTTTTTAAAAATTAAGAAGATTTTCATTAAAATAAGTATCGAGGATTAAATATTATTACAGATGATTTAAAGTACAGATAATTTAATATTAATACGTGTGCTGAAATTATTTATGACAGATTAGATTTAATGTAGAAAAAATATATATATATAAAATTTTCAGTGCCCTCATAGCTTTTGAAATCAAAACATAAATATTATAAATATAAAAAAAACTTTATAAAGTGTTTAAGAAAAAGCTTTACGTATAACAAAAACTTAATTTATCTAATAAACCTTATCCTCTTTAAAGTAAAACCTCAGAAATTAACATTCATTTTCGATAACAAAAGAAAAATGCAATAGTGACAATATATTTATTTGAACACATTAATGAATTTTTAATTATTGGGTAAAGTTATACACTTATCGGAAAATGTGGCGATATTTTTCACAAAATTGATGGAGGTTTTATTTTATATAGCTGGAAAAGTAATGAACAAAAATGACATTTTGAATTTTCGTTAGTTTTTTCGTAGTCTTTAGTTAATCCATAATTTTTGTTATTTTCTGTGAAAACTACGGAGATTTCTTTGTAATTGCCCTCTTTGAATTCTTGAATAAATTTTTTGCTTATTTTCTTGGAATGACAATTTATCCTATCATTTATATTCTAAATAAAAAAGCTGTTTGTTTAATTATTTGTTTATGATACAATATTTCAGTTATATTGCATTTCGATATTGTTTTACATAAGGTTTTTATATAAATAAATTGAGAGAATTGTTGTAAATCAATTTTTTCAACCCCCACACTTCCCTTCCGTTTTTATTGGTTAAAACGAAATGACGTCAATCTTTACCACTTTCATGACTAAACAAAAAGAATTCAAAGGAAACTGAAGAATTCCTTAAATGTTAAACTGTCCAGCGTAGGCTTCGCTGCAAATCATACTTTCAACTAATTTGTTTTTAATTAATTCAATTATGGAAAAATGTTTCTATTTAGGCAACTCCTGCTTACTACATTTTGTGGTATGCAAATTAGTGCAATTACTCCACCAACGTCAATTCAAAATCAATTTGTACGTAATCTTTATAAATAAAATTTAATAATTGATTGCTTTCATATTTTCCAGCTAATCTTTGAAATCAATTTAAACATAAAATTCCACATATCTTTATAACTAAATAGGCTAATTTCCTTTTTAATAAATTATAATATTAAATAACTTTCTAAAAAATCTCTCAAAATACCTATTATATTCTACATTCCACAAGAAATATTGTAATTACAGTTCGAATATAATTCAGAAGAGATTTAGATTACTTATGAATTTACTCTTTTTATTTTCAATAAATATTTCATATTAGTATATTTGTAAATAAAATATGTTTATTTATATTCAGAAACATTCTGTAATATCTTTTTCTGAATCCATTAGAATTTACACACACACATATATATAACAGTGTAAAATATCATTTGTGATAATTTTTTACTTGTTTCAATTTATGAAAGCATTTTATGTAACGATTAGTTAATTAACATTAATGCAATTAATTCCCAAGGTATCAAAGTAGCTAAAAACGTGTGATTTTAATATGGCCAATATACTTCATTTAACCTAGAACTTCCAGCTTTTGGCAATATCAACATTTGTTTGAAGCAAACCATAATTGCTTCCAAAAAGAGTTTAATTATTATGAAAGGAATATATGCCAAAATTAAGAAAATACTTAAATGCCTGTCTCACACAATTTTTTTATATACTTTTTAAAATAAAACTTTTTGTATGAAAATGATAATATATAATACCATTCTAAATTAACTAATAAAGACAATAACGCAAATAATAGGCGAAGAAGGGAGGGCATTCCTCGAGGAATACTTTTAAGGGTAATTGTCCCTTATTTCCTTGTAGTATGGGAGAAATGCCAGTAAAAACCCATCAGGCAACCTGATTGTAGATACAACACGATTACTAAAGCTATTTTGAATAGCTTTTCACGCTTACTAAAGCTCTTTTGAAGTTGTTTCTGAAAGCAATGACAACAACAGTTGCCTCCAGCGAATTCGCCCTTTATATAGCATATCGTGCTATATCATTTTTTTCTAATCAAAAGTATTCAATCCGTGGTATAATGAGTAATGGATATGGCTTTAAAAAAAAGTAACTAAAAGGATTGAGATTTATTTTACTTTATTCAGTACGAAAAACCTATTATGATATACTATTTTTTTCATTTTTTAAGGATAACAACACATTATGTTTGACAACTATCTCTAAAATTAGAACAGTTCATGTATTTTTATTTTTCCTTCAGATGTTGCCGTAAAGTTAATAATAATGAATTGTCCTCCTCTAATCATAAATGAGCAACTTAATTTACAGAAATTCTTTTTTTTTTCTCACAACTTAACAACTCTTCTGTTTGTGTTACTGGATTTTTTAGCAAAAGACAATAATTCTTTTTAAGTAAAGCCAAGAGAAAAAAAAATTCTGTTTAGAAAGCAAATTCTAACTTTAAAAGTAAACTCGTATCTCTTCCTCCGTAAACACTAATCGTGATTCATAAACACAACAACCCCCATGCAACACCGAATTTCTTGCCACGACATCTTCCTCACTGAAAATACGGACGGATTCTTTTTACGTAAGCTGATTTCACGTAATGAATTCTACGTGTAATGTCTTTCCCAAGATTGGCACTGGCCCTATTGGTGGTAGGTGGGTGAAAAAAAAGTTACGCGAGCACCCATACAACTGTAAGATTAAAAAATAGCTCCCAAAATCTTTTTTAAGGCCATCATGAGTCATTGTCTTCTCTGTGAATCTGACTCTACAACAGGCAATGCACCGCCTTTTTAACTGAAAATTGCGTGGTCGTCCGCACACCTTGATATATACGGAAACTGGATTGTGAACAAAAAATTCTTGAGAAATTCTCATGATTAAGGTTGGCAAGAGAGTTCTGGAACCATCTCGATCACAACTGGAGAAGTGACTGTACTATTCGGATCATCATTTGCGTTGTCCTCCAAGATTCTCAATGGACATTTCTAGTGCTGCTCGAGTAGTTGTATAAAATAATTGTCATTGTCACCATCTGTTACATCAAGTTGAGAAGCTTTCGAAAAACATCTGTTCCGTAGTAGTGTTCGTAATTCTTGACTTGTTTTCAAAAAATGGTTCGCATTACTTCCATGTCTGAAGCTGAAGAAGTTGAAGATACGGTAAGAGAAAAAGGATATTTTCCATTCATATTAACCAATGAAATAAACATATTTTTTTATTCAGTCATAAAATATTGCTGATGTTAAAGAATTAAAGTTGTTAGATTAAATTGTGTGTAGAGATAAAATAATTTAAAAGTTAACTAAAATAATTTTATCGATAGTAAAATAAAATGACTATGAAAGAATTTATGAAATTAATTATACAAAATTGCTTTGATTTTTTTTTTTTTTCTCTTTCCAATTTTTCTCCATAAAATGTTTTGACGCACATATAAACAAATTTGTTTTAAGTAATTTTGTAGAATACGAACTTATATCAATTTTATTAAACTTTTTTTATTTCTAATTTAACATTTGTTGTCAAAGTAATCTTCAATAATATCATGTTTTTGAATGAAGAAATAGGATAAATACTGAAAGTTTTGCTATTTAATAATTTATTGAAATAATATTTATAAAAATTTCTTAAAAATTCATCTCGTTTAAATATCTTTTACCATGTATATTTGTCATATTTGATAATATTTTTATTTTCTGCCTCGTTATTTGTACTATGTGTTTTTACAAATTAATATTAACATGTTCAAATAAAGTTAATATAAATAAAAGTACTTCTGACTAAGGCATAGTATAAAAAATAATCTAAAATGTATATAATTGTATATAATACCATTTTGAATTAATAAAATGGTATAATTATTTATGTTAGATTTTTTTTTCTTAATGCCTATTTCTTCAGATTAATTTCATGACTTATTGAAAATACCATAGAAAGGATCATCTATTCATTTAATTTATTTATTCAATAAATTATCAATACTTATGCCAAATTATCCAAGTTACGTGTCTCTTGGTTTTTATTTTTATTGTTCAAATTAACATTTTCTAAGTTTTTGTATACAATTTTTGGCAATTATTTTGGCTTTACTGATCAAAATATTTATTGCCAATCTAGAATCAGCCTCATGATACAGTTAATTTATAAATTCTCTGAGTACAGAATAATTAAAAGGAAATTTTAATTCATAGTTAAATTTCATTTTTTCTTAATTCTCAGTCACTGCTCTATTTATTTCTTATTTTGTATCAAATTTTTTATATTAATCTTTCTCCGATTTGTTTTTTAAATGTGAATTATAATTTTCGTCCATTCTTGTGTGTTTTGAATGTGGAAAATCTTTAATGGAATCAAAAATGTTTTGCTCTTTATTTTCAATAATTTTTTTTTCAACTTTTTAATGAGGGTAAAAGAAAATTTCGGAAAATATAAATTTTTAAAATTTTGTAAGCAAAAGGGCCTGTCTTTAAAATAATTGTAGAGGGCTGACTAAGAATGGAATTTTATTAAATATTTTTCTTCGAAACTAGGACTTTTGTTAGTCCTCGGTTCCAACTAAGCAAAATTTATGTTTTTATATACAAAGTTGTACCTTAACTTACGCGAATCAATTTTCGTTGAACCCACCTGTCACGTAATTTCGACCTCAAAATAGATTACTGTGACTCTATTCACAGAACAAAAAAATTACAACAGAATAATTTGGCATTTGATTTTATAGAAAGGAAAACAATTAACCGGATTAGAAATTTAAAAAAAAAAAAATTCTACCTACTTTTTTGTGACGTTCTGTTCTGTTTCTCATTTGCTGATCATCCCAAATTCCTTTCGATGAGTATAATTGGACATCGAATACCACTTCTGTTGTTTTTCCTTTGTAACAGATGAAGTGTGTGTCACCCTGAAGTTTCCCGGAGTAATTCCGGCAGCTGGAGTTCCTCTAAATATAGAATGAAAAACAAACAGTGATGAACCGCGATAATTCCGTTGAGGTAGGATGTCGAATTTGTCGTTCATCTGTTTGCGTATGCACCTTTTATGACAGGTGTTGCATATTAACGCCGTGACTTAAGCGCGCACAACATGATCATTGATGACGCACGCTATTTTTTCTTCATTTACTTTTTTCTTTTTCTCTGATATTGTTTGAATCTAATTTTAGTTTGAAAATTAGAAACTGTTGTTTTCCTCGGAGAACACACAGTGTATTCGTGGTTTATAATTGAATATAGAATGCTGAAAGGAATTTATAAACCTGTTGGATATTTTAGAGTAAGTTTAAATTTACTGTTATGGAGTATGCATATATTTTTGAAAATATGAATTAATAATAATAGTTATAATTTTCTACATTAAATATTTTAGAACCTTTTTCTTTAGGTTAATTCCAGGACTTACCCTTAAAAATTAACTAAAATTTGTTTTGAGATAAATGCGAAACGTATTAGAAATGGAATTAATACCAATAATAATATATCTTTTTTTTTTTTAATCTTAGACAGTATTCTAAAAGAATGCCGTTTGTGAATTGTTTTATGTCTAGGAAAAGTCTTAAAAAGAGAAACACCACAAATGTTTGCCAAATATTTATTTTTATTGTGTTTTTGTATTATCAAAAAATATAAGGCAAAAAGCTTTTTCGTTGTCCCTGATAGAAGCTAACGGCTGTTGCGCAGCCACGGAGCTTCACCAAAACTCAAATCATAATCGTTGACCCTTCAGAAACGTTTTCGAGTTTTGTTATTTTCCTGTTAGTTAATGTTCATTCGTGTGATAGCAAAAGTCTTCTTAGAAAATAAAATTTCTTTTTTAAAGCAGCAAACTAGAATTTACATAAATAAAATTAAAAATTCGAAAAAAATCAAATAATTTCAGTTACTATTGTAATTGATTCTTTGCTCTTATGATGCAATTACTCTTTCCAATTATGTTTTATTCATAATTAATATTTTTATTAGCTAAAAATATATTCTTTATCACATAGATTAAAAAATCACTTATTCATTAGCATTAGCCAATAAATATGCTAGTATTTTGATACATTTGAAACTGGTTTGAATATCATAGTATTGTTTTCTTTCTTAAATCTGGAGATTTGGAAGTTTATTGTATTTTTCTTCTGCAAACTAATGGTAATAAATTTATTAAGAGAAATGTGTCGTTTAATTTTGATCATGGAAATTGATGTGATCTAAATTGGAATGAATAAAAGAGTTACGGATTATTTCAGTTCATTTTTTCACATATTTTTATGCAAATTACAAAATTGTTGTGCTTTAAAAAAGATTTTTAATGCTGTATTAATTCTTGTATTTATTTTTTGTTTAAAACTGCTTAAAAGTAATTTCAAAATAGTTTTTTTTTTCAAAATATTCAAAACTGTTTTAAAATTGCATTTAAACAGTTTGTAATCTTTGTTAGCTTATGTGTACATAACATTTTTTCCTGCATATGAAGAAAAAAAATATTAACTCATTACGCACTTACTTTTCCTATTTCCGACATTTGATGTCGATTTACTTCGACCTAATCTTGAATAACCTGTTCTTCACTGTTGTGATCCAGCATATAATCAACTTTTCTCACTAAATGCATTCCTTCACATATTCATAATTACTAGTGCCAAAATTGAGTTGCATCATATCTGTGTTTACTAATACCATAATTGAATTACTTCTTTTTTTTAAATTTATCTTTAGAACTGGTAGATGCAGTCCATTCTTATTAAACCACACCTTACTCATTCAATTTTTTTCAAAAAATAAAATAATGTCCAGAAATTAAATAATGTTCTTGTTATGCTATGCTAAGATTAATTATATTCAATATTATTCAACTGATATGTCATGACAACCATTCTTGCATATTGAGTCTGACTGACTGACACGTCGTCATATGTTGAAGATGATGTTACGTGACATTCGTACACGTGATGTCATCATCATTTCATATAATCTTATTTAACACTTGGTAACTTATCGGACATATAGAATCGAATAACCCAACTTGAAACAGCAATACTTTCGGAATTCCATCTTTCGATTATATTGGCAATGACGAACTCTCAATTTGTGGTTTACATAGGGATATAATATATAAGGAGCTATATATTCATGGAGTTTGATGGAGAACTTCGATAGGCCTCACTTATTCAACTTCATGATGAGCGCGGACACGGAAACCTAACAAAAAATTCTGACCAACTCGTGATTCAGTAGTATTGTGCATTGCTAAGTTAGCGTTCAAGAGGGCTGAGATTTGAATTCATTGGTGGTGTCCATTGCTGACTTCTTTCAGGTACGAGGTATACATTTTACGTGTGTAAAATGTCTCGTATCAATAGTCAGGCTACTTAGTAGGAATTTTCCGTGTTTTTCTCCTATACAGCGCTCAAGTACTGGGTAGTTACCCTTAAAAATCTTCCGGGAACGCAATGTCTTCTTCTCATGCCAGTTTGGTAGGTTGTTCTGAATAAACTAACACATAAAGAGACTTTACCGGTGTTCCTTAACTATTATGGCTTGTTTGGTGTGTGTTGAAATGGTACTTCCGTGTGAGGTGACTTATTTTGACGCATACGAGCCATATTTCAAGCAAAGGTCGTATATAAAATAAGATTTATAGCATCCAAATGGGACTTTATCAAATTAGACGTATTCCAAAGTGGATGTATAAAAAGTAACTCTATTATTTTTCTAAATATTATAATTTATCTTGTAAGTATTAATTTTTAAAGAAATATTTTAAGCTCTTTTCTTTTGTTTTACTTTAATTTTTAAAATATATTTTATTGTAGAATATTTAACCATATTCTACAATAAAATAAACTTCTCAACTCTCAGGAGGAGAATTTTTTTCCCCTTCAAAGAGCACTTATCCCTTTGGAAGCATCATGGAATGATTAATGCGAATAATAAACCACTTATGCACCAAATAAAAATTTGTTTTAATTATTGAATGGAACATTTTATTGTGTCTCATACTAAACTAATAATATAAAAGATCCTTGTAGTTAATTGGTAAAATAAGCTTTAGTACTCCAAATGATAAGAGCGCTAGACTGCAGACTATAACAAATAACAATATGAAATTACTAACGATTCAACGATATGAAATTAACGAGTTTCAAAGAAATAAAGTTAAATCAATTATTTCTTAATTGTATAATGATGTATTTCAAGTTCTTTTCATTTTTATTAATAAACCTCCATCTTTTCACATTCAATTTTTAACTATCTCAAATGGATTCATTTTAAGATAAGATCTAAAATTGCCTCGAGTGTACTTAAGCTGACCATTTTCAGATGAAGTTAACCTCCCTTAGAATGGCATATGTGTAGTAGATTCAAAATTATCCCACAAGAAGCTTTGCAACGCTGCATCCATACCAGTTCAAGTACCAGTTCTGTTTGCAATACACATCCCTAAGTGTGCATATGAAAAATCCTCATATTTTCCACATTTTCGAGCAAAGCGATTTATTATTCCTATCCTTGGAATAGCCGAGTTTAGAGAAGGTTGCCAATGCTTCTGTTTTTTCTGAAGCTTTTACTTGAACTCTTGTATTCGTTTTTATTTCGAAAATTATAGGAAATCTTGAGATTTTAATCTAAATAAGGAAATAAATACACATAATAGTTATTATAATGTGATAAAATAAATATATAGGCTATGTTATAGTTCAACTAGACCAAAATAATTTGTTTAAACATTCTCCGAACCTTCTGTTACACTTTCTATTATGTAATCAGTCTGAATTTTGCTTAAAATAAAAACATTAATCTCTCAACATTTATGCTAACCAATTGCGTCTGCAGTTTTCTTTCATGTACTACTTTTGCTGTTTCGTGTTGTCTTAAATCGTACTAATAAATTTCGCACTAGCTATAATTTGGAATACTTTTTAATTGAAGAGAGTCAACAAAATATATCGATAAAGAAACGTGTAAATTATGTTCAATGTTTCAAAGTGACTTACTGAAAAAGAATTAAAGGATTGACAAGAACAAGACAAAAACGATAAGAACTCTGATAAGTATTGCAAATTGTCTCTTAAAAAGGCAAGTAAATCTAGGTCATCAAAACATAACAATTCTTAGAAGCATAAAAAGAAATGTTGAGATTGCTAAAATAAGAAAGACTGTTAGAGAAACGTTTATTAAACGTACTTATTTAACTTCGTAATTTTAAAATACTTTAGATTCTGGGCTGTTTTTCTTAGATTTTATTAGCCTAATCTTGTGTTATGATAAAAATTTCGTTGGTTTGGTTTGGGGAAAGGTTTCCTATATTACATTGTTTCATCGCAGTTTGGAATGCGTACCTCCAGAGCACTCCCCTTCCCTCTTTCTTCGAACTCAACGGAAAATCTTTACTGTCTACAGAATTAATCTTGTCGGCCTCCAACATAGGGACGAGAAATCATCACCTGTCAGGTTATGAAATGAGATCCATTTGTTTAGAAACCGAATTTGCAAGTGTTCCAGGCTATATATTTTTTTTTTTGTCTTTACCGTCACAAAATTATTAATTTCAATCTTAGATGTGGCTTTTTTCTTTGCGTGTATTTAAGCTTATGAAGTGCAGTATGCGTTGTTCTTGGCAATGAGATTTAATCAAATAAAAATACAGCGGAAATGGTTGAACTATCTTAAGCAATTCTGAAAAGACTCCAATCTCGATGTAACATGAAAGTTATTGTCCGTCAGGAACAAATGGCTTTGTTCGTATTTTTTTTTTTTTTTTTTTCCTTTTTTTTGCTGTCTTGGGTTGAATGTGTCTATATCCGAACCCTTGTATAACAGCAAGATTCTTAAAATAGACTGAGATAAATGTAAGTGGTGTGTTAAGTAGATGCAAAAATAGAAAACTGCCACTGTTGAAAAGCGTTGCATCACTGTCTCATTGTTACTTTCGGAAAGAGAAAAGGCTATTTTTGTGTAGAAAAGCCAAGAAAGTTTTCTTAGATCAATGCGCTTTAATAGAAGCTATTTGATCTAATTTTTGATAAAATTTATATTTATATTTTATTTTAACACTTGTGAGCCAGGCGTTGCACCGTTACATAAAGTAAAACTTTTTAATTTTGATAAATTTTATTAGAAAAAAATATCAATGCAATCGGGCAAATTATCATAAAAAAAAATGGAAGAAAAGATTTACTATTTTTAAAAAGAATTTAAAAGTAAAATATTAATAAGATTATATAATAGAACATTTGAAATAAATAAAAAATTATATTTAAGAAACATAATCAAAAAAATTTTAAAAATAAATAAAACAAAAATAAAAATAATAATAATGAATTCTAAAATTCAACATTTTAATTTCAAAAAAATTATAAACACAAAGAAAAGACGAAGCGCTTACGTCACCAGATAGCGCTCAACAGAAATAAGGCTTTTGTTTAATTGAACAATAAGCACAATTTTTTCGAGATTTTCAATTACGCATCATATAAAGGAATTAATTCAGTGAAAAAATTAGGACACTAATATTTTAGTTTTTAAATTATGCTAGAACATACACACACATCCATACATATAGAAAGAGATTTCGTATGTTTAAATAATAGTTTATTTTTCTCTTGTAGGAAATTAGATATAGATAACATCCTATGAAATTAATTAATAAACTATTTAGCTGAAATTTATATAATAATTTGTCATGATAAATCCTTAATAATATTGGCCTTGTATTCATGTTAATCAAAAATGGCGAAATGTGTTGTAAAAACTGAGTTTTCGGTATAATTGTAATGTTATGAGGTTTAAGGAAGTGTTTGCGTAATGTATTCGATTTGGAATATATCAGTCATAATGAATATAATTGTGGTAATAATTGGATATAATTGAGATAATAATTCCCTTTTCAGTTCTTAATTTTAGAACTGAGCTGAGCATTTTATTTGAAAGTGGTATTAGTTCCTTTATTCATACATTTGACTCACTTAGAATTTCTTTTGCAATGCAATAAACTAAAAATTTTAACAGAACTGAATAGTTTATGGAAATATTGCATGATAATAACTGCGTTTCGTTTCAGAACTTTGCTAGACATTTGAAAAGTAAGAGAAAAATAAATTAACTGATTTTTAACCTAATTACTTGTTAATTAAAAAAATGGTTTAAAACATCTTTATTTGGTGAAAAAATTATCATCAAAATTAGTTGGAAGTTGAAAGCGAATAAAAGTGTAACCTTTGTGTTTGTATCACAAAATCAAGATCAAACAAATATTCTCTAAACATTTAGTTTCTTTCCATTTAAATGATTATTATCACAAAATTGTTGTAGTTTAAAAAAAATTGCGTTTATTTAGGTAAAATTCAATATTAATAAATAGTCTTTGTATCACTGATCTGTACTTTGAATATTCCTGTAAAAGTATGCAAAAAATATCCATTATAAATCAATTTAAATTTAAACCAAACATTTAAACATTAAAAAAAATGCATCGGAGCCATCAATAAGTTATAGCACATCTTATGAAAAATAGATCCACTCGTTTCTACTCTGTTTTATAATTGATTTATTCATGTTTCCCCCTTTTTGAATAAATAGTTAACAAAATATGTTAAATTGCTACAGTTATACAAAAAATATGTTCATTGATACAACTTTAAACATACAGTGATACAACAATTCTCTATTAAAAATAAGTTGTCATAATATTACTTTTATGTTTATAATTTATATCTAAATCAATGCAATTTTTTAAGAAAAACAACAATTTTGTAATTGATCATTTAGGAGTCTTTAAATGAAAAGAATTGATAATGAAGTGTATTTTTAATGTTTAAAATGTGTTGCTAAATCCAGACAATCTTTTTTTTTTCTCTCTCTCTCTCTCTTTTCTTTTCTCTTTTTTTTCCCCCATATGAAGAAATTTTGATTTATGGGAGAGCTCGCGATGTCAAAGTAAAAGATTTTATCGGTTATTTTTTTATTTCTTAACACCTTTATAGAATTATAAAGAGAAAGTTGTGGTCATAGGTCAACAGCTGGCACCATAGCCACTCGGTATGTGAAGAAGTTGTACAATCTCCATCCTACGTATTTTCTGTCCAAAAGGGCAAAATACACCTCCTGTTCTTGCAGAAATGCGTACGTGCTACTATTTTAGATGCCTTCCCCTCCACTGGGAGGTGAAGATCGCAGGTCTTTGACCTGATTGTTTATGTTACTTATAAGGTACATGCATGAAAAACTGCGCGTATTTTGGGGAAAAAGAAGTTTCTGACGAAAAAATATGCTACCTTTCAGTTAACGGGAAGAAGAATGCTGTTTTTGTAACGATACGACAATAAGAAAATTATTATTATTTTTTTTTTTAATTTTTAACAAAAACTAAATTTTAATTCTTGTTTTAAGTTTTATTTGGATATATATCCCTCATTATAAAGATAAAAAAAGATTTATTTAGAGAAAAAGAATACTTTCAATGCGAAAACAACTACTTTGCAATGTTGGAATAGGGAGTTGCTTTATTGTTTTCAAATTCTGACCTGTTTCCTGTTGTTTACAAATAAAGAATCGAGGTCATTCGTACTCAGAAGAGTAGATGTGTAGTAAATTCTGCTTTATATTTTGGCAACGCTATTTTTTTTTAACATCAGTGGGCCTGGTTTTCTACTTATATACACCACGAATAGATCACCCACGGGAAAGACTTGTGTAGTTGTCCTGCATATCGTACGAAAGAAAATCAGGAAAACTTCCACCAGTAAGACTGACTGGCGATGCGAGTCACTTCACGTACATTGTGTCAATTGTCATTGACTCTCCTGGTTCGTGAAACCGGTGACGGAAGATTCAAACCAGTTAATTTCACAGTAATCATAAAGATTAGTATTATAAATTGCAGTGAAAAATATTTAAAATTACTTTAAAATTCTACTGCATAGAAGATACTTGAAAAAAAATTCCCAATAATCACAGCTATTATATGCCAGATAATGAGGCCAGATTTACCTTGTGTGTGAAACGATTGTTTTATAACCGTATCTTATATTACTTAATGAAACAATCTTGTTAAGTACCTATGCAATTTGTATATGATTGAACAGAATGATATCGTAGGATGTATTATTATTATTGAAGATAAATTATATTTAAATATTGTTATCGTGTGTATGGGATATTGTTCTAATATGAGCTCCATGACATCCACACAATAAAAAGAAGGTAGAAAATAAATTACAATATATTATTTAAAGATTTATCATCCCCACATCACGAGAAATTCTCATTTCAAAATTTTTTATTTAAATTTAATACTTATTTACTAAGTGATTTTAGAGATGTCTGCTTGAACATTTCTAGGAAATATACGTTGCTAAGACTAACGGTTTGTCAATATCAGGATACGTGCTCTAATTTCGTTTTGAAATGTCTGGTTTTCAGTATACAAACAGATTACTGATTCACTTTTCTCAAGTAGTGTCTAAAGATATATATTTATGGAAGTGAATCGAACCATCACTCAACATTATATATTCAAGTTCCATTTCTGGAATAGTTATAAAATATAAAATATGTTTTTACATGATAAATTAAAATTCGTAAATAATTCCTAAATTTTTTTTTTTTTTTTTTTTCATTTTGTTATCCGAGTTTAAATGAAAATAATCGATGAAAATTTCTAGTAGTCATTGTTTAAAAATATTTCAATACAAAATGCTGATCAGTGACATTCGTCATTCTGTGCGTGGATATTACGTCAACATTTCCTTATTTCCGTTATCACAGAATTTTTTCGCTTGTAAGTAAGTTTACAAGTCGTTTCACGCCTAAAAATACCCTCAATAGCTTCTTTCCACCTCACCATCTGTCGTTCTTCTTATCTACCGATTTGTCATACGTATTAAGAACTTCTTCAATGAGATCAAAACAAACTCCTGATAAAGCAATTATAATATATAAAAGCAAAAAAAAAAAAAAAAAAAAATTGTCACGGTAGATATCTGACGACATTTAAGGAATCGTTTGCTTAACATTTCCTGCCGTCTAAACATCATCTCTCTCTTTCTTCTTACAAGCTTATCTCTCCATTCTCTGTCCAAAAAATCGAGAGATAAAGCCATCAAAAAATGAAAGCAAACATAGTGAGCATTTTTTCTCCTTCTCTCAAAGAGCGGGGCCTAAAAAAGGCAAATAGCCTCTCGAAATTCCGAGAGGACAGAAAGCTGCCGCCAGCTGGAATGAAGATGCTCCTTGCTTATCGGCATTCTACTTTTTCAATTGGTTAAATTCCGCGGGACTTCGTCATCTAGTTCAGCATTCCATTACTACCTGCGACGGAACAGATTGAAACGATACCAGGTACAGGGGTGTACACTCAAAACGGTTTCCTGTTTATTAGTGGTTTCTTTTTTATTATTATTATAATTATTATAACCTTCTCCGCTTTTGCTGGGTCAATATCGGGTTTTCACCTGCGGTTCGAAACAGTTTCGTGATGAAGTGGTTTTTTATTTTATTTATTTATTTTTTTTAGCTGTAAATTTTAAAGAAGAATTTTGTCTTTACCATCTGTTTATAGGCATGTTAAACATCTGCGGATAAATATTCTCCTATTTTCGAAAATTAAAAGGATATGAGTTTTATAATTCAGAAATGTTATAGAGGTTAATTGAAAATTCTGCGCACCTATTTTTTATTTATAAATACAATTTTAAAACTAAAAATAATTGGACATTAAAAAAATTAATTGAATTTTCTAAATAAAAATTAACCTTTACAAATAAATAATCGCAATAAACGTTAAAAAAAAAAAAAATCATTGTCTGTAGTGGTTTTTATTTATTTTCCCCCTTCAACCTGGAAGTAAACCCATAAATATATAGATTTTATTCCAAGTTCAAAACATCTGTAAATAAATCCTTCCATATTTTTCAGATTTAAAATGGTATGAGTTTGATAAATCAGATGTGTTTAAAAGATTAATTGAAAAATATGCAGATCTATTTTTTGTTTATAAATAAAATTTTAAAATTAGACATCTAAAATATTAATTGAATTTTCTAAACAAAAATAATTAGATTAGTTCGACATTCTAACATAAAAATTCATTGGCTATCTTTTTTAAGCAAAACGCAACGCTGTAAATTCTGTTCTGCAAAACGAAAGCTGTAAAACGCGACGTATTTTTTTTATATTATCTTTATGTTTTTAAGATTTTTTTATATATATTTTTTTCGTTATCTAGTATGGATGTAGTTCAGTTACGCATCTGCGAATACATCTTTTTCTATTTTCTAGATTTAAATGGTATGAGTTTAATAATTCAAATGTGTTTCAGAGGTTGACTGAAAATTTATGTACTTTTTTTTTGTTTTAATTAAATTTCTAAAACTAAAAATTATTGGATAACTAAAAAATTAATTGAATATCCTAAGCAAAAAATAATCGAAATAGTTGAATATTCTGCGTAAAAAATAGTTAACTGTATTTTTCTAAAAACAGAATTCAACTTAAATAAATTAATTTTGTACATTAAATTATATATTTCTGTATTTTCACAAAATTGAAAGAACAAACAATATACATAATAGTTACTAAAAACAGAAAAGAGACAATTATATTAATATAATCGAATAAAATGAAAAGAAAATTATATTATTAATTGAATATTAATTGACTTATGTCATTAAATGTCTTATAAATTGAATATAGATCGAATTCAACCTTGAAATTGAAGAAAATGGCATTATCAGTTTAAAACATTTAACTTTTTTTTTTAAATACACATGATATATGTAATATTCAAATTGTGATTTTTTTTTAATTTGATTTTATTTATTAATTTATTTCGATGGAGGGGCCGTGAATTCAAAATAAAAAAAATTCAATTCAAAACTAAAGGAAAATTATTTAATATCATCATATGTGTATTTGTTTTTTTATAAAAAAAATTTGAAACTAATTAGACATGTAAAAATATTTCATAATCTGCGATTTAAACAAAAAAAGCTTAAATAATTCGTAGCTCTAAAACATTTAATGAATTAAAAGTCGTAGTTTTAAATTATTAGCAAATGTAAAATATAGATAAATAATTACTTAGGCATTATAGACACTTTGCATAAAGGCGTTTGAAAAGAAAATTCCACATTAATATAAGATTTTCCTAATTTAATTTTGGAATCATTTAATGGAATTTTTCAAATTATTTATCAAGGTTTAAATAATAAATAGAGTTCATAAGAACTATTAATCACATTTTAATTAAACAGAAAATGAAAAAATAAGTATCATACGGTGACTATCACGATGGTCTTACTAATATGTAACATTTAATTTTATTTATTTATAAAGTAAATGCTTCCTTTCATTTTTTTTTTTTTTTTTATTTTTTTTTTTAACAATAACTAATGTTCGAGCATCTCACACATTTCTAAATTATCTTTTTTCCCACCCACCTTTTTGACAGAATCCGTTTTATTATCATCAACAAAAGAAAAGTGACTTAGGACAATTTTTATCATCACTGTCATAACGGGGGGAAAAAGAAAAGCAAAAAAAGAAAAATTCACGTTACGGAGAGTCGACTAGCATCATCTGCCGGCAATTTTATGAATGAGTTCCACAGGCGGAAATGACGTCGCGCCTTTTGCTCGAGTATAAATAGCCAATCCCCTTTCGCTCCGTGAGTCATGGATGTTGCGCGACTGACATACTCATTCCTAGACGCATCATTGCTAGCTACTGTGTCCGTTTTCTCTGTGAAGTAGTCATCTGTCATAATTTTTGTGAGCAACAGGTGTATTGTTTATGACAACACATGCCGGCTCCGCTTTTGCCAAGATTGGAAATTGTTACCTGGTTTGCTTTTTGACAGGGAATGGTATAAAATGAGAATACCGTTATATCATGAACGTATTTGTTGAGAGGAACCCATCCGTTTAACTTATATATTAAAGTGAGTACTGAAATGTTTTACCTTTCTATTTTTATTATTATGATTACTTCATTCTTCATTACAAGCTTTATTTTAAATTTTGAATCAAAAGAAATTGCGTTAAAAAATTTATATTTAAAAATTTGCTCTAACATTATATAAAATAAATACAAATTTATAATTTTCTTGAGTTAGACGTTTTTATTACTAGAATAATGCGTGAGTTATAAATTTCTAATTTATGACACTTATTAATATTTTTAATGGAAATTATTAATTTTATGCATTAAAGGAATTTTATATGATGAATCAAAAAATAGACTAAAAATTTGTAATGCTATATAAAATAATCAAATAAAATTTATTTAAAATGTAACTTTTTCTTTTATAAGAGATTTTTATTGCCCAAAATATTCTCTGTATAAAAAAATATTCCTTACTCTTCGAAATTGTGATTACTTATATAATAAATTACTTAATAAGTTGCATTTTAGTGTAATAATTTTTATTTAAAACGGACGTTATTAAGAGCTAAATATTATTGTAAATATAACAGCTAATATTATAAATATTTAGCTGTATTATTGTACTTAAATAACAGTAATGCAGTTGTTATTTAAGCACAATCTTACAGCTAAATATTTTAATACGAAAAACAATACGTATTTAATTACATATACAATTTTTATTTTTTGTGAATGAAAATCAGTTGGTACAAACAACATCTAACAACATTTTGTTCTCTTGATTTAAACCTAAAGATTACATCGTCTTAAGCAGAAGATTCTCATATTAAAATAATTCTGAAAGTTAATTCAAAACGTGAGATCGCATTTTAAAGAATAATCAGACCTTTTAGCGAATGTTATTTAAAAAAAGCCATTTTATTAGTGCTTAAAATAATTACATGAAGTAATCCCTCTTTTCCTATCCTTCCTTTTTATCATAAATCTCTGAAGTTTAAAATGATATTCAAAACCCTTTTTTTGCGTGTCTTCAAAAATTTACGATTCTTCTCGAATTAACTCGCTGTTTCAGTGCCCTGAAAGACCTTCTTTCATGGAAATATTTCAAAAGTTGCGAAAGGTTTTTGAACTTAAGGGCGTTTACACCCTTCTGTCAGTAAGTTGCTAATTTCAAGGTTGACTTTTTCTACGTTGCTCATTACGCTGGCTATGAAATATTGATAACAAATTGCATAAATCCTAGACTAGTTTTGATACATTTCGCTGTTTTAACTTTTAGTATCAACATAGCATAAAACTGTTGCAATGTATCAAAATAAGTGTCTCACCTTTCAGACTCTTTGAGGTCGATATTTTTGTTTTCAGTTTGCAAAGTTTCTGCCCTAGCGTGCACAGAATTGTAGCTTATCGCATAATGCTGTCTGTATCCCAACTTTCACTGTATTTCTTCTTTTTTTTTAAATTATTAGATCTTTTACTTTTGCTAGATTAGATATGGCTTGTTACCAAGATTGTTAATATGTTTTTTTTTAAATCTGACTGTTCAAGATAAGATACAAATCTAAATCTGTTTGTGTATGGAAATGTTGTAGACACTAAAAATGAATCACAGACAGTTCCGGAATTGGCAGGTGGTTTTCTTTTATGGCCTGCTGGCAATTATATTGATTACTCAACGGTCATAGTGATGACCAAGTGAAGAAAAGCATTTATCATAAATAGATTCTAATAATTTTTTCGAATATAAAAAAAGCTCAAAATATTAAGTTCAAATGCGAATTATGGCATGCATTTAATTTCAATATATTTTTAAATACTGTAAAATTTGTGTTTTCAATCAATTAATATTATGAAACACTAGAAAATAAATAATAGTAAATTTAATAGAAATATAATCGTTTAAAAATAATATGTAATTTTCAAGATGTTAAAAAAAAAATATTAGCAAAATGTTAGATAAAATGTAATTAAAAAATTTATTTAGTTATAAAATTAAATATAATGTTAATAATATATTAATGACAGCGAATCTATATCTTAAACGCGTAAATAATTAATAATTATTACAATGTTTATAGATTTAAGTTTAATATATTTCGATGAAGATAGTATAATAATATATATAAATTTTCTTTAAACAATTATTAAAAAGTTCATAACTATGTTATACAAAAATTGTCTTATACTCTAATAACAATCGTAGAATGAAATTCATATTTCTCTCCTTTCCACTTTATTTTATAATATTAATATTGTCCGATATTAATTAAAAATCATAACTACTTCTTTCTTATGTAATAACTAATTTTTACTTCACATATGTTCTTATTACATTGCAATGAAAAATAGAACGTCATCAGTTTAAACATCAATTTCTCATTCTCATCGATTTCACGTTCTCAATTCTGAACAGAACTAATACATTTGTTGATATGAATATGAATGTACCAATCACACACTTTCGTATCATATGCTTACGTTATATTTTATCAGCTTTGTTATATAAAGCTGAAATAATAAGTGACTGCGAACATACGCAAGCGTAAAGATGTGAATACGAATTAAATAAGTCGGCACGGAATTATAAATATCTGTGTTGAACACGTACTTGAAACATTTCAATTTTATTTTCTGTCTTCATGGCATACAAAAACAAATGCTTTATTTTGTATAAAAATTTTCTTTTTCGAAAATTAGTTGCTCTGCAGTTAATTATACTTATACATGAGTGTAACTAATTAAAATAAAATTACAATTTTAATAATAAAAATACAATTCACTTTTTTAGTAATAAAAATACAATATACATTTTTTCACTTTATAAAAACATTAAACATTAAATTATTTTAGTGGGGAAATTTAATGAACACTTTTTATTCGTATTTTTCATTTTGTGTTCGTATACCATGTTTTCCAATATGGTGTATTTATATACATATATATATGCATATTTATATTTATGATTACCAAAGAATGTTCCGAAAGTGATAAAAAAAAGTTAGTTAAGTATGAATTATCTAAAAATAAAACTGCAATAATAATATATTGTTGTTGTTAAAAGGATACTACGATTTGAATGTTTGTATATGAATTTATTATTGTCTGACGAGCTATAGCGTGGAAATTTGGTAAATATCCAAGTCAGATGAACACAGCACTGTAATAGGGCAAAAAGATAATTTTAGGGGAATTTAATTATTACAATAATTTAATCATTAATAATTAAAATTTTAAATTGCATAATATCAAAAGAAACCTTAGAAAAAAATTGTGCAACATCAATTTTCTTTCAAATTTGCTGTCTGACTAGCTTTCCTAAGAAGCAATCGATCCGCTTTTAAGCCGGGTGTTTATTGTTCTATTAAATGGATGGTAGAACAATGTAGGATTATAATTAAGCTATATTAGTTTATGTTTCTTGATGTGAATTCACTGAAATTTTTTTCTTCTCTTCTTTAGGGGACCGAGAGCCCCGAAGACTCGGGTGAGCCCCCCAAGATGATGTCCACCAATGGCGAACTGGGGTCCCTCGTGGACTTCAACAAGAAGGCCTCCGCAGCCACCATCATCAACAAGATCAACAATGCCTCGTATGCTTCCTCTTCTTCCGAGAAGATGATGAAGAGCAGCAGTTCCTCCGAGAAGATGGTGAAGAGCAGCAGCTCCTCTTCGTCGTCCACTTCCAGCAGTTCTCTCCTCAGCAAAAAAGCCCAAATACTGCATGCAGTCTCCACACAAGAGATGAAGCAGCAGCAGCAGGCCCAGCAGCAGAATGAGATGTTCCAGGTAATCATTATTTAATATTATTGTATTGGTCTTTTGAAAAATCAAATATTCTCCAAATATAGTGTTGCTTCAGAACAACTTTTTTTTAAATTAAAATCTAAAGTAAGTATTTTCAATAAGTATTTACCCTTTGTTTCATTATCATGTGTGAACATGATAATGTTCTGGTATCAGCTCCGTGAGACCCACAAAAATTTCGAGTTAAGAAAATATTAAGAGTACAAGTTGTTATTTAAAAAAAATTAATCACTTTGCGCACTACTAAAGACTTTCAGTTCAAAAACTTTAATTTAAAATAAACATTTTATATGCCAAGTTATTAGGCATTTTTAATGATGTTTATTTTAAAAATTAATGTGATATGTGGTTTACCAATATCAAGTCCACTTGCATGCTGAAAAGTGTTCCTCTCAGAATGTAAACATATTATTGTTTCAATTTTCTTAAAATAGTGTCTAAGGATCAGTTATGTTTACGGAAGTAAATTGAACCATCACTTAACATCATCTCTTTAAGTTCCCTTGATGAAATAAGTAATAAAATATGTTCACACGTGATAAATTGAATTTCGCAAATGATATGAGTTTTTATCATTACAAAAATCCCAAGTTTAAATTTAGAATCAAAGATTATAATCGTCTGATTCATCGCCAAAGCTTGCGAGGTCAGTATGCCATGCATTACTGCTGTAATTACTAAAAATGTCTTCACTTTTACTCATATTGAAAAAAAAACTACGAAAAGTACATAAAAAGGATCATAAGCAATAAATAACACGCAAACTCGTCGCCCATCTTTTGGATATTGAAGGATAGCGAGTCAAATATCAGTAAAACAACATGAAATCGCGATAGAATGATTGTAGAGAGACGTATGATATCATGCTTAAACTCCTGTTTGCTTTATATATAGTCCAAATAAGTATCCCAAAATATTTCTTTTAATCCAGAATTAAAAATTCATTTTTGAACGAGTTAACTCGTGGTGTTCCAAAGATACAAATATGATACACAAGTTTATTCGGTATTATCCGTTAAAAGGTTAATAATACATACGAATGTTTATAGATCATCCTTAAATGATATGAATTCGCTTATATTTTTTACGAGGCAAATTTTTTTTAGCTGAATGAATTGTAAATTTTTTCAACATACGAAGTTGCTAACAGAAAAGAAATAAAATTTTCTCATGCTGTCATCTCATGTTCTCATTTCCTCTATTCTCTGAAAGCTTAAATTAATGCTTTGTATTTGTAGTGAAATATTGTTAATCAAAAATTGTATTTTTTTTTTTTTCATTATATTTTTAACCAGAAAACGTTATTTAACAGTATATTTGATATACAAATTTTTGTCGATTATATTAAAAAAAATATAATTCTTACGATTTTAATAATACAATATTTAATTATAAAAATAAGTGAACAATTATCTTTCTGTTTAGTTATATTATGACAATTATATACAAATGTTATAAGATTCCTTCGTTGAATCATGTAAGAGGTAGTTATAAAACAAAAAAATTTCACAAGTCACAACTTGATATTTATTGCTGTTTAACTGATATACAACATTTTGTGTAATAATTTCTTTCACGGGACTTTAGAGATGTTATAGTATTTTTGTAATTTTACGCATTTTTAATTTTTTCGTTACATTAAAAAAGTTTGGAAAAAAAGATGAAGGGAAGGCTGCATTTCACACTCTCCAGAATTTTTCGAATTGCTGTTATTTCGCTGATCCGTAGAACTTTCCCTGACAAAAATGTGCAAATTTCTGCGAGATGTAAAATAAACATATTTTGTCATTCGGGAATGAAGTGCATAACAATAAAATTTAACCGATAACGTTTCTCAAAAATAGACAAATATGCTTTTCCTTTACTTAAACCCGCGTAAAATGATGCAGCCATAAATAATAAATCTATTAAAAAAGAAACAAATACATCAAATATTTTGAAAAGATATACTCATGTCCAAAATTATCTTTACATGCATTAATTCACGGATTTCTTAGAAACTGTGAACTCTAATTTTGAATTTGTCTGGAATAATACATAACATTATGACAAATAAATAAAAAGGAAAAAAATTAAGAACACTACATATGATATATAATTTTAGCATGATACAATAAAAATGAAAATAAAATGTGATAAAGAGACATCAGAAAAAAGGAATAAAAATGAAAAAAAATGAAACCTTGCGAATTTAATATGAAATGTGATCTCCCCTTACTTGTACACACATATCACAACGCTGTTATTTCATGCTGGCAATAATGTTGTTAACCACAGTATGGGGAATTAAGCTCCATTCTTCCAGCAAAGCCGTCTTCCGAGCATTTACATCTCTAGGAGAAGGATGTCAACGTGCAATTGCTCTTCCAAGGTAGTCTCATAAGTTTTCTATCCATTTGAGATCAGGAGACTTTGCTGGTCACTATATTCGTTGAATGTCTTTACTTTCAAGTAATTCGTAAACGAGGTTTGCTCCATGTAAACGAGCATCATCGTCTATAAATAAAAAGTCAGATCCATATGCATCTCTGAAAAGTCTTGCATAAGGCTCTAAGACCTCATCCCGATATCTCTGGGTGGTCACAAATCCGCTGTTGAAAAGGTGTAGGGGCGTCCATCAATCGATAATTATTCCTCCTCATACTGTCACATCTCCACTACCGAAATAGTCACGTTCCATAATGTTCGAGGGATAATTTCGTGTTCCTGACTCCCTCCATATGTACACATGTTTAGAATCACCTGTAAAACTAAACCTCGACTCATCAGTACAGAGAACTTGGGACCAATGGTGTTCACTCGATTATTGATAGTTTTTGCACCAATTACGGCAATTCCTATTTTGTTGTGAAGACAGTGAAACACATACCCTTGGCCGTCTAGCATAAAGATCTTTTTCATTAAGCCTTCTGTATACCATATAACAGTTCCAGTGGCCGCTGCAAGCTCTGAACTTAACTGACGAGCAGTAGGCTACCTGTTACGACTCTCAGTTATTGCCAGATACCGATCTTCAGTAGCAATTGTCATTCGTTTACGACTTTGTCCAGGCCTTCTTACAACAGTTCCATTTTTTTTAAATTGTTTCCATAACGTAGAGGCTATCTGTATCGAAATATTCAGACATCTGGCTGCTTTAGTGATTGGCTGTCTATGAGTCACCACTTCTCAGATTCTTCCAAATTATACTTCGAAGTCATAACAAACCGATTTGAGATCTTATACATTGAAATCGAACGGCTGTGTTGCAAAAATTCACTCAGATATTCACTTTGCTCAAAGCACTTGATTCAATGTCGGATGACGTAAGCCTAGATTTGCATATCAAAAACCATTTGACTACTTTTAATTGCATAATGCTAACTAGGCTTGTTTTTCACACATTCCCTGCAAACATGGATCACATTTTTTGGATATTTTATTGAATATCATTATTTTTAGGTATGTAAAGATAAATATGGGTATGAATATGTATATATATATATATATTATCTCGTAAAAAAATTGTTCAATTTTCAAGAAAAAACATGATTACCATGATTAAGTAATAGAAATTAAATTAAGTCTTTATTACTGACATGATATTTATCATGTCATATTTTGACCATCCTAGAGAATTGAATTTTAGATTTCCAAATTAAGTGAGCTTGCTTTGAAATTCGATAATAAAGCCAATCCCAAAATTCCTTTGGGCCGAGCATAAGCATGAAAAATCTAAATCGGAAATTTACTTAATTGGATTCGAGGAAAAGTGTTGCTAACTCCACAAATACTACCGCTGGGATTATTCATTTCAAATGGCACAAAAGCAAATGTGTCATAACAGATTTATGTGGTGACCGTGAGTTGCATTTTTTACATATCTTCCGTAACCGCGGTCAATAACTCCAGCTCAGTTGTCCAACATTACAAAACAATAAACCGCATGAAGCAAGAGTTCTCGAATTACTTATTTCCATGAAATTTTACTCCCATTTCATCAGAGTATTAGTTCGTAGTGCGACAACAAAACTTTTACATATATGTGAAGTGAACGCTTTGAAAGTTTCACGCATCAACTTTTTTCATAAGTTTGCAGTTACCAGGTGTGACTGTAAATAATTCTTTTTTTTTTTCTTGGACACATTTAATGTGGACAAAAGGCAGAAAATGATTTATTCAATGTATACGTCATCTCTAATCACACAATTTTCTCATCTATCTGGCAATTTGTGAATGCCCTCCCTGAAAATCGTACATCTTTTGAGGCGGTCCAGTCATGAAACCATTCTTCGACATTTTCATAATTGAAGTGCTTCAGGGAAAGTGCGTGAGACATCAATGAAAACAAGTGGTAATCCAAAGGGCCATCTCAGCCCCGAAAGTAGTGTCTCTGACTGCTTTCACTGTGTGTAATAGAGCGATATTGTCCATCAAAATCATTTTCCCGTGCCATGCAGACCATTCTGGTCGCTTTTCAATCGATGCCTGGTTCTGATTCTTTGTTGATAATAGGGAATGGTTTTAACTATTTTGCCTGGTTTGAGAAATTCATAATCATTTCTGTCATTTTTGGTTGACTTGGGAGTTCTCTGTCTTTCAAGTCGAAATCTCCACATTTGAATCATGTAAATCAACGCACACGAGCGTCTTATGTTTGAACACTATTGCCGTAGGTTTCCACAATTATCACTCGCGTAGAAACGGGAGAATTAGAAAAACAGTACGTTCCGTAAATGTCCAGCATTCCCTCTTCATTTTGTTCGATACTTACATGTTTACCACACGAAATAAATATGATACTAACTCGAAATTGTTTAAACATCAATGGAGTTTTAAAAGATAACGTAATGGGAAAAAAGGACAGATGAGTTAAAATAGTCTTAGAATTTAGTTTTTTTAATCAACCGTTGTTTCCAGTGACATCATCGTCAATAGTACGACAACTCAGAGTGGGCCAAGGCTTTCCCTTGAAGAGATTTCCATGCATTCCTGTGGGTGATAGTGATCCTCCAATTCTTAACCCCTAGTACACCAAAATCCTTCTCAACTGCGTCTGTCCATTGCAACCTGGTTCGTCCTCTTCCTCTTTGTCCCTGTGGTTTTGCCAAAACTAGCCTTTTTACAAGGTTTAGATAATTAATTCTAAATATATGAGCAGCCCAGTTAATCTATTGATCTTAATAAATTCTATTATATCTGGGTCTTTATAGCATTTATATATTTCTGCTTTGTCTGTCCAACATTCACTTTCTCTAACACCTCCAAGAATATCCCTTAAAAAGTTCCGCTCAAATATACCCAAATGGGCCTCATCAGATCTTGCCAAAGTCCAAGTTTCAGAGCCATAGACCAAAATAGGTCTAATACGGGTTTTACATAACAAGAATTTAATTTTTCTGCTTCTGAACTGCGATTTAGATTTCTTAACCAAAAAAAGGCTTTATTGGCAGACACAATTCTGTTTTTTTATTTCAGGTGAAATACACTGAAGTGACAAAAGTCATGGGATACCTCTTAATATCGTGTCGGCTCTCCTTTCGCCCGGCGAAGTGCGGCAACTCGACGTGGCATGGACTCAACAAGTCGTTGGAAGTCTTCTGCAGGAATATTGAGCCATGCTGTCTCGATAGACGTCCATAATTGTGAAAGCGTTGATGGTGCAGGATTTTGGGCACGAACAGACCTCTCGATGATGTCCCATAAATGCTCGATGGGATTCATGTCGGGTGATCTAGGTGGCCAGATCATTCGTTGGAATTGTCCAGAATGTTCTTCAAACCAATCGCGAACAGTTGTGGCCCGGTGATATGGCGCATTGTCATCCATAAAAATCCCATCGTTGTTTGGGTACATGAAGTCCATGAATGGCTGCAAGTGATCTCCAAGTAGCTGAACATAAGCATTTCCAGTCAATGTTCGGTCCAGTCACACCAGAGGACCAAGTCCATGCCATGAAAAAACAGCCCACACCATTACGGAGCCACCACCAGCTTGAACAGTGCCTTACTGACAGTTTGGGTCCATGGCTTCGTGGGGTCTGCGCCACACTCGAACCCTACCATCAGCTCTTACCAACTGAAATCGTGACTCATCGGACCAGGCCACGGTTTTCCATTCATCTAGGGACCAACCGATATGCTCACGTGCCCACGAGAGTCGCTGCAAGCGATGTCGTTCTGTCAGTAAAGGCACTCGAGTCGGTCTTCTGCTGGAATAGCCCAAGAAAGCCAAATTTCTCCGCACATTCTAACAGACAAGTCCCTTGTACGTCCCACATTGATTTCTGCGGTTATTTGACGCAGTGTTGCTTGTCTGTTAGAATTTACGACTCTTTACAGACGTCGCCGGTCTCGGTTGTTAAGTGCAGGCGGTCGACCACTGCGCTGTCCATGGTGGGATGTTATGCCTGAAATTTCATACTCTCGGCACACTCTTGACACAGTGGATCTGGGAATGTTGAATTCCCTAACGATTTCCGAAATGGCATGACCCATGCGTCTAGCTCCAATTAACATTCCGCGTTCAAAGTCTGTTAATTCCCGTCGTGTGGTCATCATCACGTCAAAACCTCTT
This sequence comes from Caerostris darwini, assembly GCA_021605075.1. Taxonomy (NCBI): domain Eukaryota; kingdom Metazoa; phylum Arthropoda; class Arachnida; order Araneae; family Araneidae; genus Caerostris; species Caerostris darwini. The sequence goes on from BPLQ01007821.1 coordinate 269,655, forward strand.
CACATGAATAACTTGAACAGAAATTAAAGCTCTGCGAAAGCACTGCGCATTTATACCTATTCTACGCGATGCTACTGCCATCTGAAAATTTGCATATTGCTATCCCATCACTTTTGTCACTTCAGTGTATTATTTTCACAATTAATTTCTGATCCTAAGTATTTAAAACTAAATACAGATTCAAAAGTGTAAGTGTCTAAGATAATATTAGGTGTATCCAGAGAAATATTTCTTGAGGAAAGAATATACTTCATTTTATCCTTGTTTATATTTAGATGCAAAGCCCTTGCAGCCATCCAGTCACACCCCTTTTTATAAAAAAGAACTATTAACACCTGATAAGCGTTTAAAAAAATGGATTTTTGTTGACTTTTGTATGACGACGCTTTAACGAATAAATTTCCTTCCACAGGAGAACCGAAATTTCTGTCGCAGCGTGAGTGTCACGAGCAATTCCAGCGCCAGTTCGGATTCTCGCCTGAAGATGGTGAGCAATTCCTCCGCATCCCAGGGACTGGTTTCCGCCGGGCTGGTGCAGAGGGGACTTTCCGTGGACGAGCCTCTGGACGAAGAAGAGCTCATACTGCGAGAATCCTCCCCCCAAGAAATGAAATTCGAACAGAAGAGGGTCAGTGGCTTGTCCAAAATGAAGGTGAGCACCTCGGACGGCTACACCGCTGAGAAAATCGCAGCTACGAATCAGGAGAGGAAGAGATTGCAAGCTGGCAGTGTGAGCTACGAGGAGAAGTCGGCTTCAGCTGCTCTCAAACAGAAGCTGGAAGCTGATGGGTTTTCGGCTGAAAAGGTACGACCTATTTGTACTTGCATTTATTTGAGTCTTTTGTACTTACATTTATTTAGTACAATTTATTTGTATTTGCACTTATTTGAATATGCATTATTTGCACCTGCATTTATTTTAGTACGACCTACTCTTATTTAATTTATTTGACTACGAATTGTTATCTCATTTCCAACATAAGTGTTGAATTAAAGACGACTAATCAGTTATACTATTATCATGTTAAAACAAAAGGGTTGTTTTTAAGAATAGTTATAAGACATGATAACACTGATTAAATTTCTAACTGTCTATGATAATACAATGGATTCTGTTTAATAATGCTAAGCGCAAAAGGCAGAGGCTTAGCTGTTATTCAAAACCCATTCTACAGCTTCGAAATACATCCAAAGAAGATCCTTTTCAAAGTAGGGTGGATATGAAATGAATTTTTTATGAGCTCTTATATGACAATCAAACAATAACCGCTGAACAAAGTCAGCAGCTAATATGCCAGGAGTATTTTTTTACAGTAAGGAAAAACTACCTTTATTGATAAACAGAAAGGAGTGACCCTACAATGTGACAGTGCCTCACATTGCCAGAGTGACGAAGAATCTCATTGAAGAATATGGCTGGGAAGTGATGCTTCATCCACCCTACCTTTCTCGACCGTGCCCCCAACAAATTACCGTCTTTTTCGAATAATTTTCTAGGAATTGGAACTGACTTCAAAAGACGAAGTAGAAGTGAAGATTCTTTTTTATAAGCAAAACCAAATAAATTTTATTTAAAAAAAATGCCATCGAAAAGCTGATGGCGGGGACAATAGAGTTTATTTCAAAGTAAAAATCGTGTTTTTTAAATCTAAATTACCACAATTCACTATCATTCCTTCTTATTACTATTTTTTAATCAATTACATAGTTTATTATTAAAAAAGTTTAACTTGATTATAATCAAAATACATTTTAGTAGAAAATGTTATTGATATATTATTAATTCTTACACGTGGAATACATCACATAATATATTCGATATTAATAATTCATAATATGAAATTAACATACTACATATCTGTGAAATAAAAAGTTTGCAATGTTAAGATACACGTGCAAAAAAAAAAAAAAAAAAAATTAAAATATAAACTGAATAGGAAATATCTTAAATATTTGTATAATCCTATAGAATCATTTAGTACTATAGTTTTATTCTCAAATTTTGTAAAATTATAACTCCAATAATTATATTAAATTTGAAATAAAGTTTATATGCTATGATATTTACAGAAATTTTTCTTCCATAGGTGGCTGCAGTTAGACAAGATCAAATGCAACTGAAAACTGCGGATTCAATTCAGCAGCAACAAAGAACAGCTACGGCGGCTTCAATGAAGCTGTCCACAGATGAATTCACTGCTGAAAAAATCGCTTTGTCTAAACAAGAAGAGAGGCACATGTTCTCCCAAGGGATGCTACAAGCAGAAAAGAACATGTCTTCTTCCTCTTCAGCCAAAATGACCTTTACAACAAAAGGTGTTTTTATTTCTAAATTTCTGATTTAGGATTTAAAAGAATTTTTTTTGAAAAGTCAGTTAAATTCCAAAATTTTTATTCTCTTACAAATTAAGACATTTTAAAAAGTTAAATAAGAAATATCAAAAATGTACAGCAGCTTTCATTACGAAAGGGTTTTTCAGAATTAATTTTTTTTTTTTTTAACTTTATTTTTGTAATTTCATTGTGTAACAGAATTAATTTAAATATTATTTCTTTATTTTGTCTTATGTTAAGATATTTTTTTTTTTTTTTTTTTATCTTTTAAATTTGTTGTTGTAATGCAACATGACTCAAATAACTAATTTTCAGAGTGATTTTGATATTAAATAGGACAAAACATTACTTGCAAGTCATGATGCTCCAAAAGGAAAACAGTTAAAAAGAAAAAAAATAACATTCTCTGGGGGAGGAGGGGAATTATAACGAAATCGTATGTATTCCGTCTTCACATAACTGGATCGGACTTAAAGTTTATCTGTTGTTCGTAAATCTACGTAATTTCAATAGTTAGCATTAGTGACTTGAAGTTAATAACATGTTACGTAATCTTTATATCAAGTATTTTGCAAGTATCTAAATTATATAAAAAGGAATGAAGTTTATAATTATTATTTAAAATTTATTGAAATTCATATTTAATCTTAAATGCTTATATCATTTATTGATATCGTAACTAACTATCTTATTATATCATATAATTTACATGAAAACAATTTTTAGTTATAATAATTGTATTGAAGACAATTATTGTATTGTACGTAATATAGGAAAATAATTTTTGAAAAGAAATTCATGAATGTTTTTGTTTCTAGTTTAGTGTTGATATTTGCTACAAACAGATTTTAGACTTCTTATCACAAATTCATTTTCTTTCAGGTGTTAGCAAATCTTCCATATCCAGTCAAAATATTCATCAAGTAGACTTTGGTAATATGTCTTCCCTTGGAATGTCTGGGATGACTTTTGGTGTGATGCCTGGAAGTGGAATAGAGCCCTTTGGATTTAATGGCAGCCAAAATCTTTCAATTCTACAAGGACTAGAGGACGACATACAGATTCTCAGTGAAGATTCTCCGTCTACCGATGTCGACAAAGCAAAGCTACGTTTCGAGAGCAGAATGGCAACTTGTGTAGAAAAGCTCAAAACAGCGATCTCTGTGGACGAAGCCACCACTTTGTTGACAACTATGAGTGACCTTTTTAGGAAAGCTTGGGCTATTCCTAACTATGGACATGAACTTGGAACAAGACTGTGCGACATCATGCGTGAGCGTGGTGGACTCAAAATAATTGTTGACAATTGCAGCTCGGAAAATGCAGACCTACAATTCCGCAGTGCGGAACTCTTAGAACAATGCATGTCTACTGAAAACAGAACTTATGTAGTACAAAATGGTCTGCAAAAAGTCGTTAAGGTAGCTTGTTTCTGCAGCAATAAAACTGCAGTATCTCATTCTCGAGTTGGCACTGGTATTCTGGAACATCTTTTCAAACATTCTGAATCGACGTGCAGTGAAGTGATCCGAAGAGACGGTTTAAAATCAATTATTTATAAATGCAGAACCTCTGATGTGGAAACACTCAGGCACTGTGCCACTGCTTTAGCCAACCTGTCTCTGTATGGTGGACCTGAAAATCAAGAGGCCATGATTAAGCACGAAGTGCCTGTGTGGTTATTCACACTGGCTTTTAACAACGATGACAATATTAAATATTATGCTTGTCTGGCTATTTCTTCTCTTGTAGCCAACAAAGAGATAGAAGCTGCTGTACTCAAGTCCGGTACTCTAGATCTCGTAGAACCATTTGTGACAAGTCACAGTCCAGAAGAATTTGCCAAAAGTCATGTGGGCCATGTTCATGGACAATCCAAAAATTGGTTGCAAAGGTTGGTTAATGTCTTGGACAGTAAAAGGGAAGAGGCTAGAAGCCTTGCAGCATTCCATTTTGCCATGGAGGCGGGAATCAAAGAAAAACAAGGAAATACAAAGGTAATTTTTAAGCTTCCTTAAACTTTCCATCTATAATAATTACTCCTTTATTCGATTTTAATTGCTGTAAATAATATATCCTCAGATATTTCAAGAAATCGGAGCAGTGGAAGCTTTGAAAAAAGTAGCCAGTTCACCAAATGCTATTGCTTCTAAATTTGCTGCTCAAGCTCTACAACTGATTGGTGAAGAACTACCTCATAAATTATCTCAACAAGTGCCTTTATGGACCGAAGTAGATGTAAAAGAATGGGTGAAACAAGTAAGAAACTTTTATTTTTATTCAGTTTTCAATTAGATCATTTAATCTTTTAAAACATGCTCGCATAAATAATTCAATTAAACAGATTTTTCATTTCTTCATATATATTTAACTTCTATTCAAGTTAAAAATTACTGATGAAATTTTTAAAAATGAACAGATTCACCAGAACTCAGTAAAGTTCTCCGTAGTTGAAATAATAAATTCAACTCCAATTTATGAGATTAAGTTCTAGAAAAAGGATTCCAGCATCATTAATTGGGAAATACGTTGAAGTGTTAGTCATGAAACAAGAAATTTTTTTAAGCAACTAGCCTTATATATATAATTAGATTATGCCTTTTTATAAATAATTTTTGTATAAAGTGGATCAGTGTGTGTTTTACATAGATATTCTTCAAAGCCATATACTCAAAACTTATATTTAAAAAATGTTTTATATTGTTTTTTCTTTTTCCCTCTCTCTCTCTTATTCATATTGCACATATGATCTGTCATTTGTATGTATCCGTCTATTCATATTACACAAGAGACATTGTTTATTATTATTGTAAAATTTTATTTTATTCTAAATATTTAAAACTATTTGACAATTGTTTAATCAATGTTTTATACATTTTAAAGAATTTTTTCTCAGTGTTCATCATTTTGAAATTACTTTTTTTTTTTTTCACAAATAAAAAGGCATACATTTCATCTATAGATTTTCAATAATTCGTTCTATTTCGAATTTCAGTTTGTTTCGTCGTTTCTTCTATGTGGATATAGTATAAAATTTTCTTTTGAATTAATATCAATATCTTTTTAGTATATCAATAAAATCTTATCTCAACTAATGCATTACTCTTGCACGGATGAAGACCCTCAGAGAGTGTAGGCGAAACATAATGGAATTAAAAAATGAAAGGAAATATATAATTGTGGGCTAAAATGCTGAATTAGCATTCAACCATAAGATTCATTGTTTCTTTAATAGTTTCAAAAAAACTAAACCACTTTAAATTACTCAAAAACCTGTTATACATAATTACATCAACTGCATTATATCCTAATTCGAGTTTTATAGCATGGTTGGGCTTCAACAATCAAAGGACGACCACCAAGTAAGCACTCAGAGCTCATCTCTCCGAGCAATTTGTGCCTCATTTGGGTACCATACGACATTTTTTTTTCTCTTTCCTCCTTTTTAATCCAGATGACGATTACTGGCTAACCTTGGGTTGGTGTTAAAAGGCAAAGAGAGCAGCGAGCGCCATTATTACAACTTAAGTGGCTTTCTTCCAGCCCAAGACGAATTTAACGAAGATTTACGAGTGTTCTAATAGCTTTTATTCAATAAGTTATGTACCCCGAAAACTCCACATTGAAGAGTCACCAGATGAATAGCTCGACGTTTGTGCGATTTTTTTTCTTTTTCTTACACGTGTGAACAATCAATTACACGTCTTTGTCTGCCGCTGGTTTCAAGGCCTACTTTTGACCTAGAGTGTCTTCACAAGCGAATTACAGTAACGGGTTCTTTACTTATATAAAATGAGTTCCTTATGTAATAGAATCCCCCAAAAAATCACACACGCACACACAAAAAAAAAGATGTGTGTGGTCATAAAACGCGTCACTAATAAATCTTTTCTTTTATGGGTTAGGAATCTGAGGTGTTTTTCATTCTAAAAAGATATTTTAAATATCATTTTCTCAATATACTATAGTAGTTGTTGTTTATTAAGAAAAGGAGAAAAACTTTAACAAATGGAAAAAGAATTATGGATTTATTTTAATAATAATAAAATGTTATAATAAAACAATATAATTTTACTAATAAATAATTTTATAATAAATTTTAATTACATTTTAATAATTTTATTTTAATGTTCTAAATAAAATAATAATAATTACTTTAAAAAAAATTAAAAATGATAACATTTATGATAATATATATTAATGGAACAACTACTTCAGTAGCAGTTAGTATTAAGCTGCCAGAACACACACACACAAAAAAAAAAATTCTTATATGGAAAAAAAAGACTTTTTTTTTATATCAATGAAATTTTCATGTGGGCTTTTAATAAAATATCAATCTCACTTGAAATAACATAAACATTCTTCAGATATAAAAATCGATCAATGCTTTGCAAAAGAAATTATGCAGTGGTCCTCAAATTGTTTTCTTTCGCCTTACCACTGTTTTTCATTGTTACATGCAATGGTAGCTTTGACAGTTCATTTATTGACGTTTGCTAATTAGTTGAATATTTTTGCACTATAGATGACGAGATGACTGTTTTTTCACAAATTTTTAGTATTTAAATTATTGGACCCACAAAAGATCAGTTTTCTTACTTGCAAATAATAAATATGTGCATTAAAATGTAAAAAAGAATTAACCAGCAAGTACTGAAATTATCTGTATAATAAATATAGTTATAAATAAAATTTAAAAATCCAACATTTAAATGTCGATCCTTGATATAATCAATTATATTGCTTTTGAAAGTTATTTAGAAATATATGATCTTGGATTTTGGGCTTTATAACTATCTGGGTGACCGAGTGGTTAGCGCTCTGGCGCTCGGTACCACAGGTTTCGGGTTCGAGTCCCGGCGGTGCCATGGTTGTTTGTAGTGGTTCGGAATCCACTTTAAACTGTAGGTTCCGGTCTAATAGGATCGTAGAGCGTTGCGGGGGCATTGTTACTCCGCGTGCGTGGCTTATCTTCAAGTTACAGGCGCCCCCTGGGTAATGCAAAGTGAATACGTCTGTGCAGCACTTGCCTTAAGGCATCCAAAGACCAAGCTGTCTGTGTTTGCCAGCTGCATTAGAAAGAAAAAAAAACTACCTGGGTAAAAATGCAGTTGTCATATAAAAATCTGTTGCGAAAGAAATCAAAGTTAAAAATTTAGACAAATTCACATTTTTAATAAATAACTGAAAGAAAGAGATAAATGAGTTTTCATTTATAAATGTGTTTTCAGTTGCTACCTGAAAAAGAATATGATTACTCATGAAATTTGACGTACGCACTTCCATATTTTAATATTTCCCGTTACTTTAATAATTACTTTACATTGCATATGTAGGGTAATTGTGAAAGAGTCCCTTTAAAATGACAAAAAGATTTTAATTCAAAACTGTAAACATCTAATTAGCACTCTGGGCCAAAGGTTTCAGGTACGAGTCCCGGCTGTGCTATGGATGTTTGTAATAGTTCGGAATCCAATTCAAACCGTAGTTCTCGGTCTAATAGGACTGTGGAGCTTTGGTGTATTGCTGACAACCCTACCCCGTAAAAAGAAACCATCTCTTATCTCGAAGTCTACCAGTAGGCAGACGGTCTTGGCCCACCATGGGCTGCAGTGCCAAGGGTTAATACTCGTCTAAATTTTGAGTGAATATTGCTGTAATAAGTACAGTATTCTTCATCTAAATCTTGGTCAGTGAAAATATTTTTCTTTCATCATTTTATTCTTCACTGATTTCATTTAAATCAGGATTATTACAGCCCTTTAATTGTTTTTATTTTTCTGATTCAACGGATATATTCGTGTCAATATTGCCAATAATAAATCATATGAGAATGTGGTAATTGACTACGATTATCGTTCAAAGAATTTATCTGAGTTCTTTAGCCACATACAAGCATGTTGCATAATGTGCAGGAAAAGTTATATATTATTTATTTTGTGCATACAAACCAACAATGATACAGTTGCATCTTTCAAAAGGTAATATACATTCAAATAGAATTCTATGGGAAATGATAAAAAGAAAAGTTCGAAAATTAGTAATTTAATGGGGAGTGTGATTCTTGCTAAATATGCCATGTCTTTCAGATTGGCTTTGATGGTTACACCACTGAATTCCTTAGCAGTCGAGTAGATGGTGACTTGTTATTACAGTTAACAGAAGATATGCTTAAAGAAGACATAGGTATAAAGAATGGCATCTTAAGAAAAAGGTAAAATTACTGATTATAAATTTGTAAAATCTTATTAAGTAGAGTCTAATATTACTAAAACAACTATAAATTTATATGCTGTTAGACTGTGTGTTCTTTTTCATATTTTTGTGACACATATTTTTTTCAATAACGTAGCTAGCAATATAAAATTTGGCTATTTAAAAAAATAAATTTCAGATTATAAAAATTACTTATCTCTATGAATTGAGATACATTTGTCTATGTTCTTTATAATTTCACTTAAGTTTTCACAAATTAAAAAAAATGGTAAAATGTAAGGCAAATAAATATTTCTAAATAATTTTATGTTCGAGAATATAGTTAGTATCTCTCTCTGTATATATGGTGTTTCCCCCTGTATTTGTATATATATATATATATATATTCTTGATTCTATAATGTTTGTTTTTCATCCATCGATGCAGTCAATAAGCACTTCGGATCTCGAATCAATTTTTCTACTTTTTTTCTATCCCTCAATTTTGTTGAAATTGACTTAAAGATAAGTGAACATTTTTTCCTAAAAGAAAAACTTATCACAGCTTTGTTAATAAATTGATTATGCCTCTAATAATTCCATTTATCTCTTGTCCACTTCTTGGACCCTGCTTGCCCAACCCCTTCTCCACTTTTTTTTTTTTCCCCTGTTTCTACGCGGCAAAATGCTTTTGCCACAATCTTTATTTCCTATATTGCCATATATGTGAAAAGGAAGAATGTTCATAAAAAGTAGACAAAATTTTTTGCATAAAGATAAAACAATAATGTAATTTAAAAATATTTAAATTTAAAATTAAACTTTTCAATTATCCACTTCTTTGATAACAATTGTGGTTTTGTTTGTTTTTTCAGATTCTTAAGAGAACTCAATCAACTGAAAAGAATGGCAGATTACACATCTTGTGATTCCACGTACCTGAATCAGGTCCTCCAGTCCTTAGGCCAAGAATTTTCTCAGTATACTTACCAAATGCTAAGGTGCGGTGTTCAGAAGGACAATCTCAGATACATATCTGAAGACCACTTATCGGAAGATTGCGGCATAGATAACAGTATACATAGGTTAAGGATAGCCCATGCTATCAAAGGTAAGGGAAATGTTCTGCCACTATTTAAAATATCTATATTTTTTAAAATTAAAAATAAAATGTGAATTAGTTAATAAAAGAAAAATCATTGACGAATTTCATTTTGTCATTGAATATATTTCATCACTTATTTCATCAACAGAATGTGAATGTACAATATTAAGTGGTGACTCAATTCACTGTCATAAACATAAACTGATTCTTAGTCAATATTTTGAGAAAATTGAAACACTCGTCTGTTTACATTCTGAAAGACAGTCAATTTAAAATGGAACTCAGAATTGCCATTGGCAAATCGTTATATAGTCTTAGCAATAGCTATTTCATACAAATTTTAAGAAGCACAGAACGAAACGTATGGCACGATGAGTGTTCATTTTAAATAATAGTTTTTAAAAAGAAAGTCTATTATTGTGCGAGATGAGATTAATCTGTTTTAAAATTAAACAGGTGTATTTCTTCGCAAGTTTATAAATATTAAAATATCTACTACTATTACTACTAGTATAAATATTAAAAATCGAATAATCTTGTTTTATTTCTTGGTTATTAAATAAACAGCTGACGTTTACAATCATAAAAATTAAATTTCAAGCTTTTAAGCACATTATGTTTTTTTTTTTCTTTAACATGAACATTTTTTTTTATACAAACATAATGAAAACAAGATTTTTAATATAAGCATATTAAAAATCTTGTTTTCATAGTCAATATAATTATTATACAAACAACTTCCAATGTGAGATTTTAAATCACATTGTTTTCTGCTTTTTAACGAATTTTTTGTTCTATTATCACAAAATAATCATTTTCTATGAATGTAAAGAAGCTTATAGTGCTTATGTTTATAAATTCCATTCCAGAATTTTTTTTTTAATTTCAAGTCAAAAATTGAAATTTTGACTCTGAGCATGTTAACGATTTCAAAGAAATATATGAGTAAAACTGAATTAATTCATTAAAATTAAATTAAATTAAATATAACATTTTTAATGCATCCATATCAGAAAAAAATCAGTATATTGAAGAAAAAATATATATGAAATACTAAAAAGCTTGGAGTTGAAATTTCAGCTACCATGGTCCTCTTAAACTACTCACACTGACATGATTTTAGAAAAAACTACTGAAAAATAAATGTATCGTTCATTACTCAAAATATCAAAGCAAACATTTTCAGATTGAGATTTTAAATACATAAAATCATGAAGCAATTAATCCATCATCAGCAATATCCAGATTGAAATTAAGTCTCTATAGTGTTGTAGCTCATTAGACTAATAAGGTAATAAATATATCGAAGTATCCATAAGATCATTTAAAATAGATCAAGAATACAATGAACATACATTTTTCATTTACGATATTCTTTTCTTTTATTATTGGATCAAAGTTAACTTTAATTATAAAAACATTTTGATAATTTTTTAAAATATTCCTATAGGCATTTTGATAATTTTTAAAAAAAATTGGTTAAACTTTAAAGCCTACAAATGTTATAGCAACTTCATAAAATTTAGAAAAAAAAAAATCCAAATATTGATGGACAGTATCTTTAAAGTTGCGAACCTTAAATTTTATCACTGTGTTGATTTAAATGACTGCGAGAATTATAATCTTTTTACGAAAGTTATAATTTTGAAAAACACAAAGCACTATCAATTATTTAAAAAAAAAATTTCTTATGAGGAATATCAAAGTAAGAAGAAAATGTTCTTCCATTAATAAAAGATTGCTTGAGACATCGAAATACAGAGACATAACTATGAAGGCCGCTTTCCGATATACCTGAACATTTTAGAAATAGTATAACATATATAGATTTTATAAATGGTGGTACCTTGGAATACGTCCGCTTTGGAATAAGTCCAATTTGATATTTGTCTTGTTTGGATGCGAAATATTTTGTTCAGTATACGAACTTAGTAATCGCGTACATCAAAATCTTTGTTAAATAGATGGATGTCAAAAATTTTTCAGTGAAGTAACAGCTCAACAAAGTCCGAGCACGAAGTAATAATATTGTCAGGAATGACCACACAATGTCACATTTGCAAAACATCATGAGAGGCAAAGTTCTTTGGACAGATAATAGAGAGTTTTTGCATAGCGTTTTTTTATCGTCCGATATTTTTTTCTCCCTAGCGCACATGCTCATAGGAAACATTATTACAGATATGCATGCGCAATAGTACAATGTTTCCTATAAGCATGCGTTTGGCAGAAAAAAAATATCGGACGATAAAAAAACGTTATGCAAAAACTCTCTATTATGTAAATGTCAAATCTGATTATCTCAACCAAGTTATGCACTTTATTTAACTACTTTTGTATTTATGTATTTTAGTTTTAAATGGTGTTTAAATTATTTTATTACGCTATTAATATGTAATATGCTTGTAATAATAGCATTTTTTTTCATGAGAACTGATTAATCATTTTTCCTTTATTTCTTATGGGAAAAAATTGCTGAGTATACATCCTATTTGGTACAAGTTCAAAGATTTGGAACGAATTCGCGACGTGTACCGAGATACCACTGTATGGCAAAAAATAAATCATGCAATATCATAAAATCCAAATAAAAAAATTGACTTTATAAGTATTTTAGCACTTGGTTCAATTTTTATAGTAATAAAGTGCAGAAATAATGAATCAAAGGATTTATTATTCATTCATTTTTTTATATTCGTGTCTAAAAATGTTTGTTCACTAATGTGCGTTGGTCCAAATAGGCGTGCGTGCACATTATGAATGCTTAAAAAAAAAAAAACGAAATACGTTTTTGATAATATCGTAAGTGTATATATCGTATACGTTTTTGATAATATCGTACTCTACATCAGGCTAGCATGCCATTGACAAAGGATCTGATTTTTTAACTCTACTATAGAAAAATTGTAATAAAATTAAATAATGTAATAATAAAAATTGAAGGAAAAATAGAAAAAACATCGAATAAAATATTTTTTTTTATATTTAAAGGCTTGCTTTTTTTTATACTAAAACTGGCTTATTTTCTTTATTTTAAGCTTACATTAAAATTTGAAAAACTGAAAGAAAAAAAATTTACCAATTATATTTTTACGTAAAATGAACTTACGACGAGAGGCGGACTACAAGAAAACCCACATTGGACCGTGGTCAATGAATCCCAGGCTCTTTTAGCGTCGAAACACATAAATAAAGCCAGAGTCGCCAATAAAATGATCTGTTTAAAACGTTGTTGGAACTAACTTGTATATCACTCAAACACGCTACAAGTTTTTGGTGTAGCAATGAATTACGAGTTTCAGATGACTTTATAAAATAAGGTTGCTATCTTCCTGATGATAAAGAACTATGACAGTTACCACCCGATAAGACATGCTGTTCATTAGACATTATCAATTTTTTGAGTTCTAAAGAAAAAAAAAGAAATTCCTTGATTTTCTTACAAAACTTTTATTTGTCCTTTACTTTTTCTAAAAGAATTTTTGTAATTATAGAAAAAGAAAGGGGAAAAAAAAAACTATAACAAATGTGTCTAATATTAAACGGAATATTTAATTGAAAGAGAACAAACACCTAATGAAAGAATATCTAAGTAAAGAATAAGAACAAAATTTAATTCTAAGTAAGAAAAAGAGAATTAATCAACTTGTTACGAAAATAATACGAATAAACTTGAATAAATTAATAGTTTAAAAAAACTAAAAAACAGGTGAAACTAATATAAAAGCGCATTAAAAAGAATCAACTGTTTTCTTTCTGAAAGATGACTGTAAATGTTTCTTTGCAGCTTAAATAGTGTATATGAGGAGAAACAGATCTCCAGGGGAAATAGTCAGTTACATACAAACATACAGGTGAAGCTAATAAAAGCGTATTAAAAAGAGAACTAATAAACTAGTAATTTAAATTATGTAAATTATTTCCGTATTTACAGACACAGTGAGTATATAATGTTTCTTTCCAGGTTTGGCACAGCAGAGTGAAGATGCTGAAGAGGAGGAAGATAAGCAAAAAAGTCTCGATGTGTTTGTCAGTTATCGAAGATCAAATGGTTCACAATTAGCTAGGTAAACGCTTTTTTTTTAACATGCAGATCAAGAAATATTACAGCATATTTAATTTTTTTCAAGATTAATATGATCACATTTTACGCTGTGCATTTTTCCCAGCAGCCAATTGTTAAAATAAATCGAAGTTTGGTTAATCTATAAATTAATTCTGTGATATCACTTATGAATCTTACATAACTATTCAGCATAACATAACTTCTTAACTTATATAACTTCTAACTACCATGCTGATTATACCGGTTCTCGTTAGATCGCCGAAGTCAAGCTTCATTGGGCGCGGTCAGTACTTGGGTGGGTGACCACCTGGGAACACCGCGTGCCGTTCGCATTCACAAATTTGGGACCTGAATGGCCGAGTGTCTAGCGCTCGATGCCGCAGGTTTCGGGTTCGAATCCCGGCGGTGCCATGGATGTTTGTAGTGGTTCGGAATCCACTTTAAGCCGTAGGTCCCGGTCTCCTATGGCTGTAAGAGCGCCACGGAGCCAAAGTCAGACTTCTACCTACGGGTGCTCCATCACAACAGAAGCTGCTTCCTTCCCCTTCAATCATGAGTACGTATGGGCTCGTGGGCAAACAGCTAAGTGGGATAAGAAACAACAACAACATAAATATTGATAATAGTTGCAGTTTGTAGTCATCTTATTGAATACCTAAATTATTGATTTGGCAAAGAATAGGTGGGATAATAGTAAAAATAATAATAATGTTTTTAAATACTCAGCAATCTTTTTATACCAATTTTTGCAGAAATCATAAGCATTTAGTTACGTTTATTTAAACTCCATATAAGTCGTATTTTTCATTTTCTTTATTTGCACAATGCGTTAAAATCAAAATTATGAATTTGTTGAGATTAAAAAATAATTATGGTATTTTATCTTCTATACTTTTATAGAATAACAATAAACTAAAAAAAAAAAAACATTCAATGCACTATACATTATTAAAAATAGTTAAGCCTTATTCAGCATCATATTTAGCTCAACAGCTCGTGATGGGCCAAGGCCTTCAGACAGATTTCGAAATATGAGAATTTTTTCGGGGGTAGATTTGTTAGTCTTATACCCAATCCCTGGTTTTTCGCTCTAAGGTACCATAGACCAGGACCTACGGTTTAAAGTTAATTCTGAACCACTACAAACATCCATGGTACGCCGGGACTCGAAACCGAAACCTGTGGTACCGAGTTCAAAGTCACTTGGCCATCGAGTCTCAACCCTTATTCATCGAATTAATCAAATTCGATTATAGTTTTTAAAATAAAAATTTGGTCAAAATGAAGAAAACAGTCAATAGCAATTTCTCCTTGTGTTTTTCATATGGCATTATTTTACATCTCTTTCATTTTCTTTATATGGCTGTATCTGAATTTAGAGAAAAAAAATATTAAATTTCGTTTTAATATTTTCACAAAGTAGTTCAATTGAAAAAATATTTTCTAGATTATTAATCAAAACTTTTTGTAATGAAAATGTTTAATTTTTTGAAACATAATAATTAAAAGACTCTGACTAAACTTATTCATTAATAATTATATGTTGTTTACAAACTAAATTCATTTTTTTTCTTTTCTCTCCAGTTTATTAAAAGTCCACTTACAGCTAAGAGGTTTCTCTGTATTTATTGACGTGGAGAGACTAGAAGCTGGAAAGTTCGACAACAATTTACTCAATAGTATTCGCCAAGCCAAGCATTTCTTACTCGTTTTAACGCCTAACGCATTGGATAGGTGTATGAATGATACTGAATGCAAAGATTGGGTCCACAAAGTAAGTAAATTTCCTGAATTACAAAAATTTCAGTTTTAACGATTTCCAAAAAATTTTATTACATAATTTTATTTTATTATTGTTGTAAAATCACTAACAATAATTTTAAAAAAAACTTTCAAAAAAATTATTTTTTTCCACTGTAGAAATTTTCAAATTATCTACCGTCCTAATTTTCAGTGAAAGAACAAGGGGAAAAAACACATTTCAATACGAATTTACGTTTCTGTGTTGATACCTCATGATCATAAATTTCCATGTTTTTTTTATACCAGAATAATAAAAAAAAATTTAATGGTAATAAGAACTTCGTAGCAAAAATATGTAGATGAAAAAAGCTTTTACTGGATAATCTGAGAAAACATTTGTTGGTTACACACTTCTATTTAAAAAAAAAAAAAAAAACATCCTTAAAGGGATAAACAGCTTAGCCGAGTCCACACTCGAATGAGTGAGCTTTGAGCGCTACATGCGAACTTTCTCCAATCCGATTTATTTCGTTTGGACGGAAAATGCTAAGTATGTAAATTCTCGAGGTAGCAAAATTTCCGTTCGGCCTAGAGTCGATTTTTGGTTACTCATCAAATGATTTTTTCTGAAGGACAACTGAAGATTCGCTCATAAGAGGGGGGTGCTTTTTCTTTTTGAGTTCAAACTGCAGCATTCAAGAACAGACCAACATTTGGGCAAATGTCTGTCTGATAAAACGCCTGCTTTTAATCCCCCAACATTCAGTCATGTGGAGTAGTTTCACAGCAGATCATCATGGTTGTCGTTGGATAATGTTCAGTGATGAATCCAGCTTCAGTCTTGGGACAGATGACCATTGGTATCATTGATTATGCTATTTATAAGTACAATAAGCCTGATCAGCCTTTGTTTTACACAGATATACAGTAAATAACCCTTGGTGTAGTGGAGTGGGCTACTTTTGTTTTATGAAGGCAGATCACCCTACTCATTATGCATACAATTTTAAGAACTCAACCATATATTAATGACATTTTGATTACCCTTCATGACACATCTGGAACCATTTTCCAACTCTGCAACTATAAGCGTTCATACATCTCTGAACTGCATCCATGCTATTGACGTTCTTTATTGGCAACAAGATAACCAAACCTTTTTAATTTGAGCGTACACGGGGCATGGTACGTTATCAGCCTCAAAATGCCATAGCAACAATTGTGGAATGTTTAGTAGAAGGATATTAAGAATCATTAACACTCCTTACTTTTCAAAAACTTCAATAACAAATAAATATTTTGTACATATTTAAAAATTGGGATTTATTTTCTCTAAAAAAAAATTATTTATTTAATACGTAAAATTCATTATAAAATAAAGAATTTTATCGAAGAACTTTTTAAAAAAATATAAAGAACATTAAACAACGAATTATAAACTAACAATTTAAAAGTGGATTCACAGCTTATATATATATCACGTTTTTGTTTTTCCAGGAAATTGAAGAAGCACTACAGAGTCAATGCAATATCATTCCAATTCTAGACAACTTTCAATGGCCAGAGCCTGAAACTTTACCTGAAGATATAAGAGCTGTATGTTATTTTAATGGTGTAAGGTAAGGAGCAAAAATTACAATACTATTAAAAAGTCTTTGAAATATTAACAAAATAATCACAAATGAACTATGTACACAATCACTTTCACTCATTAGTGATTGGGTTAGCATTGAATTTCTCTGAACTACATATTGAATTTTCGGAAATTGTGCATAAAACAAGTTAAATATTTGTCCCCAACCCCAATTTCCTAATAAAACTACAACATAAAATTAGAAAAAAGCGTCATATGGATCCGCCCTAAGAATCTGGTTTCTTGATCTAATAAAATATTTTTTTCCGGCTGCTATCAATTATGAATGATTCTTCAAAAATATATGTAATTTAAATCCTCAATTAATAGTTGAATAACATCAATCATTTTTGAATATGTTGTTCAACACATTTTTTTCTTTTTTTCCCCCACAAACCTGAGTTGCCTGAAGAACTATATTTTTCTGCAGAAGTGTCAATCTTGTAGCATAAAAAACATAACTTGTCCCCAAGTACAGTACAACCACTGCAGAAATGGACGAATCAATTAAATCAGATATGATCAGATATACATGGTGCAAAAATGCTTTGAAACAAAAAAAAATATATATACATATATGATCATTTGTGTCAAAAGTTTGTTTTCATCTAATTTTTCTTTTAATAAAATGCCATGTAAAATTTTAATGATTAATTAATTAAGATTTTTATTTCACTTAATGTACTTCTTAAAGGACATTTCCTTCCCTATGACGCCGCTCTTATTGAATCCATCCGACTTGCTAACAAGATAAAAACAAGATTGGTGGTAACCAATCTTGTTAGCAAGTCGGATTATACAATTATTATTTAAGCTTAAACACAAGGAAAATCCATAAACTCTATTCATTTTAAAATAATGGTAAACTATAGATGAACTAAATTTTAACTTCATACTTATAGGTGGATTCATGATTACCAAGATGCTTGTGTGGACAAATTAGAAAGATTCATGAGAGGTGAAATGAATGTGAGAAGTGATGGCCCTCTAGGACGATATGTTGGTATTGGTGGGGCTGGTACACCTGGAACACCAGGGAATTCCAATGCCATGATCAACAAAGGAAATCCAATTTATCAGCGAAGTGCAAGCAATGACAGCAATAAAGGTAGCACTTGTTCGGACAAAGAAATAAACGGCAACAGCAGGATGAATGAAGTCTCACATATTTATAATTGTTAGGATTTTAGATTTTATATCCGACAGAACTGCTTAAACAAGAAAAATTTACTTTTTTCTTCTTTCTTTTTTTTGCAAAGAACAATAAAGAAAAATGTTATGTTTTACATGAAAATGCATTTTGTTTACAATGGGAGTCAATTTTTAAAATAAAGCTTAAAATGTATGTTTTTTTTATTTCATTTGTTTACAAATAACAAAAAGATTCATAATTTAAAGCATTTTTTTCTTGATTTCGTGAAATCAAATAATTCACAATTTTATAAATAGAATTTCATAATTTTACAATTTTATTTAAAACATCACACAAAAATGTCAATTTAAAATCACCGTTTTAATTATTTCTAACAAGAATTTTAAAAAAATGTTTTTACTTCATCTAATGCAAGTATTGATTGATTTAAATGACCAAGTTCTTCTAATCTAACTTTGCTACTCGAAATTTTACAGCTTTTCTATTAGTTATCCACATAATGTTTTTCAACTTTATACAATATCTGCTGCTATGATTCATCTGCTTCAAACTATTTATATTTCCTTAATTTCATAACCAGTGATTGAATTTTTTTGTTGTAATTTTCAATTTCAGCCTAATCTTAATGCTTGTTAAGAAAAATAATATTACAGATAAAACTTTCAACATAAAGAAAGTAAAATTTAAATTTAGAAGTTGAAAGGAAAATCATCAAGTTATGTGGAAAAGCAGGAAAAAAATGGCATAATTTCACAAGAAAAATTTTCACATTCAACTGTTTAATTATAATAATAAATAACTACTTAATTATGAAATGCACTTAAAACAATAGGATTTCTTTGATATTGAGGAACTTTTAATAATATGTATTGATGATCAAATGAGTAAGGAATCAATCTGGATTTTGTATAATGTATTGAATAGTATTTGTATAATTTTTGTTTTGTTTCTAAAAGTACCAATTTTAAAAATATTTCATAATAGTATAATGTAATATAGATAAAAGTATTAATATGCAAAAATTAAGTATTGTACAATAGTCACAAAAATAACAATACCTTAAAACATAGAAAAAGGTGTTTTCCAACAAATCCTTTTCCACAGATTTATATTATTTTTGAATACATTTCAAAAATTACTAATAATTTACAAGATGTGCAAACTTCTTTTCTTTAGAGGATAAAAGCAACATTTTTCTCTGATACTTCAATTTTTTTATTGCTTAGCTTACCATTGTAGTTCCATTTCAGTTTCTTAAATCTGTATCATCAAATATAATCCATAATTTATTCATAGATTTTTATTTTTAGTTGTTGTACTCATCTATTTTCAGTTTTATCCACTTCATGACATCTAACATTTTATTTGTAAAAAAAAAAAAAAAAAAAAAAAATACCAATTTATATTAAAGGGATCAGCATTTTTACTTAAGTTTTCATAAGATAATTACCCTAAAAGATGAACAATGCTATGAAACGAGCTCTTTATATTTTACTAAGACTTTTAATATTTGAAGTGAATCTTTGTGTAATATTCTTTTTTTAAGACAAAATGATTTCAGTCCGCAATTCAGAAAAAGAAAAATATGAACTTTTTTTTTTAGTCTTTCGTATGCTTGATTTTGATATCTTATCATTGAATTCCTACTCACTCATCATCATTGTAGTTTTTCTGCATAATTCAGATCAGAAAGCTGTACAATAATTTGGGGCCATCAGGTCACAGGGTTAAGATACTGGGAATTATACCCAAAATTATAATACAGTGAGGAAGAAGCCATCTCATATAAAACTCTAAAATCAATTGTTTGAAAAAATAAAAAGAAACTTCAAATCAATAAGATACCTTTATCATGGTCACAAAGATGATGATTCCCTTCAATTATTCTAAGCAAGGTTAATGAGGTTAAGTAAAACTTAAGTACACTCTGAAATAGTAATTCCTCAGAGAGGAGTTAAATATATATGCTGCAAAGACAAAAACAACATTGTTTAAAAGCAAAAAATATTCAAAATTTTGTAAAAAACATTTATTTAAATATTAAAATAACATTACTAATGTAATCTACAGGGATTATCCAAAATAACAGAGGTATTGTGGTTAAAACAGAAAACTCCATGTCTGTTGGACTGATTCTGGAATTGTTTTAAAAGTTACACAAGGTTCTTCCACAATATATATAATACTGCCAATAATCTGGATTTTTTTTTTTCCTCATTACGATGAACAAAACATTTCAATACTTTTCAAGACATTCAAAAGCTTTGTCAAATGTATTTTTATGAATATCAAAGTCAGTTTCCTCAGTCCATTTTCTCAGGATTATTTCTCCCTTCCAGTGCATCAAAGCAATTACTCACAAATTCCTGAAACACTGGCGATTTCTTTGCTTCCTTAAGATCTTCATCACGATTTCTTGAAGAAATTAGTTTTAAAAATAAGTCTCTTAAATGTGGATTTTTTAAATCTTCAAGAACACCTTCATGATAGCCTGCATACAGAGAAATTAAATTTAAAACATCAATTAGCAACAAATAAGTGTCGACACAAATTAATATTTTTACAATTTCCATCGCTTTATAATTTTTGATGCTTCAAATAAAAATGCAATATACATTATAAACAATTTCTTCATTCTAAATTATAACAATTAACTAAAACCTTATGGTTAATGATTTAATTTATTTATATCAAAAATTCACTTTAAAATTGGAAAAACTTTTAAGAAATGATCACCCATTACATTATTTTCTCTGTCTTATTTTTAGTACAGATTTAATAAATAAATATCATGTCCATGAACTATAAAAAGAGTATATTAGATTACATGAAAATCAATTAATACTAATTATTTATATAAATACAATGGTGACAAAATCACCAAATGATAAGTAATTTTATGCGTTGATGAAATCTTCTAAACATTTTCTGAATAAAATAAGATTCTAAAAAATTTTAACAACATAACAGCTTAATATTTTTTTAAATGTTATACATTTCAAAGTAATAATACTTTATAAATAGCATAAATATAGTAAATTAAATAACAATTAGTCAAAATATTTACCATTTATAGATAATAGGACATCTTAATCTGGTTAACCTATCTAAAGCTTTTATACACTAAAGTGACAAAAGTCATGGGATAGCAATATGCAAATTTTCAGATGGCAGTAGCATCGCGTAGAACAGGTATAAATGTGCAGTGCTTTCGCAGAGCTTTCATTTCTGTTCAAGTTATTCATGTGAAGAGGTTTTGACGTGATGATGACCGCACGACGGGAATTAACAGACTTTGAACGCGGAATGTTAGTTGGAGCTAGACGCATGAGTCATGCCATTTCGGAAATCGTTAGGGAATTCAACATTCCCAGATCCACTGTGTCAAGAGTGTGCCGAGAGTATGAAATTTCAGGCATAACATCCCACCATGAACAGCGCAGTGGTCGACCGCCGTATTTTAATATCATATTTTGAATAAATTTATTCTGATTTATAATAAATGATTTTATTCTATTTAAGATTAGATAAGATTTTTAAAATTGTATTAAACACTTGCAAGAAAAGATTAAGACTTTGGATAGGAAATGTTTAATAAATGAATTTTGCAAAGATGTTTTCAACATGTTCCTATTTTTTGAAAATAAACTCAAAGATTGTCAGCATATTTTTGAAAACTTATCCAAAAGAAGACATGTTACAAATAAATAATTTGAACTATTATTAAATTAGATGCACTGCTTCCACTATTATTACAGGAAGGAAAGTACATAACATTTTAGATCAAATGATGTTGATGAGCCATTGAAAAATAAAGAATTTTATTTGGACCCTGATACTCATAACAATCATCAACAATTAGAATTTTTTAAAAAAAATTTAACTTTAATTTATTTATTTTGTATAAATAAATAAACATAATTATTATTTTCTATAAATAACATTATTTTAAAGAATTTAAAAATTAACGATCACATATAAAAAAAAGGTATCTATTCTAAATGAAACAAGTTAACTAAAAATATACATAAATTCAAATAATTTAACTTTTCAAAATATGCATATTAATCAGTATGATTCACACTAATTGTAATTATGATTTTTGATTTTAATAACTTTAGTAAATATTTTAATTATATTACCTTTCAGAAAATACAAAATCGCAATAGTCCTGGTGCTCATGAGTATTTTTTAATGTAAAATAAATATTTCCAAAAACAGAAATTATTAATAAAATCATAATGGTCGTAAATAATTTTTTTTATTTATGTTTTTCATGGATGTTCAATGTATATATTAATTTATAAAAAATTATTAAATTAAATTATTAAATGATTAAATTTATTAGAGATAGTTTCAAATATTTTTACCAGCAAATTAAAGAATTTCAGAATTAAATAGGCAGTTCAAAATCTTAATCTTTCTGTACATTAATAGATTGTAATACAGAACCAAAAAAAATTTTTTCTTACTGAAGAATTTAAACATTTCAAAATTTAAATAAAAAATTTAACATATACCAAGTCTTTCAAGCTTTTCTGGTTCAATTGCATCACTGGGATCAACTTTATACACTTCTAA
The DNA here is from genome assembly GCA_021605075.1 of Caerostris darwini. NCBI lineage: Eukaryota > Metazoa > Arthropoda > Arachnida > Araneae > Araneidae > Caerostris > Caerostris darwini. Next base: position 292,467 of record BPLQ01007821.1, read on the forward strand.
ATGAAAAAAAAAAAACAACAGTTACTTATACACTTTATTCCAAAAGGAAACAATAGCATAACAAAAAAAAAAGTTATACCAAATGTTAAACATAGTTCTTCTAAATATATACCATGCTATTTCAAATAGAAGATTGTAAAAAAAAAAAAAAAATTCCTTATTTGTCTTTACTTTTAATCTTTGTTAGGAAGGAAAAAAATTATTGTACATTCTGAAATATAAATTCTTGTATAAGTAAACAATAAGAAATATTAAATTTTTTTTTTTTTTTTTTTTTTTTTTAGAGTTAAAATCTTTTCCCAAGACTTGCAAATAATAATAATGTTATTAAATCAATAGTGATTTTTCTATCCGTAAAATTTAACCTTAAATATTTATACATCACATATGAATTTTAAAATTAAATATATTTAAGTATTTGCATTAAAAAAAAGATATATATAAATGTATATATATATATATAATATAAATTATGTATAGATAAAATTATATATGCATATAAATATACATCATTTTTTAAAAATCTATACATAAAATATAAATGCATTTAAAAAAACCTTTTTTGGAAACAGATTTTTATGCAAGTAATGGTGTTAGGTTTAATAATACTTATTAAATTTTTTATGCACTTAATAGTGTTTTATATATATTACATGCAAGTTAATTCAAAACTGTCTTCATGATGCTAATATAAAATAAAAAAAGTTGATTCTGTCACATTTACAATAAAAAATTTTCATTTTGTATAAAATACATCTAAATCTTATGCCAAATTTAAATAAAAGTTAATATAATTGAAACAGTGTGATAATAACTTAAATTGATAGTAAAATAAAGATTATATTAAAGAACTGATACCATTTTAAAAGTAAACGATTCCAAACTTGGAAGGTTTTCTTTTACAAAAACGCAATAATTTCATTATATTTCATATCATAGTTGGAACAAACATTGTCAAAGATTCATAAAATATCTGAAATTACCATTATCAGGTTGTTCTACAGGCACTGGTTCAGGTTTCATACAAGACTCACTTGCTTTATGCTCCTTATAACAAGCTACAGAACAACTAAAAATATTGAAAGCAAATTTTTAAAATGAAAAGAAAAATCATTTGCATAACAAATAACTGCATTATTGTTTCATACTTAGTAAAGAATTAATATTTAAGTATATCCACATTTAAGTTTAATCGAGATGTATATAACAACAGAATGTTTTCTTAAAAATTGAACAAATGTCCTTTTAATATTTATCTTCTTAAAAAAAAATATATATATATATATATATATATACTGAAATACAAGTACTTCTGTAAATTACTTACTTTTCATATATATTCTAATGCAGACAATAGAATTAATACAGAGAGTATAGCATATTAGTTGAATGGTTAAAAAAATACAAACCATTAAAAAAATGAATCGTAATTTAAAATTACAGTACAAAATTTTCTACCGAAAAAACATAATCAATCAAGCATTACAACATGGTACTTCTTTATAGTGTTCACAAAAACAAGATTAAAAGGATTTTGAATAATTGAATTTCTAAAAACCAAACAACAACAAAAACAAGAAGAAAAAGAAACATTTAAATAGAAATTTAAATTAAACTAAAAGAAGAAAAACTAAAATCGAAATAAAGCATAAATATCTTTTGAAATAGTACTCAGTTCATCTAGTGTTATGAGTATTTCTGAAGTACCTTTTGAAGACAATTTTGTTCTTTATAGAATATTAAAATTAGCAATGACAGCAATGAATACTGTTTATATGAATATAACGGAAAAATTACATCATGATTATACAAAATGATTTCTATGAAAACTGAACATTGAAAAGCATATTATAAAAGTTCACACTTGTACTAATTTTTATGAATAGAGTAAATTTGCAAAAATTACAAAATGGCAACTAAAATTTTTTCCATTTAGTACTTAGAAAATATTTTTAAAAATAACAAAATGTCATTGAATAAATACTTCATCATTTTTTATTATGTAAAAATAGTCTAAAATAATAAAACATTTAGTTTTTTTTTTAAGGATACTGAGCAATCAGAATTTTATATTCATAGTTGCTTAAAAATTTAACTTTCGAAATCTCCACATTCAGAATTTCTTTTATTAATTTTATTTGCTCAAGGCTTTTACAGCAAGGTGGGCCAATTTATTCGAAATTAAACAATATAGAAATACAGATTATCACAAAATAATAAGTATAATACACTAATTCATCTGAAACAATATAAAATATTTTTTAATATGGTACATATATCTATTGCTAAACCCTTGTATGCAATATGCATATGTCAATGAATCTTTGTTCATGGGGATTAAAGACTCATTAAGATATATAAGCTTATGAATAAAGATTTATCAGATTGAACTCTTTTAGGATGTAATTTTTTTAACATGAAATATTCAGAACCAATTTTTAAATTCTCATAACGTAGATTTATTAAAGAATACAGATCATAAACAAGAATTCACCAAATTACAGGAGTGATTTTGGCCAACAATCTATGTCAAAATTTCTGAAACTATATTTAAAACAAATTATGCATATTAACATTGAAGCTAATATGATGAGGATTAATAAGTAATAAATTTTAATTGTACCATATTGTATATTCCCATACTGCATTGACATAAAAATCATATTAATTGTTTTTCAAATATGCATACATAGAAAATAAAAAATATATGAGTGAGCAATCAAAGTTTATGATTTGATTGCTTACTCAGATGATTGAGTAGTCAAATCATAAACTTTGATTGCTCACTCATATATTTTTTATTTTTGATTATCAAAATCAAATCAGTTTGTTTGCTCAGTATCAGCTATGCTTTGTTAATTACCAAGTGCAAAATAAATTTGCTTTGCAAGAGTCATGTGATCATCATAATATGTTGCGTTTTGTTGCTGACTACAGAAAAATCATATAAACTTTTTATTTCTTCCAATTATTTATTTCAGAAAGGAAGAAGTATTTTTTGAAAAGACATAATTTTAGAATGAGAGCTTCAAAGTTTAGAACATAAACATTTCTTCTAAAGTTTTGAGCATAAACATTTCTACCAAATTGTTTAATACTTGGATACTTTTTACAATGACATATTACTGAAATTCTTTAAACTCTGTAGCACATAGATTAAAATGTAAAGTAAATATCTTTTCTGGTTACGGTGAAATTATAACTAATTAATGTTAAAATTATAGTTAAATGATGTTGAATTGAATTCTTCAATAAATTTGAAAACATCTTCATTTAAAATAAATTGTATTGACAAAAAACGACAATGTTCATTATTACCACGTTTTATAAAATTAGCAACAGCATTCTCTAAAAAATTGCTACAATTAATTTATTGCAAGATATTTTTTTGTTCTAATGCAGCTGGCAAACACTTAAACAGAACACTTGGATGCCTTAAGGCAAGCACTGCACAGACGTTACTCACTTTGCATTACCCAGAGGGCGCATGTAACTTGAAGATACGGACGCGGAGTAACAATGACCCCACAATGCTCTATGATCCTATTAGGACCAGGACCTACAGTTTAAAGTGGATTCCGAACCACTACAAACACCCAAGGGCAAGCCGGGATTTGAACCCGATACCTATGGTACCGAGCGCCAGAGCTAGCCACTCGGCCATCAGGCCCTTTATTGCAAGATATAGTCTATGCAATAATAAATGTTTTAAATTTATTTTATTATACATTTGACTTAATCATTAAATACATGATAGAGATTTATTATTGGACAGTTCTTCTAATAAAGCCAATTTATCACAATTGCAGTGAATGCAATGAAATTGATCACTGCAATTGTGCATATATAATAATTCATATGGATATTCAATAATGCAAATAGATAATTAACACCTTAAATTAAAGTTTATTATAATGATTTCTTAGATACCTTATTTTCAGGAAATTAAAAATTAATGGTTATTTTTCATGAACAAGAAAAGAATCCCATAATTATTATCTATCTCTATTTATTCACTTTCGTGTTTCATTATTTTATGAATTGCTTTCAGATGATGATGAAGACAGCTAAAAATATTATCTTTATAGCTTAATGTTTTATGATATCAGTTGATCAGGTAAAAAAATTTTATATCTATTTAAAAGTAATATTTCAACTTATATATTAATACATTCTATTTTAATAAAAAAAAAACTGAATTACTTAAATAAAAGAAAATATATATATTGATATGTATTTATACATAATGTATATAAAAGAAAAAACAATATACATGTAATAAATTACTAAATATAGTTGTGTGTGTGTATATATATATATATATGCATAGATATACTGTACTTTAGACTTCTAGCAAGTAGAAATGCCAGGTTTTTATATTAATATTTCAAGAATTTTATCAGAAAGCTATATTAAAAAAAAACTCCAAACTTTTTATTAATTTCATGGGTATATTTAAGAGTTTTTTATACCCTGGAATACATCCAGGGTGCATCTATCTACCTTCTGAGTAATTTTATTTTTAACTGCAATTTAGTCCATTTCTACAGGATAGCACATAAGTCAAGTCATGTCACAACCTAATAATTATAAATTTTTTTTTTCCCTTTCTTTCTGAAATTATAACTTACAACTAGATTTATTAAGAAAAAAAATTCACAACTTCAGTATGAATAAAAGTAGTAGTTTCAAGTGAAAATTATTGCTTAACTATGCATACAACATATAGTTGTCATTTCAGCCTCCTGATTTCTTTCCATGGTTACTTAAATAAAAGAGGGTACATGCAAACAATCTTCAGACTATTCAGCAATAACAGAATATTCATTCAGAAGATAGAGTGCTACAACAAGAACCAAAGAAAGGAGCTGTCATGGAACACATACAATAGGAATGGCCCATCTTCGTGAAATTAGCAATGGGCATCATTAAACAGACAATTTTTTCATGCATGTTAAGAAAGTCTGTAGTTTCGACAATTACAATAAAATTAATAAAAGTAATTAATAAACAAAAAGTTGTTTTAAATCCTGTCAAGACTTATAAACCATTTTGTGCTATACATAATACATTTTCAAACATAATATACAGTAAATTGTTGTATAGCATATAAAAAGTGTTCAATGAAACAATGATATATATGTTACAAATAATGAAACAATGATACAACATATATATCATTGTTTTATTGAATAATAAATAAATGTTGCTCATTAAAAAAAAAAAAGAATTATGTATTCATCTCACTATTACAGTTTTAAAAAGAAAAAAATACTTACTATTTGACTGAACATACAGGACATTTGTATTTTGAAGCAACTTTATTACACACTTCACATGTTTCTCCAATTGCCATAGCTAAGTAATACAAATTTTATTTTGATAAGTAAAATTTTTTCTAAGTAATAAGGGAAATATGAATAACTTTTAATAATGTGTTTAAAAATTTTTTTACAGAATTAATTTTCTCTTCACAGATTTAAAATTAATTTTTTAAATTATATTAAAACTTATGTCAGATTAAAATGAAATCTGGAACTGTTCTTACAAACATTTTTAAATAAATAAGATTTTGTTTTCACAATAAATAACGTACATTTGTTTTCATTGCTAGTAAAAAATACAAAAAATTCTGTAATTTACATGCCTTTAAGTAATGTTGCACATACAGAAACGTGGAAAATCTCATAACTATCAATTATATTTAAACTTAACGTATGTTAATATGAACAAAATAACATTAAGGACTATTCGATATTATTAAAAAAAATTAAATAGTATTGAATACTTAAGCTTTGTATCAAAAGCTATAAAGCATACATGTGTTTTAAACAGAAATACGTTTATTGAAACAAATTTCATATTAATGTTACATAATTTCTTTGCCATCACTATTAATTGCTAAATATGAAAAATAGTTATAGTTATTAACATTTTCAAAATTTGATATATTTTATTAATAAAATTTATTATTTTAAGGACTTTTCAATGTTTATGCCCTGCAAAATTTTTAATTATCTATATCTGGATGATGGACTATTTAATGAACATTGGAACGACATTTAATAAATTATTGCAAAAAACATGATCATGGACATAAAAATTACATATTCCTAAATATAATAGAAATAAAATATCAAAAATATTTATTTGCAAAATGCAGGAATAAAAAAAACACAGTTTAAAAACTTACTAATTGTTATGATTAACAAATAAGATTTGATTAGACTGAGATTTATGCTCGTGTTAACTGCTTTATCTCAAGTTATTTAATTACTCTTGAGAGGAAATCAGAAGAAAAAAATAAAAGATAATACAAAGAAAAACAGATTATAATGGACTGATTCCAAAATTATTAATAAAGAAGCACCGAAATGAACAAATAAGTTTCCACGTGTTTTTCAATTTCAACGATTTGTTAGTAAGCATGAGCAATACATAATGTTGCCACAAGATCCAAAACAAAAAATTCAAAAAGTGAGATAAAAGATGACCAGATTTTTAAAAAATATATGACAAAAAAATTTTTTTCACAATCTCAACAATATCTTCTATTTAAAAAAAAATGTTGCATAATGTTTTATTTTATTTATATTTTGATCACCAACTTGAAAACCGGCGATTCATAATACTATACAAAATGTAAAAAAAAAAAAAAAAAAAAAAAAAAATATATAAAAAAAAAAAAAAAAAAAAAAATTTGACCAACGGCCGTACCATGCTGAATATACCGGTTCTCGTTAGATCACCGAAGTTAAGCATCATTGGGCGCGGTCAGTACTTGGGTGGGTGACCACCTGGGAACACTGCGTGCCGTTGGCAAATTTGGGACCTGAATGGCCGAGTGTCTAGCGCTCTATCGCTCGGTGCCACAGGTTTCGGGTTCGAATCCCGGCGGTGCCATGGGTGTTTGTAGTGGTTCGGAATCCACTTTAAACCGTAGGTCCCGGTCTTCTATGACTGTAAGAGCGTCACGGAGCAAAAGTCAGGCTTCTACCTACGGGTGCTCCATCACAACAGAAGCTGCTTCCTTCCCCTTCAATCATGAGTCCATATGGGCTTGTGGGCTTGGCCAGCCAAGTGGGATAAACAACAACAACAACATACATTTTTAAACTATGTGAGCTCTGCTAAAAGTCAGTACGATGAGAAACTCTGATGGTTTGATGGTTAAGGAGAGGGATACTGTAGACTCATAAATACTATAAACTCATAAATCATAAAGTATTTCTGTTGGAACTCTATGTAGGAAAAAATCCAGATGCCAGTCCTGAAGGTTGTGATGAATCTGCTCCCAAGTAATTATTTGCGGAAATCAGCAAAAGATGGCAATGAATGATGGCATTAAAAGTTATAACCTGGAAGAAAACAATAGGAATCCAATTTTAAGTTTTATGATAATTATATTAAACAAAGAAATATGGTAAAAATAAACTCTTTATTTTCATAAAAAGTCTAAATATAATGGAGCAAGGATGATAAAATGGTGACCACGGACATTTGAATTGTCAATAGATGGCAATGAATGATGGCATTAAAAGTTATAACCTGAACGGAAACAATAAGAATCTAATGTTATGAGTTTTATGATGATGATGTTAAATAAAGAAATATGCTCAAAATAAACTCTTTATTGTCGTTAAAGGTCTAAACATCATGGAGCAAAGACGATACAATGGTGACCACGGGCATTTGAATCTTCGAACCGTTTTCCCCAAAGCTGTTTCCATCAACCTAAACTATTTAGAACCTTTCTCAACTTAATGGAACATTCAGCTTTCCATATGTGAGCGATGTAGAATTTCTTTCGCTCATGTATAGAGAAGAGTAAATTTTGTTCTTGTTAATCTTTATTGTACTTCTGTTTTGCGTGGTATTATGCAGTTATTCTATTTTAAATTTAAATTTGACTAAAATATTCTTTTATAATCTAAATTATTATAAAATTATCTATAATAATACTTTAAAAAAATCATAAAAAAGATACATATATTGTATGTATTTTTGCAAGCTTTGCAAAACATCTGATGATTCACATGCTGTTCAAATTTCCACGTATAGATGACCAGATCCAGTTTATCATGAGTGAAAGCACATTCGTTTATTCCTAAAACCGTAACAGAATCTCTGACAAAATGCATTATATTGTTTGTCTTCCTCCCGATATATCTCTAGTGCGCGATATTTTCATGAAAATGGATTTAACCGATCAATACATGCAAATTAAAACTGAAATATTAAATCGTTCCGGAGAATCTTTCGAACAAGAAATTCGACAATCGGTGTCTAGGGAAGATTTGTATTCTCGTAAAATATCGGAATTATTGCAACATATGAAGCTCACCGCTGATCCTTCAACGCATCCGATAATCTAATGATGGAACTTTTTGTGCAGAAATTGCCCTCTTTATTGCAATAAATCCTGGCTGCGATTTTCGATAGGATTTTAGAGTCATTCGATATCTTGTTGAAATTATGCAGGTTATCATTTCAATGGAGAACTTATTGAAGCGAAGTTATTTCGGGAAAATGAAAACTTAATAAGCGAAATGATCAATTTTCATTTTCTGATAGGTCGTTCACCTTTTCACAGAAATAAAAACATTAAAGAAAAATTAGAAGTTCCAGAATTCAGAAATTTTCAATATGTTGATACCATAGGCATCTAAAAAAATATTGGGAGGATAAATGTGTTCAGCCACGTTCATAGCAGGGAAAAGCATCCATTAGGCGATTTATCTTTTGCTAAAGGAATTACATCGCCTGTTCATTTGAGACCGAAAAACAAACATTTCAGTTTTTATCGATATCGATTCAGATGTGTTTCTAATTCTTTCATATAATTACCGAAAACGAAATTCGCCACAACAAATTCTCCTTGCAGCAAATTCTACAAAAATAAATATTCATGTTGAAATGTTTGTCACTTTAGATTTTCTAAGTCTAAAGCTTAGAAAATTAACCGTTTGCTTTTTTCTCGTTGAAGCTTAATTAAAGCCAACGAAAATGGTCAGCATACGATAGGGAACTATTTTCAATTTACTCTGCAATAAAAAAAAATTCAGCCACATGTTAGGGGGTAGAAATTTTCAAATTCATACAGATCAAAAACCACTAATTTATGTTTTTAAACAATATCCAAACAAATATTCAACCTGGGAATTTTGACATTTAGTTCTAATATCTTTTAGAATTTTGCAGACACAAGGCTTGCGCATTCTCAAAATATAATTGCACACACTATCGCGAAAGAATGAACCAAATCTTCATTATTAAATTTTTAAGAATTTGTGGAAACACATAGAAATGATTAAGAATTACAAAAGTTACAGAAAAACAACTGATCATCTTTCAAATTAAAACTAAAATCTTGTCCGATTTCTAACCGTAATTTTGTGTGTGACATGTCAACTGTCATTCTTTATCCTTTCATTTCTAATTCTTTTCGCAGACTTTAGTCACCTGCACAACCTCTCACACCTTGGGATTGCAGCTCCATTAAGACTTATCTCTTCCAGATACGTACGTCCTGGCATAAAACTCCAAATCAAAACTTGGGGTACGATGTTACGAGTCGTGCTAACGATCGAAAATACACTCATTCGAGGCACGTTTTTCCTTTCAGATACTCGCTTTGCGCAAATAGTGGGTCCATTATCTCCATCCGATGCTTACAAGTACCTATTCACAATAATTGGTTGATTCTTTAGATGGCCAGAAGCTATATCCAATCCAGTTATGGGAGGAAAAAACAATATGTACTTCCGTATTTAATACTTGGATTTCTCGTTTTTTATGTCCCTCTATCAAAACCTCAAATTAAGGTTCCTAAATGCGATCAACTGTAGTTTCTGAGTTTACACGTATGTTGGGCACGTAGAAAATTCAAACAATTGCATACCATCCAATTTCAAATGTTATTGTCGAATTCTTTCCCAGCCATTTGAAAACAGCACTAAAAGTTCATGAGAACAATCAATGGTCTAAAATAATACTCATGGTTCTCCCTAATAATAATACTCATAATAATATTATTCATGGTAATTCAATTAATACTCATGGTAAAATAATACTCAAGTTCGGTTGCTCGGCATCCGAACAATTGTCAAAGAGGATTTGCAAATCTGTTGCTCTTAATTAGTGTACGCAGGGTCGGATTTTCCTATAGGCTAACTAGGCTTCAGCCTAGGGCCTCAAGATCAAAAGGGGCCTACATTAAAATTATTAGCGAAATTAGAATTACACTATTCTAAAAACAGTAAACACTAAAACACTGAATCGAAAATAAGAAAAAATTCTACACATAAGACTAATAAACAAATATAAAAATGTATTGCTTAAGATCAACGCGTTCGACTCATTGGGTCAGTTCGTTTGTATATACTAGATTGCACCAAAGTATAGTTCATACGTTCACTGATTGCTATGGCAAATATTGAGGTGCCTTATGCTACTAATCACTGGTTTGTTCTTGCATAAATAAAGTGCAGATTGGTGTTAACATATATTCATTTAACATATTGATATACATATATCACAGTAATGATTTATTGTATTACCTCTCATATAATTTACAAATTCCAAAATTGGAGGGGAAAGGGCCTCATAAGTGGAATAGCCTAGAGCCTCTTTTCATCTAAATCCGGCCCTGAGTGTACGGCTCAAAATTACGCCTTCCAAGTGGCATGTTGGATATAACCTTCCTTCCACTATGTGGGGAGGATTTCATCACAACACATCGAAACCACATGCGTTAATTAAATCCAGTAGCAACTTCTGCTCATAGCATGGATAAATATTATGTCACTTTTTCTTTAAAAACTTGTTCGCACATTTTTTTAAAAGTAAATCGGGGAACACCCCTATTGTGTCAGCCTTATACTGGCCCTTATAAAGTGATTAGCCGCGCAGGTAAGACTGCCACGATTGAACTTATTGGTGTCAAATCAAATTGATAAAATAAATCAACAGTTATTGCGAAATTTTTCATCAAATTTACTTTTGATAGAAGCAATTTAAAATTTCGATTTTAAGAATTAAAAATTGCTTTGTTGTAATTAAAGCCCTTCTTGAAATGACTTTTCTTCCCTATTCCCTTAAAAATTGTTTGAATGCATCTGATTTGCCCACTTGCTGATTTTCTTCACAGCTCACGCGAACATGGAAATCATTCAATGATAGGAAAACAAAACCATTATAATAATTACCAATTTTCCCTGTGGTACTTAAGAAAGGCATCATGTTACATATGAATGATCATCAAACTTGCAATTACCCTCCCTAGTTTAAGACAATTTGTCTTCAAAATTTCTAACAATTTTAAAAATAATCTGTCAAATATTGGTAATTCTAAATTAAAGAATCTTCCAAACTTCGACCCTACTCTGCTGGAAAGTAAAAAAATATCAAGAACTGAACTTAGCAATTTTAAACGAATTCTCAGATATGCTCCTTTCTGAAGTAATAACACTGTATCTCCATTCTGTGACAGAATTTCACAGCTCATTGATTGAACTCTCTCTCTCTGGTTATTTTTCTAAACATAATTGTCTTTATTTTCCATCTGAAATGTCTGTTAATTTTTAAATTTCATCTCGTTTTCTATCTTTGTGCTATAAATTATTAAAAGAGAAATTATAAAAAATATTATAAATTATTATAACTATAATTTATAGTATAAATTATTGTACTATAAATTATTAAAAATAATTTTTTATTATTACTTAGCTATTAAAAAGAAAGTATATGGTGTTTCCTTTATTATTTATTTTTTCCGTTTTCATCATTGTTAAAGGTTTACTTTTAAAATATGGTTTATAATTATTCATATATAACATGAAGTTTCCAATAAGTAACTAATGAACATGCAATTTATAAAATAAAATTTAAACAAATTAAAAGTATTAAAATTGCAAAAAAAAAGCCACTTTATTTAATAAATCCTAGTACTCCACATTTTATGAACTTCTTTCGTAATTTGAAAAGAGCCCCGGTAATATTCTTTTCTAGTGAATAAGTACTGTATTCTAATTGGTAAGCCATTCTTTGGAACAAAAAAATCCTTAAAAATGGAAAATCAAAATTACAAGAAATTTTTTTTAACAATTTGTACAAGTAATTCTAACTATGGATTCGAATAACAAGAACCAAATTATGACAATTATTTTTTTTAATCTCAATTTTGTCATTAAAAATTATATTTCATATATAATTAAAATACTATTAAATTTGATATGATTTGTTTCTACTCCTAGTAATACTTTACAAAAATGAGTAATTGTTTCTTGTGCGGTATATTTACAAATTTTCATGAAAACTATCACTTAAATTCGCATAAATGAATTTACAAAAACACCTATTTCTGTAAGTATCAGAAAGTGCTAATGCCGAATGCAAACAAGACCTCAGATAGAAATAACCATGTTAACTTTTCTAAACTCCTATTTTGATTACAAATTGCCTCAGAGTAACAGGAACAACAGATTTAAAGTTTCAGTTACAAAATTAAAGAAATATTAAATGATTTTCCTTCATGTATATACGTCTGTGAAATTGAGAGCCTCAGATACCATTAAAGCAATACCATTTATATTCTGTAACCCCTATTTATGATTATAGATTCTAAAATGATTGACAATAACGCATTTTTATTATCAATTCTCTCAAAAATTAAGTGTGTTTTTTATAAAAATAAATATTAAAGACATACGAATAATTTTATAGTACTTGAGATATGGGAAAAAAGTTTTAATAGATTCAGTGGTTTTTGTTAGAATATATATATATATATATATATATGTGTGTGTGTGTGTGTGTGTGTCACCGAATGTTTTTATAAGAACACACTTAATATTTGCAGAAATTTATAGCAAAAAAAATGTGTTTTTGGTCAATCATTTCAGAATCTGTATTCGTAATAGCAATGTTTAGGAGTACAAACCTTTCAGTTTCAGTAAAACGTGTAACATTGTACATATTGTTTACAAATGATTGGAAAGAATTAGAAAAAGAATGCGTGATGATAAAGAAAATAACAAAAAATTTAAATGAACTACACTCATGTCCATAAATTAAGGATAATTCAGAATCACACAGAAATTGAACTCTAAAATAAAAATTTCACCTGTAGAATTATCACACACATCTTGAAGAAGAATATGCAAATTACAGGAAACCACCAGATGGTGCGGATAGTACGTCACAATGACAAGAGTGTAAGAGAGGGGTATATAAGGAATGGTGGCAAAGAAGTAAAATTGTTCACAAGCGCTTTAAAAGCCTTTCAGTGCAATAACCGCATAGTTATGGCACAAAGGAAGCACTTGGATGATTTTTTACGTGGTAGAATTATCGGACGACTGGAATGTGGACGTACCCAGCCGGAAGTATCCGAGGAACTTGGAATCGCCCAGAGTGTCCTCTCCAGGCTTTGGCACGATTCCAAGATGGTAATGTGAGTAGATGTTACAGCACAGGTCGCCCCCGAGTTACACCGCCGAATGAGGACCGGTATTTAGCGGTTACTGCCGGTATGACAGTTACTGCCAAAAGAAATAGACGGAGCACAGCATCAGACTGTCTCGTCAGCTCTCTTCAGCTACCGGTACGACAGTTTCAAGACAGACCGTGTACAGACGCTTAGGGCACATGGGTCTATAGGCTCGTAGGCCTGTCAGATGTGTTCCACTTACCGCAACTCACTGTCGCCTGCGATTAACCTGGAGTAGAGAGCATGCATTGTGGACACCGCAACAGTGGTCTGGTGTGATGTTTTCCAGGTTTAGTTTGCAGTCTGATTCTCGCCGGATTTTCATATGGAGAGCGCCAGGTACCCGTTACCACCAAGAGAACACCATTGAACGATACCGTTACGGTGGTGCAGGATGGCTCGTTTGGGGAGGAATTATTCTTGGTTCCAGAACTGACCTGCATGTTCAGAATGTAACGATGACAGGCCACATCTATCGGGATGTCATTCTGGAGCAACATGTACGTTTGTTTCGGGGCGCCATGGGTGCTGAATTTCTGTTTATGGATGACAACGCCCGTCCTCACCGTGCAAACATTGTAGACGAATGCCTTCAATTGGAGGATATCCCCCTTAGCGATTGGCCAGCATACTCACCGGACTTGAATCTAATAGAGCATGTGTGGGATATGCTTGGCCGACGAATTGCAGCCCGTCAACCCCCTCCCACCTGTCAACCGGAACTTCGGAGGGCATTGCTTGATGAGTGGTGTAATATTCCCCAAGATCAGATTGATAATTTGATACTCAGCATGCCTAAGCGTTGTAAGGCCTGTATTGCATTGTCCGGGAGACATACTCCATATTAACCATCATACTAACCATGTTATATTGTTTTTTGTAAATAGGTTCTTTTTTGAAATTGGCTCCAGGGAGTAAAAATCGCAATTTTTATTAATTATGTCAAACATATAGCATCTTTTTTGCTCTTTACCTTTTGTTTAATAAATAGACTTTACAAATAAGTCAAATTTGTTTTGCTTCTGTCTCTTTCTTTGTCTGAACTTCATTATCCTTAATTTATGGACATGAGCGTATCTTCAAATACTTCACAAGTTCGCTTTAGTAGTATTTGTAGTATAAGTATTTTTATTATCGATAAATATATGGTTATTGTTTTGGAGAAGGTACGTTTTACATGTTCTTGACCACTTTCAATTTTGGACATTTTCACTGAATCAATCTGACATTTTTTCAATCTTTTAAAAAATTTCTTTATGAGCTTTCTTATACATGATATTTATTTATAAAATATTTTAAGTAATTATTAATTAATATAGTAAAAAAGTTAATTGATAAGAAAAATTAATGCAAAATTGTTCTAAAAGATCGTCTGAAAATTTTATTTCAAAGAGAAAATGAGATTTTTCAAGAAAAAAAAAATGCGTTTTGTTCTTACATTGAATTCTAAATTTTATGGGTAACCTGTATATCGACACAGCAAATTACAATTTTTTTAAATTTTATTTTATTTTTACTGAATTGTAAAGATTGCGAAATTAATGTGATGTAAAACTTGCATTCTTCTTTATTATCATATCGCAAAATTATCGATTGCAAGATTAATTAAATGTACCTGTTTCATAACTTCAACAAACCACATCTTTAATATATACTTAATAAAAAATAAACATCTGTATGTTTTTGCCAATTTTAGGTGTCCCTTAATGTTCGATTTAATACATAAAATACGAACCAGAAAATAGTTATTGAGAATTCTAAATTTTTACTTTTGTATTTTTCCAATAGTTTTGAGCAAAGAAAGTAAAAACTGGGGTTATTTATGAATTTACATAAAATTTTGTAAGTATATTTCTGAAACCCTTCCACAAGTTTTCCGCACTAGCAGGAAAAAGAATTTTAAATAAGAAATTTTTTACGTTCTGCGCTAATATATATACAGTCCAGTCACATTAATGTGACCACCTGTCAAAAGCCAGAATAACCACCTTTGGCAGAGCAAATCGCTGCGAGACGTGCAGGAAGAGAGTCAATTAGGTTTTTGAAGGTGTTCACTGGGATGTTGAGCCATGCCGACTCCAGTGCCGTGGCCAGCTGAGCTAGATTACGCGGTTGAGGATCCATGGCGTTAGGTGGTCCCACAGATTCTCGATTGGGTTTAAATCCGGTGAGTTTGCTGGCCAGGGGAGTACGGTAAACTCATCCTGGTGCTCTTCGAACCACGCACATACACTGCGAGCTGTATGACACCTCGCATTGCCGTGCTGGTAGATGTCATCATTCTGAGGGAAAATAATTCGCATGCGGGGGGATCCGCAAGGACAGATGCGTACTTGTGCTGATCCATCGTGCCTTCCACAATGACGAGTGCACCCAGTGAATGTCAGGAAAACATTCACCAAACCATAATGCTCTCTCCTTCAGCTTGGATCCTTCGGGCAATTGTTGCAGGGTGTTTGCTTTCAGACGTTTCACGCTGTATACGCCAACGTCCATCTGTCCGATGAAGCATAAAACGGGATTCATCGGAAAAAAGCCACCTGTCGCCACTCTGTGGATGTCCAGTTTCGGTACTGACGTGCAAATTCCAACCTTCGTCGCCGATGAACAGCAGTCTGCATAGGTGCATTAACCAGACGTCTGCTGCGGAGGACCATGCGCAGCTACGTTCGCTGAACCGTTGTTGAGGATACAATCTTGGTAGCCCTTTGGTTCATCTGGGCTGTCAGTTGCACGTCTATTCGCCCGAACGCATCTCCGTAGCCTTCGTTCGCCTCTGTCATCTATAGCCCGTGGTGCACCACATGTGCCACGCCGCTGATTTTGGATAGTGCCATTTTGCCATGCGCGGCATACTTTTACCACGGCGGCAAGCGAACAGTTCACAAAATTAGCTATTTCCGAAATGCTTCCACTCTTGGCCCGAAAGCCAATAATCATGCCCTTTTGGACGTCGGATAAATCGCTACGCTTCTGCATTACGCCAACAATTGAAATGCTTTTCGATGTGCTAGGACATCCTTTATATAGACTCCACTGCAATGTGCTGCCACCTGCCTTTTGTGGTTGGTTATTTCACGTTGACGTAGGTGGTGGTCACATTAATGTGACTGAACTGTGTATATACTGAGATGGCAAGAAAGTAATTTCGATTTTCACCACTGAAGTACCTAGTAAAAATCGAAGAAATTTAAATACGTTAAGGCTTGTATAACGTATGTCGCTGTGTGTTTTTTTTAACACAATTTGATTGTATTTCTAAGAATACATAAAAATTTACATGTAGTGAATACTGTTGTGTTCTGCCGCTGGGTCCACTGTTTTCGGATTCGAGTCCCGGCTGTGCCATGGATGTTTGTAGTAGTTCGGAATCCATTTTAAAGCCTGGGTACAGATCTAATGATTGTAGAGCGTTGGGCTGACAACTCTAACCCGTTAAAAACATCTCATGTTTCGGAATCTGCCAGTCGGCTGAGGGCCTTGGCCCACCATGGAGCTGTCGCGCCATTGAAGAAGAATACTGTTGTGTACTTTTTTTGTTATGCTTTTTTTGTTTCATATATATTTGCGTTCTTTTTTGATCTGACGATGCATTTCTAGCTCTTCACTTTTTATATTTGGTTTGTCTAATGATTTTAGGTTACTTTGTTGCAGCTCATGTATCTTGAACATTCCGATAAAACTGCTTAACCATTATCACAAAAAGAATATTAAAATATCATAATTATTTTAAAACATTTCAACCACGATTATGAATGTATTATCTACATTGATCTAGTAATCTTCAACTATTTATAGTTCAATTACATGCATTATAAAAAGGAAAATAAAATGCACGATAATACAAAAACAAATAAGTGATGAACAGTATTTGAAGTCTTCAGGAGCATATGATTATTTTTTTTTATTAGTGAATGAACGATCATACGTAACTATTGCCAAAATGGAACACTCCTATTTTACTTCCAAGGCACCAAAATACTGCATTTTGATCGGAGGCTCCTCTGTGAATACTTTTGCACAATAAGGTCTAGTGCAGGGATGGGCAAACTTTTTCGGTCGCGGGCCAAAAATCGAAAAAAGTTTGGAGGGCCAAGATAAATTTTTAAAAACAATATACAAGTATTACAATTTAAATATGTTAATGAGACGAATGAAATTGCTATTTCATTTTTAAAAGTCCCTTATATTGAGGTTCGAAGTGAGATGTACTGATTCTAAGGAACGAGGCTAAATGCTCATCTGTCAGTCTACTTCTGAAATAATTCTTTCTAAAATTTTTCACTGATTTTCTGGACGTGATATACTAAATTTGGGAAACTTACTTTCGATAGTGATTTGTAAAATTCTAACTTTGGCATATTTAGAAACAACTGCTGGAGATGATTGTTAGATTGCAGCTCAATTAGTTCAACCTGCAAATCTGACCTCACTGCTTCACAATTTACATGGCAAGGCATGGTAAAATATCCAATTATGTTTGAATGGCACTGAAATCTGCGTTCGAACTCAAAAGGCGCTTTTTTCCTAGCCATCTTTATAATTCTTAAGCTTCACTTAATTTACTGAGGGTATTGAATTTAACCTCGGGAAATGACGCAATAATATAAGAACTCGCGCCAAAAGAAAAAGCCTCTGGCTGGAGCTTAAAATGCGCAGTCTGCCGCATGTGAGGTCTAATTCACCTATATTGAATTCCCATATATCTACTCCCCGAAACAGAGATAACGCTTGTTGGCAGCGCCAGTCTACAGCTATGACTAACGAAGAACTTCCGCTTTTAACACTCTACCGATTGAACGGCCTGAATGGCTAGCGCTCTGTACCACAGGTTTCGGGTTCGAGTCCCGGCGGTGCCATGGATGTTTGTAGTGGTTCGGAATTCACTTTAAACTGTAGGTAGATAATAGTCCCGAGTACATTTAATAAAAATTATAGTGGTAATATGAAGCAAAAATACATAATCATTTCTTGCTCAAATTTCTAATAGTAATGTTCAAAAGTATTTTTTTTTTTAAGAATAAAATTGCATCAAACTAATTATATACACTTTGTCTTTTCCATCAACTTTTTAACCTTACAAAGTGAACCATGTAATAATGGCTATACTAAATCAATTTTGAAACTTAAAAATATTTCCAAAGTATTCTTTAAAATCAATTTAGTGTTCATCTTAAGATTTCTCGTGAAATGAAAACATTAACTTTTGCTTTTAAGAAAAACAAGAAATTTATATTAATTCTAGATATATTAAATAAATCGCTGGATTGTTTTATCTGAAATTAATTAACTATTAAAATGGCCAATTACATGGAGAATTAAAATGTTTATTACAGAATTTTACAGTTCTAACATATAATTGTGGCTTTAGATTCTATATGTGTATTGCTTAGACACATTTAATACAAATAAAATTATATACAAAAATTCTGAAATTTTATCTATCTTTATTTTTTTTAGCAAAATGAGCAGCAATTCAAAAACCCTCCATAAGGAGAATGGTATTCTTGGACCCCCCCACTTTTCCACAAAAGGTTATGATGAGAAGCATCCCACAAAAAGAAATTTCTCACTAGGCTGGCGAGTAGCCAAAAGTGATAACTGTAAATGGTACACCAGATTTCCAAAATATCCTCCATGTTCAAATATTTTTGTTGATAATAATTCCTTTCATTAATTATGAATCATTATTCTAACACAAGTTACAATTAACTGGAACAATACTGGTTTGCAGTTTAAAGGATACACAAGAGAAATGACTTGCCGAGTATTCAAAAATAACTTTGTTATAAATACTATCTAACATGAACAATCTAATCGCTGACTTAATTAGGAAAATTTACTTTGCATAAATTTACATTTCAAATACATAGAAACCATTATAATTTGTATTGTTTTGTTCCTGGGCTTAATGCCATTTTTTAGAAAGAGAGGGATATCAACTCCAATTAAACATTAAAATTTTTAATATTTCAAGAATATCTTCAGATGATATATTAATTTCTTTAAAACCATTAGGTTTAGTTTTTCATAATAATGGCAAAACATGATTTAACCAGCAATTCTGCTTTTTCATTTCCGGTAGAAAACAATTATAGCTTAAATGTGTCTTATATATATATATATAATGTTTTCTTTCTAATCCCATAATTATTCATTAAATATCTTTGTATTAAAAAAGAGCTTTTAAACTAAATCACAGCACTACCCCCTTTTTTTTTAAAGTTATCTAAACACATGTTTTATAATTCATTTCATTAAATAATAATTACAATTAATTTTATTTTAATATCTCGGAACCGATATTTATAACATGTTACTTCCCAAAAGGGTATTTTTTAGGTTAATAAATATTAATATAAATAATTTAAAACTCTTTGTGACTATTGCTAAACAAATGTTTATAGTAAGATACCTTGGCTTTTATATATATATATATATTATCAATAACTTATGACTGTGAACTATAATAACTTATGACTGTAATCAATTTATAAACTCCCTCAGAGAAATAAAAATATAATCACAGCACTACCCCCTTTTTTTTAAAGTTATCTAAACACATGTTTTATAATTCATTTCATTAAACAATAATTACAATTAACTTTATTTTAATATTTCAAAACCGATATTTATAGCATGTTACTTCCCAAAAGGGTATTTTTTAGGTTAATAAATATTAATATAAATAATTTAAAACTCTTTGTGACTATTGCTAAACAAATGTTTATAGTAAGATACCTTGGTTTTTATATATATATTATCAATAACTTATGACTGTGATCTATAATAACTTATGACTGTAATCAATTTATAAACTCCCTCAGAGAAATAAAAAATATATTCCAAATAAAATAATTTTTTTGACATAATTTTTCTGAAAAAGTAAGACACCCAATAAAGTCAATTAATTGTTTAATTTTTATTTGGCAAAATTTTTGAAGTTCTTTTTTTTATAACTAATCATGCCATATATGATTAACAGTTAATGAAGATTACAAACAATAAAAAGTCTGAAAAGAAAAAAAATGACCATTTTTGCTATTTCTTCTTATTCTGTAACAGAAGCTTATCAGAAAAACAATGTTGATATCAATGTTAAATATTATATACATAAAAAAAGAAATTTATGCAGTTATGGTAGAAACAATTTTAATTTAGACAGATACACATGATTTTGTAATGCATTGCAATTAGGTTTGTACTTCAAAATATTAAAAAGGAAACATTCACAATTTCAATTCATTATATATTTTTACCAGATGTGAATCTATTGAAAAAAATCTGAAAACAGTCTTAACAGCTAATAAAACAAAAATATTAAAGCTTGAATAAGCTTCACATCAAAAATGTAATTTTAATAATATTTGATGATTATTAAATCTATATTTCAAGTCTTAAATAAATTAATGGGGAAAAAAAATTATAAAGCCAGTCTAAATATTACAACAATAATTGCTTTTCTACGTAACAAAATATACACCTCCGTTTTTACATTTCATTTATCATGAATAAAATTGCGAGTTCAAATTCATTTAAGTGCTAGTAGACATTTTTCATCAATTCATTTAGTTAACTAACATAGTATTTAAGGCATTATGGATTAATTAATGCTGCTACATCACCATGGCTCAAGAAATGTTGGTCAAGATCATTAGGACTAAAAAAGGTTTTCGAACACATTTCACAAGCATACTGTTTGTCTACAATACAAGTACTGTAATGATCTTGCAGAACTTCAAAATCAAACAGCCTGTTACAACCTTCACAGACACATTTGCCAGAATTGTTTTCTTCTGCATGAACTGTTGAACAGTGTCTACGGAGTAAGCTTTTGGTAGCAAATGTTTTAGGGCACATTTCGCAAGCATGTGGTCTTTCACCAGTATGGATATTATAATGTTGTTTTAAATGACTTTCCTGTGAAAAGCCCTTTTTACATGTGTCACAAGTAAAAGGTTTTTCCCCTGAATGAGTTAAATAATGCCTTTGAAGAGTTGCATTATTTGCAAATCCTTTATCACATACGTCGCAAGTATGGGGAATTTCAGCATTATGGGAGATATAATGTTCCCGCAAGTGACTCTCTTGAATGAAACCTTTTCCACAAATATCGCAGGTATGTGGCTTTTCTCTTGTATGAAGGTATGAATGTCGTCTAAGAGCACTTTTATACGTGAAACCTCGGTCACAGATTTTGCACTTATGAGGTTTCTCCCCAGAATGAGTTAAATAATGCTCCTTCAAATGATGTTCCTGAATAAATCCTTTGTTGCAGCTTTCACATGTATATGGCTTTTCACCAGTATGAGTTAAATAATGACGATCTAGTGTTGACTTATTGGTGAAACCTCTATTGCATATTCCACAAACATGAGGTTTTTCACCTGTATGAATAAGATAGTGCCGAGCTAGTAAGGTTTTATTCTTAAAACACTTGTGACAAATGTCACATTCATGACCTTTACCTCCTGAATGAACTAAAAAGTGCCCTTTAAACTGAATTTCACTGGAAAATCGTTTATCGCATTTTGGACAAATAAAAGGCTGTTCACCTGTATGCAGCATTTCATGGTCTTTCAATTCTTCTTCAGTTATGAAACCTTCATTGCAATCTCCACACACGAAAGGTTCTTCTCCAGTATGAACTAAATAATGCTCAACGAGATACTTTTTGCGAGTAAATCCTTTATTACAGATTTGGCAGATATGAGGTCGCTCTCCAGTATGACTTAACAAATGTTGTTGTAGATTATACTTTTTAGTAAAGATTTTCAGACACATATTACAACTGAACATCTTGGGTGCTTTATGGGTAGTTTTATGTTTCCTCAATTCGTTCTTCGATAAGAAATTTTCACCACAAATTTCACAGAAAAAATAATTAGTTATTATAGGTAAACACATTTCTGGTGCCATCTCGATCTGAATTTCGTCCGCATTAGTAGACATCAACACTTCTTCATACGACATTGTTAGGAATTTATAAAATAGAAATAAAACACTTCAAAATTCCGGACAGATTTTGAAACAAAATCAATTTTACTTTAAAAGCTCAATAGTTTTACCTTATAATTTTTTCCCAAGATGAATTAATTGTATTATTTGAACAAAACACCAAATATGGCGGTCAAGAGGAGTTGAGAGAATGTAGCTCTTCGTTGCCACTTTACTGTTTCTGAAATAATCAGGAATGGAACAACTAATCATACAGGCAGTTACAACTACACGACCATAAACTTATTTTCTTAACGTGGATAAAAATTTCAAAACATATATTATAAAAATGACATTATATTTTAAGGAATTTTAACTGAATTTTTAAATTTAGAATAATTTGTTTTATGAATATTTTCAGAGGAACTTTAAATTATTGCCTCTAAAAACTATGACATCACATGTCTTAAAATTATTTACATTGTAGCTCGAATGCCCATGTTTCGGGTGTCCGGCGCTCTTATCGTTGATTCCGATAAATAAATAGTATGTAATAAAAGTAGATAAAAAATGGGATAAATACGAAAAGAACACCTCATATGACCCTTTTGCTATCATATATACTTTAATTAAACTATTGTTTTTAAAATTAAAACAAAAAACATGACATCATCAAAATTTACACAATGTTTTTTAGGTTTCTTTGAATATTATACTCCTAAAATTGTATTAATAAAAAATATTAAAGTTGGTATTTTAAATCGATTTGTACAACTTGCTATTATTTGCTACATTATCGGGTAATTTGTTTTGTTTGCTTATTATAGTTGATAATGTATTTATTATTATTATTTATAATTATTTGCATTTATTTATGAAATTATGAATTATTGCTTCTTTGCATACTTTTTTTTTAATAAAAATAATGGCACTTGTGAATAATAACAACAAATATGTTTATTTAAAAAATAACTCAACTGGATTTATTTATTTCTTCAGGAATAAAACCAAGAATAATAAATGTCGAATAATATGGGATGAAACTGCATTATTTCTGTTATATGCCTTATAATATTTCAACAACAACAAAAAAAGCTGTTAAATTATTAAGTTGTCAGCTTAAGATCTAATTTTAAATGTTGTTGGCTATTCTTAAGCAATAAAATTTTAAGGCTTATGTATAATGATTATCTTTAAGGTGACATGAAAAGATGAATTTATATTTGAAATCAGTTTCATAATTTATTGTAAAATTCTGCTTTCAAATTTAATTTTATGTATTTGAAACTCTTATTTCTATGTCGTAATAATATGAATTAAAAAGAAGAGTAGCAAATGTATATATTACAATTCTGGACAAATTAATTTTAATAGTATCTAATCATGTAAAATTAACCTAGATTTGAATTCAAAATAATTTGAGTAGGTTAAACATTTTAATATTACAACTTATGTTTACAATAATTTTATTATTGTTGACAACAATAAAAGTTTATTTTTATTTCTGGTGATTTCTTTTAGAAAACATTTTCCTTTTATTCTGAAATTTCTCTTAAAAAGTTTATTTCTCAATAAGTTCATAAAAAAATGTTCCACCGATGCTTTGTTTTTACAGTTTATTTATTTTCATATATTTTATTTTCCTATAGATAATTTTATCGATATTTTTCTTTTAAAAAATTCCCCATAAATACTAGAGCAAAATTAAAATTGGTAATGAGTGAAGTATAATATAACATTATATATATATAATGCCATTATGTTATGCTTTGAAATAGTTTTTTTTTAATTTTAAACTATTTTAAGTTTAAACTATTTTTATTTGAAATCTTGTATAATCTTAAAATTTTGTATTAAGGATTTCCTTCATTAATTTTAATATGAATATACATGTTTAGAAAATGTAGTTGTACAAAATTTCTTCAATGTTTAAAATATAGTATTAATTGGTTGTTGGAGAGTATTAATTGGTAAATTTATTCTTTGTTTGGCAAGATCAAAAAATAATTACGATCATTACGATTATGATCCAATTAATAAATTAGTATTATAAAGTAAAAGTTTTTTGTTGCATTAAATGAATCTAGTATCTTTAAATTTTTAAAGAAGTTATATATATGTATTACATTTTATTTAATTATTTTTTTTTTATAGATATGCAATAATTTACAATAAAGGTTATCAAGATTTTAGCCCAATTGAAAGTTCTGTAACAACAAAAGTGAAAGGTGTTGTGTATACAAACTTTTCCAAAAATGAATTCAATGACATGATACCAGATCCAGAAATATACCGAAGAATTTGGGATACTGCAGATTATATTGTACCCCCTTCAGTAAGTTTGTCATTAATGTAATGTATTGTAAGGTTTTAATTTTCTTTTGTATAATAAATAAAGTTATAAATTTTAATATTTTATGGATTAATTTAAATAAAGTTGATATTTAATTTTTCTAAATAAAATATTTAATTTTTTTAAATGAAATTATTTCTTACTTTTTAACATTTGTGGCTGATATATTAACAAATATTCCATTATTTTTTTTATTACTTAATTTTTAACTTGTTTTATCAAATTGTTTTAGTTAGATTCTGTATTTTTGTAAAGTTTGCAATTAAAAAACAATTTTTTTTTCAACACAACTATAATTATGAATTTCAAACTATGTGGGTAATTTTTAATTTTGTAACACCAAGCTAAATTTCTGATAGTTTTAGATAGTGGATACAAAGTGTCTTAAACTTGAACAGGGATTTTAGGCTTATGCTGTTTATAACAGTTATAGTTTTGAACAGGTTTATTCGCCCTATCTTGACTTGTGTTGCTTTTTCTAAAAATTTTTCACAAATTTATTTTTTGTCTTTAATTTCTTGAGGATTTTTTGAGATTCATATGTATGTTGCTTAACAAAGATATTAATTAATTAAAATTATTTTAAGAAAAATTTATACATGCCCACACAGACCAAGGAGAGAAAAAAAAAACTATTACTATTATTATTATTTTTTTTTTTTTTACTTCCTAAAATCTTTGGCTGAAATGGGAAAATAATAATGTTAATTATATATATGTATATAGTATATAATATTTTATGATGTATATATAATATAAATCAATTATCAGTTCATTAATAACATCTATATATATATGTAGACATTGTATTTTCCTCAAAAAAAATTATAGATGCATATAATTTTTCTTTTATTAGTTATTATTATTATTTTTTTTTTCGCATCTACATTTATAACATTAATTTACATTTTATTTATTATTTACAATTTTTTTTAACAGGAAAATAATGCTTTTTTTGTTGTTACGAATATTGTTATCACATCAAATCAAAGGCAAGGGCGATGTGCTGAGGTAAGTTAAATTTATTAAAATTGTGTATACTTCCATTTTTATTGGGTTAACTGTTTTAGTTGACTAATATTAACAATCTGTAATTCATAATCATTAGATAGTTCCTTATTTTTAATAGATGTGTATAAGTAACTAATAGTAATCTAAGTTAATATTTTCCTCACATTTTGTTTAATGTTTTCATAAATGGTAAAGTTTGCACCCTGTTTTAAAATCTTTGAAATGTATTTAATTCTGCCTTTAAAAGTCTTATAGAATTTTTTTATTTTAAAAATTTTCTACAAATTCCTAGTTTTCACCAAGGATACAAAAAATTGACTAAACATTAGTATTAGTATTAAAAGTGAGAATTTATTCAATTTGTGTGTATGTTTAGAGTTAAATATAGTTTTCCTTAACATTTAAGCTTTATATTACTTGAAATATAATATCTTGCATAACTTTGTGCATGGCCTATATAATTATCATATAATTTTTGCTAAATATATTATCCTATTTTAACATGTAACCAATAGATTGTTACCTGTTTCCTAATATCTTGCATTATTCGGACTTGAATTCTTTATCATATTTTGATAAATTGAATGATTGATAGTGAACTAAATGAACTTGGGATTGACCCAAATATAGTAACAAGTATTCAATATTTGTAATATTTATTTTACGTTATCAAACTATTTCTTTTAAAAATTAGCATATTTATAGTTAATGTTTTGAATAATTTTTCAATGTTGTTTATTTTTGTTGATCTCTTTATAATGTATTATTTTTCGTTTTCTTTTGAAATTTTGAAAAATTTCTTTTTCTTTTGAAAAATACATATTTATTTGCACTTATATAAGTGCAAATAATTGTGTATTTTTAATTTTCTGTAGTTAAAAAAAAAAAAATTTGTTTTATGATTTTTAGAAAAAAGTAAACTGATACTTAAAGATGATACTTAAAAAAAAGTTTAACATAATTAAATTATAATACTTTATTTTTTAAATGATGTATCATTGTATTATTTAATAAGATTATTTTTTTAATGGCTCATTTTTATTATTGTTTTCATAGAAAAATGAAACTTTAACCTTTTTTATAGGATCCTACAGTTCCTGGAGCAAAATGTATTTCTGATATTGATTGTCAACAAGGTTCACCACTAGTGACTGGAAATGGTATTTAATTGGAATTTTTTGTAAAATAAGTTTAAATTATTCAAAATAGTACATTATGTAATATATATACTAATTAGTTAATGTATACATACATAACAAATTAATGTATGCATATATATATTTTAAATAGCATATTATTTAAAGTGTATACATAATTTAGATTATATGATTTAATGTAAAGTATTATTATAATTTTAAATAGGATCGAAATTCTTTCATATATTGGTAATAAAGGTCTCATCATTTAATCTCATCAGGGATAATTTTTTTATAGTGAATGTTTTTATATAATTTTTTTTATAATGAAAAAAAATAACTTAATTTTTTGTTTCATTATGATTTATTAATTTTATATTGATTGAAATTAAAAAAAAATGCTTCCTTATTTGTGGCCACAATTCATTAATAGTAATTTATAAATCTAATGGTTTTATACATTCAGGCATAAATTATTCATTATTATTCCAGGCATTAATTACTAAAACAATATATTTGATATTATTTTTATCAAATATTAATGATTTATTCAAATAATCCAACAATACCGACAATCAAAATATTACTTTATGCTATTTTCATATTCCTAACTGTATACTGTAAATACTGTTATCAGTGAAACCAAACCATAAAATTTTTATTTTTCATGTTGAGGTATTCTGTAGTGAATAATATGTCGTTGAATTTTTTTTCTTTTTACTAACAATAGTAATTATAATTATAAACGACTAAATGTCATATATGTGGGTCAAGGGCTTCAAGAGGTTAAAAAGATTTTCAATAAGCTCATTTTCATAGTTAGGAATTTCTAAGTCAAGTTTTTGTTATGAAAATTATTGAAATAAAAAGAACCTTTCTGGAAAAAAATGTTTTTCTTTGAGAATCTTGTTATATTGAGTTATAGTGTCTATGCTTAACTTTCAGTGACATACAAATAATGTGTTTATTTTCTGAATAGTTTTGATGTTTGGATAAAAACAAACAAACAAACAGTGAATCCAATCTTTTATTTAAAATCTGATATGTAATCAAATATTGATTACATATCAGAAGTGAAATTTTATCTTCATCAAATATTTTAACTTTATATCTATATGATACTTTATATATATATACATGATATCTTTACTAGTAAAAGAAGAAACTGAAATTTAATTAAAAAATAAACATTTTTGTAATCTAGCAAAACTCAACAAAAATTATTACATAACAAACACCTCATAGTAGAGATTTTGCAGATTTATTACTACATGATTCAACCTTCTTCTCCTCCTCCTTTATATGAGGAAATATTAGCATGATATAATGTATTATATTATACATCATTCTTGCTTACATTCTAAATGTCCTAGCAACTTTGATATTTTATTTTAGAATATATGGATAAATTTTTTTTATTAAAAGTTAAAATCTAAAATTTTTAGTCTACTGCAGGGTGATGACAGAATGAGAAAAAAGTCTGAAAATTTTATCAATCTAGAAAAGTCAGAGAAATTCATAAAAAATATCTAAAAATCAGGTAAATTGCTGATGAGAGTATTTCATGGTAAACATACATACTTAGCAATTTGAGTCATTATTAATTTTACTGCAAACTTACATACAGTTTTTTTATGATGGCTATCCAGTTTATGATTTATCTTATCTTTAAACACATATTTGTCTTATATGTGTATATATTAGGTGTATTGAGCTTAAATTATTTAATCAAGTATCCTTTAATATATGCATTGGATTCATAATTTAATTTGTTATTTGTGTGTTTAATTACTAATTCTGCTCATAAGTTGAACTGCCATTATATATTAACATAGCAAAAAAAAGCAAAATTCAATGGTACAGTGTTGCCTTTAAAAAACACATTCAGGGAGAATTACTGTTCTCAATTTCATGAAGTTTTATTTCTTTTCGTGAATATTCTGAGTAAGGGGAAAGCCAGGAAACTAATATAATTATTAGTTATAAGTCAGGGAAAGGTTGTAAATTTAGTGAGGGAAATTGTTTTCTGTAGCCACTCTGTACTATTACATGCAATTAATTAATATGTACATTGAAATCTGACAATGTCTAGCTATCAAGTCTTTAATTTTTGACTGCAAAATGAAATTAACCTTTAATCTTAAAATTCACTGAATAGTCCTTCTTTTAAGAACTAATTTTTTCAAAACTAGATACATTACCATAGATGATTTATTGAGTGCTATAAAAATATTTGGGATTAAATTTCTATTTTGTAGCAGTTAAATTGGCAACATAATTCTCAAGGAGCTGTCATGATCTATCTGCAACGGAAGGAAGAAAAGTTGCAAAATTAGGATCAAATTTTCATAGCATCATATCATAGATCATATTACCACAATGTTATAACAATGAAATAAGCGAGGACAGAAGTCGATGTGCAAAAGAGTTATGTCAAAAATGTAGATAATTTTTGATTTTCCCATATTACACTTTATTCTTTCCTTATAAAGGATTGTATATTTCATATGAGAATGCAATTTATATTTTAAATAAATATATAAATTTATTTTTATTCACAGAACAATGATTTAATTATCACTATCATTTTTAACAGTAAATATTGTTTAAAGCTGTATATACATTAAAAACAGCAAACGCTGTACAGAAACATTTTTGAATATATTTTTAATTTTTAAGCTTTTTTTTTTACCTCCATTAGATATCATCAAATTTAGTTTCTAAAAAATCTGTTTCATTGTATTTTTTTAAATTAAAAATTGAAAATATACCTAAGTATTTAAAGAAACAAAGAATATTTTTCAAAAATCCCTTACTCTTTGCTTTATTACTAAAAGTATTATTTGTAATGTTTCTGTATATTGAATTGAAAATATTCTGTAATGTAATTATGAATTAGTAAAGTAGATGTATTGTTTTACAAATAATATGGTATTGTATATATTACATTTTTTTTATCTGTTAAATGACAAATTACTGTTAGAAGAAAGATATTTCAATTATATTATTGACATTAGGTGAATTAGAAGATGAGAGGAAAGATTTTAAAATAGGAATAGCTGATGCATGCATCTAATGACCCTATGAGGCAATATGCCAAGAATGTTGGATTTAGTTTCAGAGGAAGACAAGAATAGTTGTTTACTTGGGAAGAGCAAATTTCTGAGAATGAATTTTACTTCTGAAACCTGGTTTGATGTACAATTTTTAACACTTAACAAAAGATATTATTGAACTTTTGGTCTCTC
Organism: Caerostris darwini; assembly: GCA_021605075.1. Classification (NCBI taxonomy): domain Eukaryota; kingdom Metazoa; phylum Arthropoda; class Arachnida; order Araneae; family Araneidae; genus Caerostris; species Caerostris darwini. The sequence goes on from BPLQ01007821.1 coordinate 322,641, forward strand.
TCTCTCTCTATATATATATATATGATAAAAATTTGTTCATATATTTTTTTTATATTATTTAAAATATTAAATAGCAGTTTACATTCAGCAAACAAATATTACTAAATTCTATGTAATAAAAGTGTTTTTCTAGATTATGTTTAATAAATCTTTTATTTTATTTTATTATAATTGGAGTCTAAGAAGAAAACAACTTCAATATTTTCTAGGTGTTCTAACTGGAAAATGTATACTATCTGATGTGAACAGCACTTTAAAAGTTTGCGAAATTTATGGTTGGTGCCCTGTTGAAAGAGATGTTAATCCATTGTAAGTTAAGTTTCTTATGATTAAGAAAATCTTATGTTGATTTTTGTTCCTCTGTAGTTATAATCCTTATGCATTATGCACACACACACACATATATAATATATTATTACTTAATTAATGGTGTGTGTGCTTTTATATATATATATATAATGAAATGTGATGT